>JAYEPQ010000016.1:32358440-32373440 GCA_036321105.1 Dracaena cambodiana
TGTCTCTTCGAGCACGCCTATGGTGCGCACACTACATACCCCAAGAATTTTAATCTCTCTATCAGAGGCGTGCGGGGCCAACACAACTAATCAGGCCAGTGTGCACTCCAGAAAAATCCGCAAAAGAGTTGGAGAACAATCTGATGCTGGAAAAGAGCTCAGCCCTGAAATATTGCAAACTCTCCAGTATTATGAACCAAATTTGCGACGCAAGAGGCGTCAAGATGTAAATAGAGAGGAGAAGATACCTCAAGATTTGAGAGAGTATCTCAATTGGGAGAAGAACTCCTCACAAAATATTCATCACTGCCAATGCGAACAGTTAATCTCAACTGTTCTATCAAGCTGCAAATGCAACTCAAAACGATCAGTTTTTGAGCAGATCACCGAAGCTAAAAGAATGCAAACGGTGAAAAATGTGTGCTCAGAAACCGATCTGCCTGCTGCCTCATCACATATGGTTAATAAAGGCAAAAAGGTGGTTGGAAACAACCCTTCAGATAAGGAAATCACTTCAGGGTCAAAAGGAGTTTCTATTGAGCCAGAGGGTGTGCTTCTAGAAGAAGTCTGTGGAAGGCTTGAGAGACAAGAAAAACATCTCGAATAGTAAGAAGAGACTATAGAAGAAATGAAACAATTTTTGATTGAGTTATTAGCTCAAACTAGAAAGAGCCAATCCTCGTCATCCGTTTCTGGTCGGCAGTAAGGAAAACGACCCGTCCAAATAACTGAAGACAGCGAGGACGAGGATGAAGAAGTGCCTCCTCATTCAAGAGAGGAAGAGGAAGTGAAGGTTATCATCAACCCTCACATAGAAAAAATGAAGAAGATGGAAAATCAACTACAAGCTCTCCTTCATCGAAAGAAACTGCAAGAGGTGGGGGTAGTCCGTTCTTATCCTATAGAATGGGAGACTGTACCTTATCCTGCAAAATACAAACCGTTTAACATTCAGTCATTCGACGGTAGAAGTTCGCCGCAACAGCATATTTTCTACTTCCTATCGCAGACAGGACACTTCATGGGGAATGATCCGACTATGACTAAGATATATGCAAGCACTTTACGAGGGCCTGCATTTACTTGGTTCATGCAGCTACCCCAGGGAACAATTAAATCATGGGCTGATGTAGAACGTGAGTTCATAGCCCGATTCTTTGAAGATGATACTGAAGTCTCTATACTATCTTTGCTAGCAGCGAAGCAAGAGAAGGCGAAACGGTCAAAACTTATGTTGAGCGGTTCCGAGAGCTTTCTGTTCGATGCCCACATGGCATGACGCAGGACACGCTTGTGGAAACATGCAGACACAACTTGTTGACCGATATCCTAGACAAGATGGGCTCGGTCGAATCCAAATCATGGAAAGATCTGCTTAAGCAGGGTGAATAGGCCGAAGAAATATTTCGACGCCTCGAAAAGCAGCAGTTCGCAATCGGAGGCAGTACAAATGAACCTCCATTCCAGTTTTCCCATTCCAAAGGGAAAGATATAATGGCAATGGCGGTAGAAAGCACACCGAAGCAGAAACCATGGCCAACTATAAGCAACACAGCAAAGTCGCCCAGGCTTCAAAAGCAGTATTCGTTTAAGGATGAACATACTGCTACTATTTTCAATCTGCTAAGCAAATGCAAGATGCTCAAATTGCCGGAAAGCAAGAGGTCTGAAGAAGTTGGGAAGACTAACGATCCGAATTACTGTCTGTACCATCGGATTGTAGGTCATCCCACAAAAAATTATTTTATTTTAAAAGACAAAATTCAAGCGTTGATTAACGCTGGAGCAGTTCAGCTCAAAGCTGAACAAAAAAGGAGTTAGAGCTAACTCCGACACATTTAATGTGTGTGGTCTAAACGTACCACTTGGGCTTACAACAATTCTCAAGATGAGCTCAGGGCGGTTAATTTAAACCCCCATAAAAAAAAAGTAAAAAGTATGAATTACCCAACGCCGACAAAGTTACGGGAAGAGAATAAATTTCTCGCCAACCCCATCATACTGGGAGTAAAAAGTATGAATTACCCAACGCCGACAAGGCTACGAGAAGAGAATAAATTTCTCGCCAACCCCATCATACTGGAGGTAAAAAGTATGAATTACCCAATGCCGACAAGGTTACGGGGAGAGAATAAATTTCTCTCCAACCCCATCATACTGGGGGTAAATAGTATGAATTACCCAATGCCGACGGGTAAAAAGCATGAACTGCTCAATGCTGTCAAGGCAACGGGGAAAGAATAAATTTCTCGCCAACCCCATCATACTGGGGGTAAAAATATGAATTGCCCAACGCCGCTAAGGTAAAGGGAAGAGGAAAAGTTTGACATTTAAGCCCAAACGAAACCCGCGACAACTTACCATACTGAGAGGAATAGTATGGCTAGTCCAACTCAAATGGTAATTGGTAAAGGCAAATCAAATCCGTTGATAGCTGGGAGTTTGTTAAAAATCCCACGACAAATCTATCACAACGGTATTCTTATCCAAATATAAGGGTACATCACTGTCCTGAGCCGCTAAGGCAAAGGGAAGAGGAAAAGTTTGGCATTTAAGCCCAAATAAAATTCTCGATAACTCACTATGCTGAGGGGAATAGCATGGCTAGCCCAACTCAAACGGTAGTTGGTAAAGACTAATCAAATCCGTTGATAGCTGGGGGTTTGCTAAAAACCCTAATCAAATCGATCCCTTGTCACGGTAAGATTTCACCTCTGACAACAAAATTTTTCTTGTCATTTTCTCCAGCAGAGCAAGTGACACTCCTAAATATTTGTCAAGTTAAAATCATACCCTTGACATCATAATTCGAAATCAAATGAAATAAAATCCGATTAAATCTTTGTTAAGTTAAAATTTCACCTCTGACAGAAAAGAAAACTCACACTTCATCAAGTCCAATATTACAGCTTCTGATAAATTTATTTTTGATATCGTTAAGTTAAAAATTATCTCTGACGAAAATTATCTCCCTATCAAATTAACAGTTATCTCTGATAGTCCGATTCCAAAACTAAATACGTTAACCGTCACCTCTGTTTAGTCAGTTTGTCCCTATCACGACCAGATCCTCTGAATAGGCTAAGCCCCAAGACACGTTTAATGTCACATATGTTTTTCCCTGATCCGTCATACTAGATGTCACTGAACGGTTAGGATTAAAATAAGCACGTTAACATTATACCTCTGCTTGACCTAAAATAAGCATGTTAACATCATACCTCTGTTTGTCATCTAATGAGCACGTTAAAATCATACATCTGCTTGTTATTGAAAAAATTAAATACGTTAACAATTATTTCTGTCTACCAAATTCTTTACACATTTGATAGCCAAAATCAAATAATCCAAAGTATTTCAAAATTCTGTACGGCTCAATAGAACTTCGAAAACTTTGGAGGGGGTTATGTAGATACTAAAAAAATGCCAAAAAAAAATATATATACACATATATAATAATAATAATAAATTCTGTGGGCCCCACGGGAGGTTCCCGCGGGAGAACCCTGCGGTTGCACCCGCGGGAAAACTCCCGCTGTTGCACCCGCGGGAGAGCTCCCGCGGGTTGCACCCGTGGGAGAATATATACATATAGATATACATATAGATATACATATAGATATATACATAAATATATATATATATATATATATATATATATATATATATATATATATATATATATACATACGTACATATATATGTATATATAGATACGTACATATATATGTATATATAGATACGTACATATATATGTATAGATATATACGTACATATATATGTATAGATATATACGTACATATATATGTATAGATATATACGTACATATATATGTATAGATATATACGTACATATATATGTATAGATATATACATACATATATATGTATAGATATATACATACATATATATGTATAGATATATACATAAATTATATATATACATATATATATATATATATATATGTATATATATATATATATGTATGTATATATATATATATATATATCTGTATATATATATATATATACACATATATATATATATGTATACACATATATATATATATGTATATATATATATATATATATACACATATATATTATGTATATATATATATATATATACATATATATATATATATATACATATATATATGTATAGATATATACATATACATATATATATATATATATATATATATATATATATATATATATATATATATATATATATATATATGTATATATATATACATATACATATATATACATATATGTATACATATATACATATACATATATATATATATATGTATACATATATATATACATATATATATATATATATATATATATATATATATATATATATATATATATATATATATATATATGTATGTATATATATATATATGTATATATATATATATATATATATATATATATTTATACATATATATATATATATATATTTATACATATATATATGTACATATATTTATACATATATATATGTACATATATATATACATATATATATATATATATGTATACATATATGTATACATATATATATAAACATATATATATATATATGTATATATATATATACATATATATATATGTATTTATACATATATATATACATATATACATATGTATACATACATATATATGTTGGCAGTGAAAATTTCTGAATAAAAAGAATTTTCCACAATAGACCGCGGAGCTAACTCAGTAGCTCCGCGTTTGGCTATTTTTAGCCTCACATTTGAGTAAACGCGAAGATGTTCAATAGCTCCGCGTTAGCTCCGCACACTGGTTATTTAGCGTCGCGTTTTGATGAGATTATCTCCGCGTGAGCAAATAACCAGAATCTCAAATCGATTGAGATTATGATTTGGGCTTATCCAAATACCAAATCAAGTCCAATCAGAATTCTAATTCAAGAGATTTAAATCAATATTAAATATTTGATTGGAATCCTTGATGAGAGCAAATTCTATTTAGATAGAAACTCTCAAATCATCCTAGGGATATAAATACCTTCTTGGTGAAACCCTAAGGGATCTTTTGGAAATTTTGGTGAAGTTCGAGTTACGCGTGAGAGTCTTGAACAAATCAAAACCAGAGATCAGAAGTCTTCTTGGTGATCCTTTGGCAATTCAAGTACGCGAGAGAGCCTTGAAGCCTTTTTGTGATCATCTTCCTCTTACAGAATTCAAGTTACGCATAGAGCGTTGGATTCGTGAAGAGTAAAGACCAAGAAGATAGTTTACCGTCAGCCGATATTTTCAAAAGAGAAGAGTTCGACGTACCGATCGTTCAAAGGAACTACTATAGATCCCATCACCACTGATCCCACGTTTACATTGTAAAAGAGAGAGATTGAAGTATAAAATCCCCTCGTTTGTTCTTTTTATATATCTTGTTCACTTCTATTATAATCTAAGCTGTATTCGATGGAAGGAAGCAAAGAAATTTTTGCGGCGAACAAACTGGCGACCACAGTGGGAGCCATCTCTTTCACTGATGAAGAGATTGTGGCGCAATTGGACGTTGACATGATCGGATCCGAAGCAGACACGTTGGTCATTGAAATTGACCAGCAGAAGTACAAGAAGTACCTCTCCTCTGAGTCAGGTAACCTGACCGAAACGCGGAGCTATCGTCGCGTGCGCTCCAATATCCGAGCAACGGGTAAAAAGGTATCCACCGAGAAACGGGGATCCTTGGAGACCGCGGCCATAGAGCCGGTGTTTGGACAGGAAATCCTAGCAGGGGGTGATCTCTCTACTGCCGAAGAAGGCATGGGAACTGGATTGACCAGAACCCAACTCCGAAATAGGAATCGGAGAGCAAGGCGAAAAGCCCTCAAAGCCCGCCTTAGGCGCAAGGCTAATGGACGCGAGACTATGGTCCCTCGCAAACTGGCTCGCGCTAATCGCGAGACCAGTCTCTACTGCGTTAAACGCGAAGTTACAACTTGCCTTAAAAGAAAGGAAAAGCCAGCGTGTGATATTCCGCGCGAGGCTATTGCTGAGCTTAGCGAGAGACGCGAAGCCAGCAAGATTTGCGCTAGTCGCAAAATATCTGACACTCGCGAGAGACGCGAGTATAAAAATTCTTTAAGGCCAGCGTGTGATTCTCCACGCGAGGCTGATGCTAAGCCAAGCGAGAAGCGCGAGGCTACTTGCGAGAAACGCAAGACTTCTGACACTCGCGAGAGACGCGAGTATAAAAAATTTTTAAGGCCAGCGTGTGATTCTTCACGCGAGGCTGATGCTAAGCCAAGCGAGAAGCGCGAGGCTACTTGCGAGAAACGCAAGACTTCTGACACTCGCGAGGAACGCGAGTATAAAAATTCTTTAAAGCCAGCATCTGATTATCCACGCGAGGCTGATACTGAGCCAAGCGAGAAACGTGAGGCCAGTAATACTTGCGAGAAACGCAAGATTCATAATACTCGCGAGGAACGCGAAGATGATTGGCAAATTATTGTCAGTCGTAAGAATCGCGCTAGACGCGAAGTTATGACTTGTGATAACGACAAGAGTAAGCCAGCGTACAGGAATTTTCTTCCACGCGGGGCTAAAATTCCAGAAGAGAAACTTCTGAAGGCACGCCAAGCCAGCGTAAAATGCGAGGCTAGCGTAGCAAATCGCGAAGCTAACTTCAGGCCAGCGTGTGATGGATTGTCTCCACGTGAGGTTACTGAATTTAGTTATGAAACTGGCCTGTAGATACAAAAAAAAAAAAAAATCCAAATTTGCTAAGTGGGCACACCCGCGGGTGCTCCTGCGGGTTGCTTCCCGCGGGGGCACCCGCGGGTTGCAACCCGCGGGGGCGATCCCGCGGGTTGCCACCCGCGGGTTGTTTTCCGTTTTTTATTTTCCGTTGATTTGTTTCCTTGAACTGATAATCCGTGATCCGCTTTTTCAGGAGAGAATTGAGCCGGATTTCGAGCTTCTTCGGTTTATAAAATACAGGAATTTAACGGGAGAGGGGACTTTTGACTTTGGACTTTTGGATTGGAGGGAAGATCCTTTCGGGAAGAGTCCAATTTTTCAGAGTCCAAATATCCAGAGAGGAGTTCCTCAATTCAGAGAGATCGGATCGTCAACGGAGTACAGAAACAAAGCTCCACCGCTGCCAGACCCATAAAAATAAAGGGGAATCGAAATCAATCGATCCCCATTCTTGTAATCTCGATTTTCTATTTTGTAATTTTTCTTTTATTGCTGTAATTCAAAATTAAATTGGCATATAAAGGAAGATTCAATTTTTCGGGCAAACAAGAATTGACGACCACAGTGGGAGTTTGGGCGGCGCAATCCAATCTTTAAATTTTTTTTTTTCGGAGCCTAGGCGTCATCGCCGGGTAACGATAAATAAATGTGAGGCGTCATCGCCCACCAAAATTGACAAGACGTCATCGTCTGTCAAAAAAAAAATTATAAGGCGTCATCGCCCATAAAAAAAAAAAAAATTTATGAAGCATCATCGCCCATAAAAAAAAAATTGAGGCGTCATCGCCCAAAAAAAAAAATGACAAGACGTCATCGTCTGTCAAAAAAAAAAAAAAAAATTTGAGGCGTCATCGCCCAAAAAAATATGACAAGACGTCATCGTCTGTCAAAAAAAAAAAAAAAAAATTTTGAGGCGTTATCGCCCAAAAAAAAAATTGACAAGACTGGATACAACTCCAGGATGCAACCCGCAGATGGAATCCTGGGACCCGCATGGACGCAACCCGCATATGGAAGCGCGGGATGCAACCCGCAGATGGAATCTTGGGACCCGCGTGGACGCAACCCGCATATGGAAGCGCGGGATGCAACCCGCAGATGGAATCTTGGGACCCACATGGACGCAACCCACATATGGAAGCGCGGGACACAAACCGCAGATGGAAGCGCGGGCGCGGGACGCAACCCACAGATGGGTGGGACCCATCTGGGTCACCCGCACTTTTCTCCCTCTCTCCCGCACAAAAAAAAAATAAAGAATAAAAATAATATTAATAAAAAAAAAGAAGAAAAAAAAAGGAAAGGGTGTTATCGCCCACAAAAAATTGACAAAGTTGAAAAAATAATAAATATTAAAAAAAAAGAAAGAAAAAAAAAACATGCAGTATGAGTACTCTACCCATGGGTTGTATCCAACGGATGCACCCGCGGATGCCAAAAAAATAAATAAATAAAATAAAAAAAATTAATTAAAATAAAAAAATAAAAAAATATTAAAAAATATATAAAAATATAAACAAAAAAAAGTAAATAAATAAAAATAAACAAAAAATAATAATAAATAAAAATATATTTGCAAGGCCTCATCGCTTACCAAAATAAATAAATAAATAAATAATAAAAAATAAAATGCTAGGCGTCATCACCTAAAAAAAAAAAGGACATCATTGCAAACAAAAAAAAAGAGAGATAAAGAAATAAAAATGTATATATAAAATTAAATAAAATAAAATAAAATGATGAGCCGCCCAACGCCGATAAGGCTACGGGAAGAGAATAAATTTCTCGCCAACCCTACCATACTGGGGGTAAAAAGTATGAATTACCCAACGCCGATAAGGCTACGGGGAGAGAATAAATTTCTCGCCAACCCCACCATGCTGGGGGTAAAAAGCATGAACCGCCCAACGCCGACAAGACTACGGGAAGAGAATGAATTTCTCGCCAACCCCACCATACTGGGGGTAAGAAGTATGAATTACCCAACGCCGACAAGGCTACGAGGAGAGAATAAATTTCTCGCCAACCCCATCATACTGGGGGTAATAAGTATGAACCACCCAACGCCGCTAAAGCTACGGGAAGAGAATAGATTTTTCGCCAACCCCACCATACTGGGGGTAAAAAGTATGAATTGCCCAATGCCGCTAAAGCTACGGGAAGAGAATAAATTTCTCGCAAACTCCATCATACTGGGGGTAATAAGTACGAACCACCCAACGCCGATAAGGCTACGGGAAGAGAATAAAATTCTCGCCAACCCCACCATGCTGGGGGTAAAAGGCATGAATCACCCTAAGCTGCTAAGGCAAAGGGAAGAGGAAAAGTTTGGCATTTAAGCCCAAACGAAATCCTTGACAACTCACCATGCTGAGGGGAATAGCATGGCTAGCCCAACTCAAACGGTAGTTGGTAAAGGCAAAATCAAACCCGTTGATAGCTGGGGGTTTGCTAAAAATCCCACGACAAATCTGTCACAACAGTATTCTTATCCGAATATAAGAATACATCACTGCCCTAAGCTGCTAAGGCAAAGGGAAGAGGAAAAGTTTGGTATTTAAACCCAAACGAAATCCTTGACAACTCACCATGCTGAGGGGAATAGCATGGCTAGCCCAACTCAAACGGTAGTTGGTAAAGGCTAATCAAATCCGTTGATAGCTGGGGGTTTGCTAAAAATCCTAATCAGATAAATCTCCTGTCACGTTAAAATTTCACCTCTGACAGCAAATTTTTTCTTGTCATTTTGCTCCAACAGAGCAAGCGACACTCCAAAATATTAGTCAAGTTAAAATCATACCTCTGACATCATAATTCAAAATCAAATGAGATAAGATCCGATTAAATCCTCTGTCACGTTAAGATTTCACCTCTGACAGAAAAGAAAATTCACACTTCATCAAGTCCAACATTACAACCTCTGATGAACGTGCTTTTGATATCGTTAAGTTGAAAATTACCTCTGACGAAAATCATCTCTCTATCAAGTTAACAGTTACCTCTGATAGTCCGATTCCAAAACTAAATACGTTAACCGTCACCTCTGTTTAGTCAGCTTGTCCCTATCACGACCAGATCCTCTGAATAGGTTAAGCTCCAAGACACGTTTAATGTCACCTCTGTTTTTTCCTGATTCGTCATACTAGATGTCACTGAACGGTTAGGATTAAAATAAGCACGTTAATATTATATCTCTGTTTGACCTAAAATAAGCACGTTAACATTATACCTCTGCTTGTCCTCTAATGAGTACGTTAAAATCATACCTCTGTTTGTTATGGAATAAATAAATATATTAATAGTTATCTCTATCGACCAAATCTTTTAAAAGGTCTATAACCAAAATTAAAAAATCCAAAGTATTTCGAAATTCAGTACAGAACTTCAAAAACTTTGGAGGGGGTTATGTAGATACAAAAAAAAAAAAAAAAAAAAAATCCAAATTTGCTAAGTGGGCACACCCGCGGGTGCACCCGCGGGTTGCAACCCGCGGGAACCCCCGCGGGAAGCAACCCACGGGAGCACCCGCGGGAAGCAACCCGCGGGTTGCATCCCGCGGGGCACCCGCGGGTTGCAACCTGCGGGAGCCCCCGCGGGATGCAACCCGCGGGACCTCCCGCGGGTTGCAACCCGCGGGGGCGATCCCGCGGGTTGCCACCCGCGGGTTGTTTTCCGTTTTTTATTTTCCGTTGATTTGTTTCCTTGAACTGATAATCCGTGATCCGCTTTTTCAGGAGAGAATTGAGCCGGATTTCGAGCTTCTTCGGTTTATAAAATACAGGAATTTAACGGGAGAGGGGACTTTTGACTTTGGACTTTTGGATTGGGGGGAAGATCCTTTCGGAAAGAGTCCAATTTTTCAGAGTCCAAATATCCAGAGAGGAGTTCCTCAATTCAGAGAGATCGGATCGTCAACGGAGTACAGAAACAAAGCTCCACCGCTGCCAGACCCACAAAAATAAAGGGGAATCGAAATCAATCGATCCCCATTCTTATAATCTCGATTTTCTATTTTGTAATTTTTCTTTTATTGTTGTAATTCAAAATTAAATTGGCATATAAAGGAAGATTCAATTTTTCGGGCAAACATGGCCAAAATGCCAAAACTCGCGTAAAACGCGAGCATAAGCCAGCATGTAGTAAAAACTCCCCATGCGAGGCTATTGAACTTGAACAAAAACTTGAGCCAAGCGTTAAACGCGAAGCCAAGGATTCTCGCGTTAATCGCAAAATAATGCCAGTATGTGGGGATACTCCTTCACGCGAGGCTAAACAAACAGCAGATAAACTTCTGAAGGAACGTCAAGCCAGCGTAAAACGCAAGGCTAGCGTAAAACGCTAGGCTATGTCCCAACCCCGCGTAAATCAGCTATTATACAGAATAAAGGTTGATAAATATAGCACAGATAACGCCACCAGTCATGGGGGGTTACAGCAGGCTCCTAGACTCCTCCATCAGCCAAGTGGGTCCCATGTCCAAAATATAACTGAAGATTCTCTATTTTCTAAAATACTTGATCTCAGAGATTATTTGACGAGTAAAAAGAAAACGAGTCAAACTCGTCACATTCGACATGCCATTGCGAGCAAATAATATCAGCTGTACTGAATAGTTGCTGTTGTCGTAAGAAAAGAATTTCTTTATTCAATAGAATAACTGAGTCTCATACTCCGAAAAGGAGGAAGAATAATCTGAGATATCAAATCAGGGAAAAAGAGGTAAAGGCGGTGACTTCAAATATGGTCAGCAGGGTAAGAAGGCCATGGAAAAAAGACACGAGTCAGATGCAGATGATGAACAATCTCGCTATCTTATTCGATTCAAGTCAGGTATTGTCGCTCCTCGAGATTATAGGAGACTTGCAAAAAGTTCCTATGACGATGACTCCGATAATTCAGCCATAGCCTTTTCACATTCATACATTTCTTCCCGACCAAGGAGGCCAGCATCGCATGTGGTGGATAAATCCGATGATGTCGACCAGAGGTTGGAAGCTCAAAAATAAATGATTCTAAGTCAGCAAAAGGCCATTGATGGCCTCAAATTAATACTTCTAAAAGTGGTCGAAAATACCCAGAAGATAGCCGATGATAAGGCTAAAACTTCTTCGGAACTGCCACCTAAGACAAATGAAAAAATTAAAGAAGAAAAGGCTTATTCAATACATGAGAATGATGGCAAATATTCTTTTCATGATCCTCATGGAGAAAAGATCGAGAAATTGCAAACTCATGGAGAAAAGATCGAGAAATTGCAAAGCCAACTTGATGCCTTGATGCACAAGAAAGAATTGAAAGAATCAGGGGTTTCAAGACTATATCCGCTTGAGTGGAACTTTACTCCTTATCCCGAAAAATATAAACCCCTCAAGTTGGAGTCATATGACGGGAAGGGGTCCCCAAGCCAGCACATATATTACTTTTTATCGCAGGCAGGTCATTTGATGGGAAATGATCCCATAATGACCAAGGTATTTGCGAACACCCTGCGAGGGCCTGCCTTTACATGGTTTATGCAGTTGCCCCCGGGGACCATAAATACTTCGTATGATGTCGAGAAACAGTTCTTGGCACGTTTTTTTGAGGATGATACCGAAATATCGGTTTATTCCCTCCTTGCGACGAAACAAGGGAAGAAGAAACAGTTAAGAGTTTCATTGAACGCTTTAGGGAAAAATCCGTGTATTGTCGATACGGTATGACCCAGGAAACTCTGGTGGAAACCTGCAAGTATAATTTCAGGACCGGCGTGCTGATAAGAATGGGAGCTGTAGAGTCCAAAACTTGGAAAGATCTGTTGAGGCAGGGAGAGCAGGAGGAAGATATAATTCGCCGAATTAAGGAATCTTGTGGCACGAGAAACTCTACAAATAACAGGTCATATCCACAGAATCCTAAAAATAAAGGGAAGACTGTGATGGCATCTGTTGCAGATCCGAAGCCAAGACCTCAAAATCCGAGAGGTGCAGGTCAAAATAAGTCCCGACAAGATAAAACTTATACATTCAAAACGGAGCAGACATGTACTCTATTCCATCTCCTCCTCAGAAAGGGCTTGCTACAACTTTCAGAAAATAGAAAACCAGAAGACGTTGGTAAAACCAACGACCCTAACTATTGTCTGTATCATCGGAATATCAGGCACCCAACTAAGAATTGCTACCCTCTTAAGAACCGAATTCAGGTATTGATAGAAGCCGGGATTCTCACACTTAAAGAGGAACAGAAGAAAGTTTCTGCAAATATGGCAACTTTAGTGGTAGGAACCAATGAGTTCCCTACCAGAGCGATCCCTGTACCAGTAGGGAAGCCAATATCGACACCAAGCACAGGCAGCCCGCACAAGCAAACTGGCCCCTTGGGTACGCTCCGAACTACAGCTGCGATCGAATCGTCCTCATTGGTTAACAGCTGGATTTGGCTGGGGGTTCCGAAAATATTGACGATGATAAACATCATGCTTCTGCTATTCTCAATAGCCTTTGGAATGGTTAATTGAGTGCTATAAATAAAAATTTTTGCCCAATGTTGTTAAAGCGGCGAGAAGAGGAGATCAAGTTCCTCGCCAACCCTATCATACTGGGGGTAAAAGAATGAAATCAATTGCCCAATGCTGTTAAAGCAGCGGGAAGAGGAGATCAAGTTCCTCGACAACTCACCATGCTGAGAGGAATAGCATGGCTAGCCTAACGCAAATGGCGATTGGTAAAGGCTAATCAAATCCGTTGATAGCTGGGGGTTTGCTAAAATCCTATAAACTCTGTCATGTTAAGTTCCTACCTCTGACAGTATGATTTGCATTATTCCCATCTCCGTTCAAGTTACGCGTGAGAGCACTTGGACTAGGCATGCGCAATTGAGCGCCTCTGACCTAAACCTGGTGTGTCCGGTTCTCAAGTTTGAACCGCCTCCAGACTTTTTCTTAGGCATGCGCAAATTGAGCGCCTCTACCCTAAACCTGGTGTGTCCAGTTCTCAAGTTTGAACCGCCTCCAGTCTTTTTCTTAGACATGCGCAGTTGAGCGCCTCTGACCTAAACCTGGTGTGCCCGGTTCTCAAGTTTGAACCGCCTCCAGACTTTTTCTTAGGCATGCGCAAATTGAGCGCCTCTGACCTAAACCTTGTGTGCCCGGTTCTCAAGTTACCGCCTCCAGACTTTTTCTTAGGCATGCGCAAATTGAGCGCCTCTGACCTAAACCTGGTGTGCCCAGTCCAAGTTACGCGAGAGAGCTTTGAACCGCCTCCTCTTATCCAAGTTACGCATAGGAGTATTTGGACTTCTTCAACAAAATCTAGGCATGTGCAATTAGACACTCTTGATGAAATCTGGTGATTCTCATCCAATCATCTTGGTGTGTGCAGTTCAAGTTACGCAGATGAGCCTTGAGCCGCCCCCGATTTGACTAAGATTCTTGAAGCCAACAGATAAAGATAATCAAGAGTTAGAAAAAGTTTGACAAAACTTGGAAAATCTTCTAAGTATATAAAAACGCGGAGCTAAGCTAAGTTCGCGTGCAGCTGAAAAAATAGCCTCGCGTTTTAAAACGCAGATGATGACGCGATAACTTCGCGTAATAGAGTCTCTGCCTTTGCCTTCTCTTTAATAGCCTCGCGTTTTAAAACGCAGAGGATGACGCGGTAAGTTCGCGTAGAGAAAAATTAGAGTTTCTCTCTGACTTCTCCTTCTCCTTCAAGTCTTACGGCTGAAGAACAACGATCTCGCCGGTGAAGTAAACAATTGGCTGGAGCCGAAACATCTCAGAATGATTCTAAGAAGATCAAAAATCAAGGTTTTTACCTTCAAGAGACGCTGCATTGACTGGTTCGCCACTGCGTCTACTTCCACGGCCGCTACTATTAACACCGGCCAACGTGCGTGAAGCCAAACTCTTTTGGAGTGACATCCTAATGATGAAAATCTATGGAGAATTGAACGAAGATCAATTGAAGATCATTCGTCTACATGAATCACGCAATTGCCGGAGCTTTGGATCTTTTAAACACTCACCTGAGTTGCCTGAGTTCTGAGCTCTCAGGATTTCTTCGGATGAAATGAAGAAGAAGATGAGTCAAAGACTCTATTTAAACAAAATTTCCGTTGCTTGGTATTCGGCGCAGAAATTCAGAGTGATTAATAGAGCAATTACTCATTTCACTGAAAATGAAGTGAAGCTGATTAGCTCCGCGTAGGCGAGCATAACGCGAAGGAGACTTGGTATTCTAACTCCGCATTTCAGTTTAAGTATCCAAA
>JAYEPQ010000016.1:32380940-32775940 GCA_036321105.1 Dracaena cambodiana
GCAGAAAACCGAGAAAACCGAACATAATCGCAAAACCAAACCAAACCGAATCTATCGGTTCGGATTATTCGGTTTTCAGTTCGGTTTAAAAACTGAAATTAATTTCGGATTTTGGGTCGGGTTTCAGTGGATTTAGCTTCTACCGAAACCGACCGAAAAAACCAAAATTTTACAATTGTAGTTTATTTATTTTCAATATATTTTTTTTTAATCCTCGTTGAAAAACATCTTATTGTTATTTTAATGGGTAGAAAAAGAAAAAAATAGAAAGAAAAATTATTATCTTTCTCATAAAATACAAGTGCTTATCACATATTTAGTTTCAAACCTAAATAACCGAAAACCGACCTAACCGAACCGAAAATTCGGTTTCGGTTTTTTTGGAATTTCGGTAGGTTTTGATTTCGGTTCTACTAATTTAGTGTTATTTTCGATAAGAGTTTTTTTTTTAAAATCGAACCAAACTGATCGATACACATCCTAACTTTAACTTTGAGAGACCCACACTTTTTTCTTATATTTATCTGTGTACGTGTGTTATATCTTGTCCTTGTTAATCCCCTAAGGGTCCCTGCGGGCGCCGCAGACCCACCCGCCCCACGTGAAGGAGACGCGCAGGGGGTAGGGGGAGGGGGAGGGGGAGGGGCGTGGGCGTGTGACTACCCATTGGCTCTGCCAGGCCATGACCGTCGCGGGGCCCACCTTCCCCTGCTGACTCTGTATCCAAATTGATTGATGGAGGACTCGACAGCGTCCGGAGCAAGCAACCCCAAATGTATCATGGTATGCATGCATCATCACCATCATCACGGTGATGATAGCGCCTGCGTAGGAGCCTCTCCGTGGGCCCCGCCCGCCTGTCCCCTTCGAGGCAAACAACTGTCGCCGATGCAATCATTAGTACGGTCACACACCTCCCACACACAACTGTGGTCCCCACCCCATCCATTATTTTGGGGCCGTGAGTGACCGGATCCAGCCGGTGAGGTCACGCGACGAATGAGTGGACAACACGCCATATTGATACGCGCACTCATGGCTCACTTTAGCAGTTGGCAGTTCGGATGCCAAGCATCATGAGGGCCATCATTGACTATCATGGGACTACGTGGGACGATACATACGTACATTTTGGCAAGTGGATCTACTTGATTGATATTTTAATTTCTTGGCCGATGTCATTATCACTATCATCATAGAGAAACAAAATAAATTTCAATTTGATTGATATCCGTAAATTCATTTCCTGCTTAAGAGGTGGCATGGGAGGGGTGTTTTAGAACGAATAGACAGGGGTGAATAAGCCGGACTCCAGGGATTTAGCGAAACTCCCACCGAAATTGGTTGAAGATCGATCAGAAAAAATTTTTGGTGACGATCAAAGTCTTTTATTATTGGATCTGATCGAAAAATTCTGATTTCTGACCGATCGACCAACTGAACATTCAAAGACAAAACCACCACTGATTTCCTTGACTTCGCCCGACTCCGATCGATTTCGATCGGAGTTCGATTAAAAAAAATTTTCGATGACGGTCGGAATCTTTTATTCTCGGATTCAATAAAAAAAACTCTAATTTCCGACCAATTGCCTGAGCAAACATTTCTACGAATTGTTGTACTATAAAATGCATAAAATATTTTAAAAATTATCATTACTATATCATCTTACGCTTAAATACTTAACTGTTCCACTGACTTTGCACTTTTAACAATTTATAATTTCTTCAACGCATTTAAATACATTGATGTCTTACTACGTATGCACTTAAAATATAATTTCATTTTGCACCTATAGAATATTATCCAATATTTGGAGGACCTTTCTTGCCCTAAGAAGAACTCGTAGGAGATGGCCATGAAATCATCTCAAGGCATCAAGGGCGGACCCAAGTACAGTTGAGGTTTATAAAACCTATTATGTTTTAACTTATAAAATTTTTTCAAGATTAACCCTACAAAATTCTTAATTTCATAATTTCACTCCCTTTAAATTTTTAGTTTTCAATTATGAGAATCGTGATTATAAAAGATACATGGCTCAATAATTGAGTGAAAATAATATCACGTTTTTATGAACTGAATGAATATTATTTTTATTTTAAACTCCAAAATCAATACTAAAAATATTTAAATATGATATTTGCATTATAATGTCTTAAATTTACAAAGAAATTATAAAATAAAAACATCTATATTAATATTGTAATATTATAAATTTATATTATAAATTTATATGTGAGTTATACAAAAGAAAAATGATAATTTTTAGACCGAGGGACACCGTTGGTAGGGAGCACTTCGTTCCCTGCATCTCAACAAATTATTCAGATAGTTATAACTTTGCTCCCCCCTCCCTCCACCGATTTGAATATCTGGGTCCGCCCCTGCAATGCATGTCCATAAATAATGAACAATCTCTTTACCGTTTTCGTTAATTATTATTTTTTTCCAACTAAAGCTCTGAAACAATTGAATTTACTTGTTTTTAACAAATTATTGAGTTTGACTAGAAGTCTATTGATAGGATTTGAAGATTTAGATCCTATCAATTAAAAATTGCACACTCGATCATCAAATTTTGAAATCCAACCATATAAATGTTATACCATGATACTAAGTAGTTTTACATTACCCAATCATATAGTGCTTACAAACTATATATCTTAGAATGACAAGATCCACAAGCATTTGTTAAGGTCTTAATCTACGCGCAAACTATTTTTAAATCACGTAGGCTTGTATAAGGTTATTTGTATATCAGATAATTTATCCATATGATCAGTTGGATTTTAAAACTTAATGCTCTAACATATATTTCCAATCTAATAGGATCCGGTCGAAATCCTCTGCGAAAAATCACGCAGTTCTGTATAAGTTCATAATATTATTTTATTTGAAAAATAGTACGCAATTTAGGCTAATAAGGATTTCGGAAAAATTATGGAACAAAGGCAGGTCCCACGACTGTTTGATTGTTTGCAAGTAATATTGCAATATTACATACTGCAACTTATGTTACGTACTGCAATTCAAATTGAAGTAATAGAAGTAACTATAACTTGCAAATACCCAAACAGCTTATTTATCAATGTATTCCTATGTTTGGTTTGGGAGTCAAATGATAACTACAGTTGCAAAAATTCTCAAATATTATAGTTATTATTTTCAAGAGGTCTAATAATTATCTCATTTATTAATAACATAATAATTGTTCATAAAGAGAAGAAAAAAAATATCTTATATACCTTTTTTCTTTTCTGCAAGTGCAATTACTATAAGTGCCTAAAAGTAGTTATAATTATAGTTATAAGATTTTACTACTATAAATACAACCAAACAATGAAAAATGCCACTTGCGACAACAATGGTTACTGTTAAAATATAAAATAATTTTTCTCAATTCTCACTACAATTTCGGAGTTTTGGTACAGTTGAACGATTTTTCATCATAGTATCAGAGCAACCCAGGTTTTTTAAAAAAAAAAAATTATACCACTGCGTAAAACCCAAATTTCTATCCAAAATGGACTTTCAACCTGCGGTGGCATATTAAAATATAAAATAATTTCTCTTAATCCTTACTACAACCTGCAGGAACATGTTTAAATATAAAATAATTTCCCTCAATACTCACTACAATTTCTTAGTTTTAGTACAGTGAAAATATCTTTCAACAGTATAATTGCAACCACTTTACATGGTTACAGCAGCAAGTGTTATGAAATGGTACTGTATACTTGATATTCCCCAAGAACACAAGCGCAACTTACAATCCATAGCTAACAATTTCAGGAGGCAGCAAAGGGAGCGGCAAAGTACTGGGGCTTCGCAACGAGGGAAGCGAACGGAGCAGTAACGTTTGGCGATTGTGTGCCTGATGCAGGTTTAGCGGCCATGACAGTGTTGGTGGTGGTGCGCTCGCAGGATGGGCACATTGATACAGTGGTGGCGGATAATTGGGAGGAGAAAGGGCCTGAGGGAGTCTTGAGTGCCCTGAGCTCGGCAAGTTCCTTGTGCAGGCGACGGTTTTCTTGGGTTAGGGTCTCGCAGCAGCGCTTCAGGTATTCGCAGTCCACTTCAGTTTGCTTCAGCTTCGTTCTGATACGAAAGGAGAACATATGCAATATTTTTTTCATTAGTTATGGCATAAAGTGGTAGAAATAAACGAAGATGATATGAAAAGATATGAATTCCAGATATTTAAATAAGGATATATTACTTGATAAAAATGAATGGAAAAGAACTATAAAAATGACCAATCTAGCGTGATTTTTTTTTGATTCATGTAGTCTATCCTAAATACTTAGGATAAAAGGCTTAATTGTTGTTGTTGGCCTGAATTAAATTTGGAAAAATTATGCATATTTATTCGAGTCCCATAATATTATCAAACTATTGATAAGTATCTTAAATTAAGGATTAAAATCTCAAGAGTAGTGTTCGGTGGGCCAATAGTTTATGATAATAGAAATTGACAATATCAAATATATCAATAAAATATAAATAATATCAGAATTAACCGATACTAAAATGAAATATTTATAATGCCCGTAACAAAGGTTAATATCTAAATAATTTTAGGAGGTCGTATTTAACAAAAATTACCCAAAAAGAAATAGTATTACATACGTCCAACATGAGTTTGACAAGGCTCCTATTTGATCGGTTATTTCGATTTTAACCAAGACTAATATAAACACCTTTGACTTTTCCTTAGCTCTGTAAACCCAAGTAGATTAAAAAATCTAGAGAACTGACCAATGAAAGCCTACGAGATGAGAAAGATAGCTCGTCATAGTTTTCAACAGTTAATTGGAAAATCTATGAAAAGCTGCAAATATGATTTAAACAGAATAAACATCATTGTAAAAAGTAGTAGCTGGCCTTAAATGATAGAGCAAACCATTTAAAATTGAAGAAATAATTCACGAAAGCCCACAAAACATTTTTTTTTTTCTTTTAAGCATAAAAATCTCACAAGAGATCTTTTAATAAAGGATTAATTGCAGCAACAATTCGTCTATTTGAGAGTGTAACACTAAAATTCCATTCAGAATTTTTTCACAGAGAAACTTTCTAATAGGGGTATAAGAAATACAACAAAATTTTATTACATTTATATATCTATCTGGAAATCTCTCTGTAAAATTTTTTTATGATGGGCTGTCAGTGATATAGCCTAATAGTCTGTAATTAATTTTTTAATAAATTAAAAAAGAGAAGTGAAATTTAGTTTGAATAATTAATCAGACTACAACCTTTATAATAAAAAAATACCTTGCTCTTCTATTTTGAAACCAGACCTCCACTTGCCTTGGTCTCAGATTAAGCTGCTTAGCCAGAGCAACCTTCTGCTTCTGCATCAAATAATAGAAATAAAAAAAAAAAAAAAAAAAATTTCAACCTTCTTAATTTAAAAGATTCTTCGGCGGTAAGTTTACCGGGTTAAGGGTATTGTGCTCTTTGAAGCTCTCCTCTAAGTAAGCCGACTGCTCTTTGGACAGCCTCAGCTTCTTTCTGGGGCTCCCATCTTCCTCCTCTTCGCTGTTGCCGGACCCGGTCACCGCCAGTTCCTCTGCCCCGTTCACGTCCAAATCCTTTGTAGCTGCAATAAGTTAGCAAGTTATATATTTATGGAAAAATAACAAAAATAAAAATAAATTAAATAAAAATTATTTACGCAGCAGTTGTAACCAGAACGAGACGAAGGCAGCAGACTAAGTCTTATTGAACTCTCTTGCTCTTCATCTTCTTTCTCTCTCCTTGCAAAGCCCAAGCTCAGGCTCAGCTCCATCAAAATCGAACTCTCTTGCTCTTTTTTGCTCTTTGTTTCTATGGAGGAAATACAAAGCTCAAAGGGAGTGAGAACATGCTTCAGAGAACTTTATAGGCACACAGTTTAGAGAGAGAAAATGAGGTTAGAGAGAGATAGAGAGAGAGAGAGAGAGAGAGAGAGAGGTTTGACCGACAAATAGGGTTGACAAAAAGCACAAGTGACCCAAAAAAGAGAGGCAAGGAGATCTTTATGGTAGAAAGAGATGAGGATAATAATGAGAAGGTAATCATCAGCATTTTGTAAAGTGAAAAATTAAGGGAAAACTATGAATATAAATTTTCCTAGGCTTACGTTGGGCAATATGACCTTTGGCCCTCCACCTACCCAAGCTGGAAGCTTTCTTCCATCTTCACCTCCCCTCGCCTTTTCTTTTACTAACTAGACTAATAGGATATGGGAATTTCTAAGTGTTTATTTCTTTTTATAATTTTGTTTTCTATGGAATTTAGTTTTCGAATAGTTTGAAAATCGTTATAGGATTAGTTTCCGAATAGTTAGAAAACTGTTCAGAAACACCGACTCAAAAAAGATGTGCTCATACCATACTAAGACCATTGATGTGCTCATCTAGAAAGTCCCCAATATGATATTTTTACGTGGACCTATCTCTTAAATATGTGGTGCCACCTCGATCTGCGTATAGGCATGAGCATTGATGGGTTGACGAAAGATTTGGTTTGGTATTTTGGTTATAAATCACATGGTGATTAATTACTGAAAAATTCTCTTATATGGAATGCCTTAAAAAATTAGAGGTGAGCAGCGTATCTAAAAATTCTAATATGTTTTACTCGCCAACAATGGACCAATTTTGAGTTTGGCATTAAAAAGGTAAATATTTTATTTTTTCCAAGATAAGTATTGCCTTTTCTTTAGGAGTATATATATATATATATATATATATATATATATATATATATATATATATATATATATATATATAGGAATCGGGGAGCTATAATCGAATGCCATACTTTTAAAATCATTGCAAATAATTGAAGTCATGCAAGGTATAATGAGAGGAAGAGGAATTAGGAAACAAGTGACATCGGAAACGCATAAGTAAAATGAAATACTCAATCATATTGTCCAACTACATCTCAACACTCGATCATGCCTCCCTCACGGTATTCTATTTGAGCACACCACTTAGCTCAGTGAGACTACCTTTTTAGGAGTAAAAAATTACAAATTTGTATTTATTTTTATATCCTTATCTTTTCCTTTAGTCGGGAATTAATCCTGAATGACTAATCTCCAAAGGGAGTGAAATTATTTGAATGACTAATACGTGACTTAGAAAGGTGATATAGAAAGGTGATCTTACGTAGCGAGCAAAATGGTGTGCCCATATAGAATCTCCCTCCCTCATGGTATTCTAGTTGAGCACACCACTTAGCTCAATGAGCCCACCTTCTAAAGATGTAAAAAAATTACAAATTTGCATTTATTTTTATATCCTTATCTTTTTCCTTAGTCGGTAATTAATTTCTGAATGACTAATTTCCAAACAGAGTGAGATTATTTGAATGACTAGTACGTGTCTTTGACTTAGAAAGGTGATCTCACTGAGCGAGCAAAATGGGGTGCCCATATAGAATTTCCCGCCATAAGAAAAGACTATTAGTTATTAAGTGCAATGAGCCCCATTAATATTTATTGCTTGGTCCATCAAATTGAAGGCCGGAGAAGAGCTTTTATAATTTTCTATTTTTCAAAGCGTCGCGAAACAAGAAGCCCTAGAGATGGATCGTACGTCACATTCTTAGTTTCTGTTTCTGTTATTGGTGGACCGGGAACTAAATTTTAGCCAAGAATTGGATATATATCAAGATGTGACAGCTATGATAGTAGAGTGTTTGTTATTTTGGAGATAATTGCTGCTGAAGAGCTGAAAAAGTCTATGTTTTTTCTTTTATTGTCATGGATTTAAAAAAATTACAACGAAAATATTCAAATTAGAATGATAAAGAAAACAAAAAAACAAACGAGAGAGACTTATATATCACATCTTTCTCTTTTACAGAATTTCGTGGGTTCTAAAGTGGTTATGGAGCGTCGTCCTTGTGCTTCGTTGACGATTTAATATCCAAAATCGATCTTGAACGTGGGGAAAAGTTTCTGGCGGCTGCTCTTTGTGGAAAATATAATCTCCAAATCTCTCTCCTTTCCAAATATTCCAAAAAAATTTCCTCTTGGGTCATATTTATAGATTTCGGAGTTTTCTTTGAGATAAGGATAGAATCCCAATCAAATCCATTTTTGAATTCATATTTAGATACGGAATCTTTGATTTCAAGTGATTGGATATGATTAGAATCGAAATTCGAGTTGAAATCTAAAAAGAAACCTAATTTAGAAACTCAAATAGCCCCGCGTGCGCAAGGCTGTCATCCCCGCATGAGGCTGGGCTGCTTGCCTCGCGCCCCGCGCGGGGCAGCTACGCGAGGCTATTTTGTCCCGTGTAGTTTTTCCTCTTACTTTTCAGTTTTTCCCACCTACAATACTGCCTCTAAAGTTTTCAAAATCTCGTTTATTGATACTTAACGAGTTTTGAAATACTTTGGACTTCAAATTCTCGAGTTTCTATCATCCAAACTTCATTAGGATTTAATTACGCGGGACTAGTAGCCTCGTGGAGGAATAGTAACCGTCATGCAAAATTTTAGCCTCTTTTGGCGCCATTTCTTTGTTCAAGTAGCTCCTTCATTTTCTTCCTTCCTTCATTCCAAAGAAACCCCTTCTCTCTCTTCTTGAGTTCCTAGAATTTCCTTCGAATTTCTTCAATTTCTCGGATCAATTTTCGATATATGGCACCAATAAAGACCTTGATCAGTTGGAGCGGTGCTGTTTTAGCCTTACGGCTGATCACTGTTATCTGAGCGTATCGATTATTTAGACACAAATAGCCCCGGCGGTGATGGTGGTGAAGCTACATCTGACGTGGATGTCTATGAAGAGAGCTACTTTGCTCATGCTCCTGGCACAAGTAAGCATAGTCACTTTCGTCCTTAGGAGTTGGAGACAATCATTCCTGAGAATATTCCTCATCCGGCTACATCGACTGGCTTTGCAGGTGTTCTTTTGTGTATAGTCTTCATTAATGAATTGCATTCTGCTTATATTTTCATTATTCGTTTATTATGCTCTTTTTGTAGATGTTGACATTCAGCCGAGTAGTCTGTCAGCCGCTACTGTCGCAACTCTGCCTCCACCTGCAGCAGCAAGCATAGAGGTTATTGCTATCTCATCATCCACTGATTCTGGTGTGGGGCTCTCGACCAGAGTGCCTCCTATGTCAGAACCATCATTGATGTTTTCTTTTGAAGGAGCAAGAACCAGCACTGAAAATGTCCTGGAAGAGAGTCTTCTTTTAGAGTTTGTTCCCATCACCACCATCATAGTGAATCTAGGGGGTTCTCTGCCCAGAATTCCAGAATTAGCTCGTCCATTATTGCAATTATTGGCGCCGCACATCACGGCGGTCTTAAGCGGTGAGACTTCTCCTAGCATCAAAACACCTTCTGCAACTCCTGCTCCGATACTGGTTCCAGCTTCAACACAAGTCGTTCCTGATGACAATCCATTTAAAGAGTTTTTTCATCACAGCGTCATGGACTTCTTGTGTTTGTTACAACAGTGTGTGTCCATATTCTTGGATGGTCATCGTTCGCGCCCAATGTTGCTGAACTATCTGATCAACATTGAGAATATCAGGAGACCAGAACGAGCTGCTCGTTATTGAGCCCGTCTGACTGCTTTAGATGAGCAGGTTCGGTCATTGGAGACTCTTCGACGAGCTGATATCACTTCCATAATAGAAATTGAAGTCGCTTGTTCCATGGTAGAATTGTTCGAGTGGAAAGAAGAGTTTCGCCACCAAGAAGAAGCCTGGACTGCTGAAATTAGTAACATTCAGGCAAAACAAGGGGTCATTAATGGAGACATAGAGTAAGCGAGGTTCAAACTGGATGTCAATCAGGCCACTATAGATCATGCTTGTGAGACAATCGCCAAAACCCAAGCCATTCTTGCAACCGCTCAGACGAAACAAAATGGAGTGCTGAAGAGATAAGACGAACTTGTTCTGCACTACGACCAGCTTCAATAGAAAGTTAATATGCGGAGGAAGACAATTGAGGATGTTTGAGCGCAAGCTACTCAGCAGCTGGCCATCAATGATGACGAATTACGCCACCAAGTGCTATTAACTGTAGAAGAGACTCAGTACCACCTTACTTTCTTTCTCTGACTTGCTTTATTAATAAACAATTTTTAGCTCTTCTGAACAATATGTTGTATTGTTCATTGTTTTGGAATTGCTGCGTGACTCTTGCGGATATCCCGGAGAATTTTGGGGTAGATCCTTTGGATCTGTGGTACATGACGTTGCTTCCATAGCCACTTCTTTTTTTGAGTAGACTCGTATGGAGAGTAGACAAAGTCAATAATAAATTGGAACTGTGGAGTTGTAGATTTTGGACGATAGAGCTATGAAAGATGGAACTTATTATGGAAATGGTGGGACCATAACAAGTTTAGTTTTGAAATTTGTAGTGGGGTGACTCGCCTGAAAAGCAGATAGAGTCAGGGTGATTCGCCCGGATAACAGACAGAATCAATTTAAGATTTGTGGTTGACTTGCGTGGAAAGCAGACCGAGCCAGGGTGATTCACATACATAACAGACATAATCGATAATCGGATTAGGATCAACAAAATCGCAGACAGAGGTATGACTGACAAATCTACATGGTGATTCTCCTGGAAAGCAGACATAATCGATGATCGGGTTAGGATCATAGGTTGACTCGCCTGGAAAGTAGACAGAGCCGTAGTGATTCGCCTAGATAACAGACAAAATCGATTTGAGATTTTGGAGTGACTTACCTGAAAAGCAGACAGAGCCAGTGATCGAGTCAGGATCAAAATAATGAGCGTTCACTAAAATATTTATGGGACGATTTGTAAAGTGGGTGAGATAATCAAATCTCACTGTTAGAAGTAAGATCTTAATATGACATGTTTGCGACGAAAGTCATTTATATGGTGATGAGATGAATCAAATATCGCTGTAAAAAATAAGAGCTTAATATGATAGTTTTGCAGAATTTTTAGCAAACCCCAACTATCAACAGATTTTGTATACTTTTACCAATCGCCGATTGCGTTGGGCTACCCATGCTATTCCTCTTAGCATGATGAGTTGTTGAGAGTTTTGTTTGGACTTAAATGCCAAATATTTTATCTTCCCTTCGCCTTTTGGTTTTGGGCTATTTAATTTTATACACTTACCCCTAGTATGGTAGGGTTGGCGAGGAAGGTATCATCTTTTCGTTGCTCTAATGGCATTGGGCAATTCATACTCCTGCCTCAGCATGATGAGTTGTCGAGAATATAATTTCCTTTCCCCTTTACTTTAACAGCATTGGGTAATTCATACTTTCTCTCCTAGCATAATATGTTGGCAAGAAACTTGTTCTCTTCCTTTTACTTTAACAATATTAGGTAATTCATACTTTTTAACTTAGTATGATGAGTTGTTGAGGGTTTTATTTAGGCTTAGATGCCAAACATCCCCTCTTCCCTTACATTTTGAGGTTTCGGCTATTGATAGTCATACTCTTTCCCTCAGTATGATAGGGTTGACGAGATTTTTTTAATTTCTCTTCTCGTTGCTTTGGCAGCATTGGACAACAAAATTATTATGTATGTATTTATATATGTATATTTATATATTTTTTTTCTCTTTTTTTGTTTTTATTTTTTGTATTTTTATTTATGACACTCATTTTTCCATCACATTTCTGGTCATCACACAAAATTTTTCGATGGCTAGCATGAGTAGTAAAAACATCATGATGCTTATCACCGTCAATATTTTCGATACCTCCGGCCCAATCCGACTGCTAGTGAACGAGGACAGCTCGGTCGTAGCTATGGTTCAGAGTGTACGTGGGGAGTAAGCTTGATAGTGCCAGTTGTCCGTACTCGGCAAGAGCCTCGGCATGTTCAATCTCTGCTATGCTAGCGTTGATCGAGTGTTTTCCTCATTTTTCTTGAGTTGGCGGAGGAAGTCCATTATTTGTCTTTCACCAAGTCTGTGCGTAACCCCATGATCTCTCCGTTCTCGGTATAAATCCGAGAGAGTTCTTTTTGCTTTAATTTATGCGGGTCGTAGTTCTTTACTACTGCTTTTCCCACAGGGACTGGAGCTGTGTCGACCAGTATTTCCTAGGATCCCATTGTAATTGCCTCTGCATTTGCAGATACTTTTTTCTATTCGGGTCTCAGCTAGATCACATTTGCATTGATGACTGCTTGAATTTTATCTTTCAGAACATAACAATTCTTAGTTAGGTGCCCAATATTTTGATGGTAGAAGCATTGTTGAAAATAACGCGTTATGAAACCCGTTATTTGCGTCATGTAACCTAACGGAATCCCAACGCTACGTAACAACTGGAAATAACTCAGTGCACCGTAACAGTACGTTTTTTACGTTCTTTTACGTTGTATTACATAATGTTACGTTAAATTACGTTATGCTACGTTATTTACAATTATTTTTTTAGTAATTCATATATTATTGATTATTATTTTGATTATTAGCGAATTGCTGTAATTTTCTTAATTAATTGTTGGCTTCTTTGATTACTTTTGGAATTTCTAACTTGATAATTTAAATTTGTTTCTTTATTCACTTGTTGTATTTCTCGTCCGGTTGCTAAAATATTTTACTTGTTGATTTTATTAAATTTTTAATTGAACTGAAATCAACAATCATAAATAAGATAAATTGAATATTACAAAATATAAATTACAACAATGATAATAATTGGAATCGAAATAAAAAATTGGAATCTTGCTTTTTTTTTATTTAAATGATGATTGGAATTACGGTTGCAGACTTAATATAATTTATGAAGATATATGAAAATTATTGTAAAACTTAATATAACATTTGAATAGATTATGTATTACAAAATAATTTTATATATTTTTAGATATTTTAAATTTAATTTTCAATTTATTAAAATTATTTTATATGGTTTTGTATTTATTTTTATTAAATAAATAGAAAATTGCATAACCTACGTTATGCGTTATGCTATTTGCTACATAACCTAACAAAGGCAAAATGTTATGTTACCGTTATCACTATTTTAAACATTGGGTAGAAGTAATACTTGGGATCATGTATTTTCCCAGCTTTCTCTGGTTTTCGATTTTTGGACAACTTAAGCTTCTCTTTTTTATTCAGTAGGTGAAAGAACGTGATTGTTTGTTCATCTTTGAAATCGTATGCCCGTTGCGATCTAAAAGAATCCCGATTATTCTGTAACTTTTGGTTTGCAGCAGACCTTCTAATCATTGCTTCTTTTCCCTGTGGGCGGGATGATTGTGACTATGGCCGATTCATAGCCACTTCTTTGAGCATGGTATTCATTAATACGTCAGATTATATCCTCTGTTTGCTGTCCTTGTTTGACAAAATCCTTCCAGG
This sequence comes from Dracaena cambodiana, assembly GCA_036321105.1. Taxonomy (NCBI): domain Eukaryota; kingdom Viridiplantae; phylum Streptophyta; class Magnoliopsida; order Asparagales; family Asparagaceae; genus Dracaena; species Dracaena cambodiana. Next base: position 32,394,286 of record JAYEPQ010000016.1, read on the forward strand.
TTTTGGACTCCACTGCTCCCATCTTAATGAATATATTGGTTTGGAGATTATATTTGCAGGTTTCTACTAGCATTTCTTATGACATGCGGACATCGTAGTGACATCTCTCGAAAACGTTCTACAAAACTTTTTACGGTCTCATGCTCTTTTTGTTTGTTTGCAAGGAGAGTATGAACTGAGATCTCTGTGTCGTTTTCGAAGAAATGACGCAGGAGTTCTTTCTCTACGTCAGACCATGACTTAATAGCCCTTGAGGGCAACTGTATAAATCATATAAATGCAAACCCTCTCAAGATACTTGCAAAGATCTTGACTAATATGGGATCATTCCCCATAAGATGATCTGTCTGTGCCAACAAGTAATATAGGTGCTGGTTAGGAAAATCTTTTCCATCAAAAGACTCTAACTGTAGAGTCTTATACTTTTCTAAGAAAGGAGCCGATTCCCACTCTATTGGGGATGGTCTGATAATGTCGATTTCTTGCAGGTCCTTTCTATGCATCAGGGCTTCCAGCTGGTCTTGCATCTTTTGCATTTTCTCTACATGTGGGTCGATGATAAATTTAAACTTGTCTTCTTTTCTGAATTTCCAACATCATTCTTTGGTGGCTTGTCAGAGAGTTTCTCTATTTTGTCTTCTGCATTCTTTTATATATTTTCCACCACTTTTAGAAGTAGTGTCCAAAGTTCATCAAGACCCTTTTGTTGCTCTTGAATCAAGTGTTTTTGAGCTTCTAGTCTCTAGTTTATTTCACTAAACCTCCCTGTCATATGGACTATTGTTTCTTCAAATCGGGAAGATTCATATGACCGAGGTATTACAATAGCTGAATGATCACTATCTTCCCACTTTCGCTATCCGGACCCCTAGCCAACCTTTTGTAGTTTGGTGGCATTAGAATTTCTGACTGAAGTCGTGCATAATGATAGGGTTCTGCATTCGTGGAGTATATATCTCCTTGCAGTTTTTTTCTTTTATTCACCATATTCAAAGTCACGAATATTCAAAGTCACGAATAGAGTTTTTTTTATCATTGGTGATCTTTCTCCTGTGAACACGCCTTCTTATAGACATATCGTTCTTTGGCTCGGTTATTTAACTGAAAATCGAAGGTTGGGCTAGACCACAATTGCAATTGGTGAGTATTGCGGAGATTATTTGCTCACAGTGGTATAATGGACGAGATTGGGCCATCATTGCCTTGCTATTGAGGAATTCTGGCAAGTCATACTCTTGACGAGTCTCTTCTTTACTATAGGTTCTGAAAGAGTTCCTTCTGTGTTTGTGGCAGTCAGCAAGCGTAGAAGATTGAAGCTTATATCCCGAACGAGATCCTGTTCTGGTCTTTGCAGATACTTCATAGAACTGGGGCTTAATTTTGAGTTCTAGACCGTTTACATGAGACTGAATAGCCTGGTGTTTCATTTTTTGTATACGGGGCTGATTAACCTCGCGTAGAGATATGCTAGGCTGATTTGCCTCGCGCATGGAATTAGCCTCGTGCATGGTATTAGTTTCGCGCAGAGGTTTGCTAGGCTGTTTAGCCTAGCGCTTGGCATTAGCCTCTCGTGCATGGTTATACTAGGCTATTTAGCCTGGCGCTTGGCATTAGCCTTGCACATAGTTTTGAGACCAGATTCGCCTTGAACTTGTGGTTTAAAAATTCGTCGCCACGCTCGACGGTTTCGATTACGAATTTTAGTTCTGATCAATCCAGACTTTGGCTTCTCTTCAGTGTTTTGTTTAGCCATGATAGGAGAGGATTTTTTCTTTTTCAAAATATTGGAACCCGAAAACCCAAAGGAGTTCTAGCAACGGGAATCCCTTTGTCATTCAAATTTGCAATTTTGATTTTTTGTTGTTTAAAACTTAAATATCTGAGAAGTTCCTCATCAACGGGAATCATCTCGTCATTCAAGTCTAACGCTTAGACTTCTTCATTTTCTAAGATTAAAGATCCAAGGAACTCCTATTCAACGGGAGTTCCCTTATCATTCAAACTTGTACTTGGGGTTTTCATGTAGCGATGGAGCCATCTTTTGATCGGACTAACCGATCTAGAGGACAGATACTTCTCATATTTATTTTGATCAATTTTTATGATCTGCATCTCCATAAACATACCAATTTTATGGGTATCAGATTGGGTTATGATCTTCCTGTCGTTGTAGAAAACTTTTCCTACTGTGGTCGCCAGTTTGTTTCCATCGAAAGACGCTTTTCCTTTCATTGCCATGAATTTATAAAATTACAACAAAAATATCCAAATTATAATGATAAAGAAAAAAAACAAACGAGAGAGACTTATAGATCACGTTTATTTTTTTTTTACAAAAGTTCGTGGGTTCTAAAGTGGCTATAGAATATCGCCCTTGTGCTCCATTGATGATCTAACATCCAAAATCGATCTTGAACATGGAAAAATGCTTCTGGCCGATGGCTCTCTACGAAAAATCTGATCTCCCAATCTCTCACCTTTCAAATAATCCCCAAAAAATCCTCTCTTGGGTCATATTATAGATTTCGGGGTTTCTTTCAAGATAATGATAGAATCCCAATCAAATCCATTTCTGAATTCGTATTTAGATATGAAATCTTTGATTCCAAGTGATTGGATATGATTAAAATCGAAATTTAGTTGAAATCTAGAAAGAAACTAAATTTAGAAACTGAAATAGCCCCGCGTGGCGAGACTGTTATCCCCCCGCGGGGTTGCTTGCCTCGCGTGGGGCTAGTAGCCTCACGCGGGGCTATTAGCCCCACATGGGGCAGCTAGTCTTGCCTGTGCGAGGCTATTTTGCCCCGTGTGATTTTTTCTCTTGCTTTTCAATTTTTCCCGTCTATATGTGTGTGTGTGTGTGTGTGAGAGAGAGAGAGAGAGAGAGAGAGAGAGAGATGGAAATGAGCTGACAGCTCACGCAAGTTACCTGAGCTGCAGTTCATTTCCACAATCTCAGATATTTTTTTTAAAAAGAATTTGTTTTGGATTATGATCTCGAACCCCTAGGATTCACTCATACCCAATTTCTTGAGTTTTAGTTTTGATTTGGTCCTCCATCAAGTTGACGCAAATTTTAATGGTTTTCAATTAGTAAATATTTTCTATCCACTTGATAAAAGTATAAATAAATACCAAAATTCATAAAATTTAATTTTATTAAAATTAAATAGGTATAGATCCTAATTCTAAAAAAAAATTGAAGAAAAGTCCTTGAATTACTGTATTTTTGTTGTTAGTTCATATAATTTTTTTTTGAGCTGGCGGCTCACATGCAATAATCCTTATATCCTGCAATTAGAACCCATGCATTTCTTTATATGGGCTAATAACAAAAAAAAACATAGTAATCACATTATTTTGTTATTTAAAAAAAAATCATAATCTAGAAGCAATTTACATTTGTTTTGAAGTTCATTTACTATTTCATCAAGTAAATATAAGATGATTAGGAAAAAAAATATAAAATGTTGTATTAATCTAAGATAGTTACTTTTGTATCTAACTTGATGGAAAACTAAATCAAAACTAAAACCCAAAAAATTGAATATGGGTGAACTCTAAGATGTCGAGATTATAATCTAAAATAAAATTTTAAAAAGATATATTGGAGATAGGGAAAAAAGACTGCAACTCTGATAATTTATGTGAGATGTCAGCTCATCTCCATTGTGTTATATATATATATATATATATATATATATATATATATATATATATATATATATATATATATATATATATATATATATATATATATATATATATATATAATGAAAATAAATTGCCGAGTTATATAAATTATCTGAGCTACAGTCCATTTTCACTATATCTAAAAATTTGTTTTTTAAATTTTCTTTTGGATTATAATCTTGGCTCCCTAGGATTCACTCATATTTAATTTTTTTGGTTTTAGTTTTGATTTGGTCTTCTATCGAATATGTACAGAATTAATAGTTTTCGGTGAATACAATATTGTATATCCACTTGATGAAATGACAAATAAATTTCAAACACATGGAATTTGATTCTCAAGAAATTAAGGAGTTAGAGATCCTGATCCTTAAAAAATAATGAGACCATTAATTTTTTGCTATTGACTCGACTCACATACAAAAAAGTTAAGGAGTTAGAGATCATGATTACATAGAGAAAAGTTAATGAGTTAGATCATGATCATATATAGAAAAATTAATGAGTTAGAGATCATGATCCTAAAAAAAGTAATGAGATCATTACATTTTTGTTATTGACTCACATGTATAAGAACGGTGACTACACGTATATCTAACCAAGTTTTGAGATATTTGAAACCTCTAGACTATATTTAGAAATATTTTTGTTTTAAAATATCATCGTATTGAAAAAAAATATGCTATTAGTTATAATAAAAAAAAAAGTAAGAAGCTCTAAAGTATTGACTATTGAGATATACGAAGATTGCAGGAACCTTCAACTGCTTAACATAAACATATAATTCTAGTAATAAATATAATTCTTCGATTTGTAATAAAAATAAAAATATATGTATATGAGTTTTGCTTTAAAAAAAAATGATTGCATTTGACTAAGCTTGTGCATTGGAAAAGTAAATAATGAGTAGAGATTTAAAGTAAATAAATGATTATTAAACTTATAGTAAAACTTTTAATTTAGTGCCCTTACATTTTAACCACTAAAGTGTAAGTACACTAAAATAAAGAGTAGAAAACTAATAAATAATTACCAAAGTACTCTTCATTTGCAAGTTTGTGAAAAAAAATAAAAAATAAAAACTAATTCTTAGGTGACTTTGGCGTTGGTCTTTGGGTGAACCGATCCAAACTCTTAAATTCTCTTTAATTTACAATGCATTTTCTGTTAAAAGATTTAAAGAACAATGTTTATTGTTTAGACACTCTCTTAACTCCAGTTTAGACCTGTTTGATGTCTACTCTTAATCTTGTTTATGGAAAGATAATAAACAATACAAAATGCATCTTAATTTATCTAAAAGGATCAACCTTAAATTTCCCCCCCGAGCAAATGTTATTAATCTCGATAATTATTATCCGAGTAAACTTTTAAAAAAGGATATCGTTAGGATTTAAACGTGGAACCTCTCACAAGAGACAAAAATATTTTCACTTAACGTTGACTACTTACTTTATTTAGTTTATTAACAACCAATTATGTCCGTACCTTCACGACAAGTCTAAATAGAATTATCCCTAATCATGTAATTTTAATTTTTCAAACTCCTTTTTTATTTTAATTTGAGATGACGTTTTTTTATTATTTTTTAAATCTCTTTTAACCACTCGATAGTAACAGTTAACACTAGAGAAGGCTTGGTGCATATGTTCCAAATATCTGTGACACAATGACATTAACATAAGCCAATAGTTGTGGTAACAGTTAGTAGGAAAAATTCACCGTCAAAGTTTTATTTTCCAAGAATTTATATTTTTGAACCTTGTTTCATCCAATAATTTAATTTTTTGATTATGCGTGCTGTTTGGGGTGTAATATTTATATGGGGAAAAAAAATCGAATATAGACTCAGATTGGAACAAAAATATATTATATTTTCCTGTCCGTACGAATGTGGGCATCACATTGATTAGTGCAAATGTTACTTCGGATTTGTTATATTATCTCTTTCAGTTCAGATGTCATCCTTCAGGCTTGAACAATATGATTATTAATGTAATTTGGCTTCATTTTTTGGGCTTTGGACTTCAAACCCTAATTTACAGGCCTGGATGAGAACCCCCGCTCGGGAAATTCTATTTGAGCACACCACTCTGCTCATTGGCAGTAAAAAATTACCAGTTTGTCATTACTTTTTACTTTTTGTTGTCATGCTTTTTTTTTTTTATTTCCAATCAAGAATTAATTCCTGAACGATATTAAACTTGTTCGGGGACTAATTTCCAAATTGTTTGAAAACTGTTAGAGGGACTAATCGCAGAATGAGAAAAATAGGCTCACTTAGCAAAGTGCTGTGCTCATATAGAATTTCTCCCCAGGCTCTCGTGGGCTTAAAACTAGCGTTTAAATTATAACAAGAAAGAAGTAAAACTGATCTTTTCAAAAATGGCAATTTAAAACAATATGTTCATTAAATGTTTGATAGAAATGAGGAAAGAGATGGACCTTTATTATCATCTAAAGATGGAGTGTGAGTACTTAAATAGTGTGATTAGATGAACTACTCACCAGTTTAATCGTGTGATTAGATGGACTACTCACCAGTTTAATCGAGACAAAATAAGAAAGTTGCATTTAGTATCTGTTTGGATATTGGAAGTATATAAAGTAAAGAAAAAAAAACTAGAAGTAGTTTCTAAAATGAAAGTTTAGGAAGAACAATATTAGTATTTGTATGTTAATTTTTGGAAGTAGAAAGTAGATTAGGAAGTAAAATGATTATTACCTTATTGTTTCATAAATATTATAGTAGTAATATTTTGCTTGTTTCTTTGCACTAGATTAAAAGATAATTATGAGAGTTAAATAAAATATAATATTTTGTCATGTTCCTAGAGCTTCATTGACTTTTCTACTCAAAAATGATGTTAAGAGAAAATTGGAAGTAGAGTTGCCACACAGGATCCATATTATACTACTGAAAGTAACTTCCAATTCTATTTTTGGCCAAACAAACATATAAAGTAATGAAAATAATTTTATTTTCACTACTTTCATTTTACTTCCTTACAAACAAACACACACTTAAACATGCTTTCCTATCGGTATATTTTAGATAGTTATTGTGGGTTTTAATAGGCACATCTAACTAAACTTGATTTTAGTTACAAGTTTGGCATTAATTTTTTGACAAGTATACCTACTTCTTTATCTTAGCTCTAATATGTTAGATTTATGTGTAGCGGCAAAGGAGGAGGAGAGAAAGGAAGAGGATGGGGGTAGCGAGTTCATGCGGGGGGAGGTGGGAGGGGAGTACTAGATTGGAGAAGGGGAGGAGAGAGAGGGAGAAGGGAAAAGATGTAGAGTTCCGATGGCGTGTTTGCAGTGGGGGCAAGAAGGTGGAGAAGTAGGAGGAGAAAGTAGTAGGGACGGGGGAGGAGGAGGAGAAGGAGGGGGTTGCGGTTTGATCAGAGATTTGGGGGGGAGGTGGATAAAATTTAGGAGAGACAATATTTACGGAAGAAGGGGGTGTGCCCTTAAAAAATTAGTTTTTAAAATTTGCAAATGTGTGCCTTTAGAAGAGCTTGCCTTTAGAGGTTTGGGGTGTGCTTTATAATTGTCTTTAAATTTTTATTATGGGCTTCATTGGGCTTGAATTTTTGTATTGTACAGGTAGAATGTTGTTGGACCTATGATGGGCTTCTCCATCTTGCAACCTTGACTGGTGCGGGGGTAGTATCCCTGTTTCTAGGTTAGAGGATCACCGGAGGTACTTTGTATAGGCATATGTTTGAAATTTAGAAACAAAAGATTGCGATAGAAGGAGATGTTCTTGGTGTTTTTTCTTTATTTATGTGGGATTTCGGATGAATGCATCTCTTCCTTCGAGATGTCCGTTTATAGATAGTGTTCAAATCCAACACAATTGGAGGGAGGTAATATATTTGTCGATTATACTACTAATGAGGATATTAATTTAGACGTGAGGTTGTTTGGTAGCACTCTTTTTACCATTTGCTGGACCTTGCGGCACCGAATGTTATAGAAACATAGCGCAATATGCACCCAAAATGTATAATATATACAAGTCCACAGACAGTCTACTTAATTTAGGTGCGAATTATGTTAGTAAATTTCCTGGCAAATCATTAAGATACTGACATACACTATAAAACTCTGTGTAAACTATTTACAAATTATACTATAACAGAGGCCAATATGATAGCATGGGATCATAACACCAGACATTATGAGATTGCACCTCACTTTATTATCATTATCAATGAATAGTTAAGTAATCACGATGAACGTAACGCTACATATCACATAGAATGTTTCGAGGGTACATGCACTTTGGCTTCAGCGCCATAAGTATGCCCTAAGATGCATGAACAAAGGCAATATTTCCTACTGCTAGTGTCTTACTAATCATATTCATTCAGAAAAAGAGATACTAAAGCCAAGAAAATAAAACAATAACAAAATGGATAGAAAATAGATTTCAAATTCAAGGAGTCCATTAACATCAGCATGATTCTGATCTCTTGCACGAAGCAAGTCAGTATTTTTAAGTACAGACTAGTGTATAAGAAGTAAATGAATAGAAGCGAACAACAAATCCAACAAATTAGAACTGAGCTCATAGTGCTGGATAATATGCTTAGAACAGTACGCACTGCAGTTAACAAACCGTTGTATTTCTACTGAGAAATATCTTAGTAGCCAGAGAAAAAGAAAGCAAAAGCGATCCCCGTAGTAGCAGTGAGCGAAATGGGAACAGCCTAAACCGTGAAAATGGATTGTGGGAGAGCAATACAAGCGTTGTGCTGCTAGGCGAAGCAGTGGAGTGTTGTCCAGTAGCCGAAAGTATTATTAGCTTACGCTCTGACCCATTAGCTTACGCTCTGACCCAAGTAGCATAGGGCATGTGGAATTCCGTGTGTATCAGCAAAGACCACCTTGCAAGGCTAAATAATCCTGGGTGACTGAAAGCAAAGTAGTAGTAAATTTGAATATTAGTACCAAACACAACTGGAATGCACTTATACCAATCTCACTCTCTTTCATTTGATTAATAAATATTATGACTTCTTTCACTAGGAGCTACTAGTAACCACATACACACACATCCGAACTATCGAAAGCCTTCAATATGACAATATCCATAGTCTCAACTGTCATCAAGATCATTATCTCCATGCATCTCTCTTGAAAAATTACTGTTCATAGCAACAAAGAAATATTCTAGCAGTTTGAATACTAAAACGACATTCGACTAGAAAAGAACAAGTTTTTCAAGTTTCTTTCATCTAAATTAATGAAAACGTTATTGGATTACATCAGAGATTTGTTAGATACTAAAAAAATGTAAATAAAGCACCAAGAATTACCTTGTAAAAGATGATTCATAGTTTCTTACAAGAAGACCCCATGAGTTGTTCGCTAGACTTGTGCTGTACGGGCTTAACTTCACTGGGCGAACATAAGGAGCCAGCTCCCAGAGATCGATCACACTTTCCACAAGACCAACTTAGAAGCATTATGAAATGAGCGAGAGGCCTCGACAAAATATGGTGGCTTGAACAATTGAAATAGTCTACCGTCTGAGATACAAATTCCAGTTGCAGCGGAAGGATCAATCTACATTTTCAACAATAAAAACATTTTCCTCCGAAATATTTGCTGCACAACCTACCATCACTAGGAAAACAAATGCATGTTTAAAACTAAAATAATCCTTTGCATTGGCAAATTGAAAGGAGAAACTTCCCATATAACATGAATAAGGAGCAAGTAATTTAGACATTTTCATTGGCAAAAGTTGAAATATTTGAAACTCTGGACCAATCATCTAGAGTTCTTCTGTTCCAAAGACTCAAGGATTCGAAAAAGAAAGAAGAATACAAAGTTAAAAAAAAAAATTCAAATTTTTACCTAAAAAGAAATTTAAAAAAAAAAAAATACGAACTCTAGAAAGAAGAAAACACAAAGCATAAAATAATAATAGTCATATGCATACAACAATGATGACAATACAGAAGAAAAAAAATGTAAAGAATTGTAGTTCGCTTTTCTAATTAAAATATATTGCATTATTTTGATCGTGTGACAAGAACTTTACATTCTAAGCCTAAGAAGGCTAAAAGAATATTGTGGCCTTGGTGTATATCAAACACAGAACATTTTACTTTTTACTTCCTTTGATACATGAACAATCTATACCGAACCTTTCTTCTTCAGCATAACTCAATCATATATACGAAAGCGTGACTTCTTGATTCTTCACTCGGTTATTCCTCTCTTTGAGATTTACGAACTAATATACAAATAACCGTGTTTTTTTACTATATGCATGTATACCCAACTTACTGAGTCATTTGATACTGTCCGATAATTAGTTGTGCATATAGTAGCTCATTCCATGAATCAGGCACACCCGGCAGGCACCAATGGCTACAGTCTTGGAATCTCAATGATCTTTCCTCTCCTCCCCGGTCAGATTTTGCTTTCGGTACACTGAAGGGTGAGCATCCTTTCTGTAATCGGTCATTCTAGTGATATTCAAATAGGAAACCGGTGTTTTCATTCCCTTGATAACTGATTCTAGAACACTCATCTTTGAAGGATAAGATGAAAGATACTTCTCATTCTTGATCGGCTCCGTCTCTTTGTCACATGCCCCCACCACTACCAATAAAAAGAAATTAAATTCAACTCATTGCTGTAAGGTCTATAGAGCTTAAAAATAAGAAAAAGGCATTCTTTTATAAACAAATAATACATTTTTTCACTTTTAGAAGATTTATGACTCCAATACCCAAATTGAAATGAAAAATCCAAAATGGTGTCCCCTAGTTTGGAAGATGGACTGAAGAAACATCTGCATGTAACATCGTTACCCTTGTTCTTCTAGTCTACTCGGATGCAAACAATCAATGCTTCTTAAGTAAAATTTTCTAGTTTTGTTCAGGTTTGGTTCGGTTTGATTATTAGATTAAATCAAACATCAACAAATTTTAGAATAACTAAGGTAGCATTGCTGACGAGCGTCTTACTTCCATCTTTAGTACAGAGAAGGAAAGCCGTTAACTACCTGAAATGTGAAGCAGAGTAGCCTCTGAAGAAAACAAAGGCTTTCTTCGGGTCGACATTAGTATCTACCTATTTGGCCCACGTATTGAGAGCCCTTATGGAATGCTTCCACAACATTGAGCTCGCTATAGACTCTATTGCCTTCTTGATAGTAGTCTTTCCTGTATTAAGAATACGAATATTAGTCAAAGTCCTAAATGAAAGTAATGCTAACACTTGTTCCATTCAAAACAAACTACAGTTTTCAATTACCCTTTTGAGGTCTTCTCATGAGTCCACCAATGGCCAGTGTTGAAGATGATAACATGAGCATCTTTGTACTTAAAAGATGACCTCTCAATTATATCTAGTCGTAGGGTTTCCTTTGTCCCATTGCCAGTGGGCATCTCCCACTCTTGAACGAGAAAAGGCGAGCGAAAGAATTCTATGGTGGCCCCATAATCCTATCAAACCGATATATAAAGGAAATAAGTAAGTATTAACAATTACTAACAACATAAAGAATAAGAATTAAACTGGCAATATGAACCAGAATTTACCTTGAATAAGAAAGAATAGGACCCTTCTGTTCTGAATTCATGCCTACCCGAAGCCTCAAAAACTTTCTTTTTATCCTTCACCGAATTCCTCAAAACACAAACCAAAGATTCCCACATGTTCCTATTTAGCGAATCGCCAACAAAAACCAGGCGCTTCCCCCTTAGTCTCTCCAACATATCAGTAGCATTCAATCTACAGTCCAAATTCATGCAAGTGGCTACTTAAACAAATGATCCAAGTTCAAGCAAGTGGATGCTTAAACAAATGATGATACTCAAATATCAAACAAGTCTCTGGCCTACAACCAATCTCAAAATATACTCTCAGCATGCAGTAGGTGAATAACAAATTAAAACATAGAAAAAATAGTAAAATTTCCTCATAGTCAATCCAAGTTCAACCAATTGGGTATTCAAAATCACAATATGTATTCAAAATCACAATATGAGAACGTAAACAGCAAACAAAACACAAAAAAATTGAAACTTATTCTACATAATTTCTCAACTGCAATCTACATCAAATTTAAGCAAGTGTAATCAAAGCATAACCAAATGTGCTCTCACCTTGGGATGTTGCAACCAGTGGGCTGCCACCGGAACTTCTGATAACTCCGTTCAGGCCTCCCGTTGAGATAACAATCGAAAGGCTCGTCGATGTGAGGGCAAGATCCCTCGGGGTACAGAGGATAAGACTCATCCTTGACCCAATGCCCATGAAATAAGTCACAGCCAATCATATCCTCAATCCATTTCTCCCTCTTCTTCCCATTATTACTCCCATTCGAGCTCGAACCCTTTGCTTTCGCCATCGAGTCAGTAAAGTTCGTAACCATGGTCCCTTGCTCAATCTCTTTCTGCCCATTTTGCACAGAATAACCCTTGGATTCATTATGTGAACTTGCTGAAACTCCATTTCCATCATTATTTACAGTCTGATTCTTGCCGTACTTCCTCTGCAAATCTCCATTATTTCCCTGTTTCACCTCCGAAACTCCACTTCTCTTGGACGGAACTGCACTTACATTCTGCTTATTGGCTTCCGAAGCTCCACTTTGGACTGTATTCTGGGCCCTAACTCCACCATCAGTCTGATTTTTCCCCAAAACTCCATGTTTTCCAGAATCTTGCCCACTTTCCGTAGATCCAACTCGAGAATGGGTCGTATTCGGCCTCCAAGCTCCGACGAGCGCCGACCCATTTCCCAAGATGGCATCTTTAGAAGACCCACCTCCACCATTTCCCTGATCTCCGACCAGAGACGAAGCTGTTGAAGAGTTGGGGAAGAAGTGTGAGAAGAGAGAGGAGACGTGATCGCGGTAAGGGGCGATGGAGGCCTTGAAGGAGGAGGCGGAGGAGGAGGAGAAGAGGTTGTAGAACCAAGGGGAGGAGGCGTTGGTCGAAGGGTTGAAGGCGAGGAAAGCAGTGCAGGCGACAAAAGCGAAGACAAAGCCGAGGGCGAAGACCTTGGTCCTCCTCGTCCTCGCTGCGGAGACCAGGGCCTTGAGATCTGTTGGGATTGGGTTTGGGTGCGGGTTCTTCAATGAGTCCACCATTGGAGTAAGTTTGTCCGTGCCTGCGTCTCTCTGTGCGTGTGTGTGTGTGTGTGTGAGAGAGAGAGAGAGAGAGAGAGGGGGAAACGGGTTGGGAGGGCGGGGGTCGTTATGGAGTTTGAGGGAGTGAGGGGAGAGATGGGGGAACTTCTAAAGAGGCGCAAGGTTTTTCCCAGTGAGACCAGTTAAAACTTCCACTATATAACAAATATGTACTGAAAAAAAATTACCCATCTTACCCTCTTCTTCTCCCGCTTCTCTTCTAAAAGGCCAGTTGATGCATCCGTTCGGACTGTCAGTCCGAACAGTGGGGAGCCGTTCGGACTGTCAGTCCGAATGGATCCCCCTGTTCGGACTGACAGTCCGGACAGGGGCATGAACTTGTTTGATACGCCGCTGCTGTCTCCCTCTCTATATTTATGTAATAAATAGATAAATCATTAGTTAACCCGCATTTAACGTCATTTTAAGGACTTTAAATTAACAACAAATTATACAATCTTTCACTAAATATAGTTTATAAAGTAAAAATGATACAATAATTCAGTGACACACTTATACACCAACACATTGATACACTGATAAATCGTTTATTGCGATACACTGATACACTGACACACAATGATTCACCGATACAATGATATTCCAGATACACAAATACAAAGATACTCCTGATACAATGATACTCCTGATACACCGATATAATGATACAATGATACATGGATACTCCGATACAATGAAACAACGATACAATTAATAATACAATGAAATAATGAAGATTATAAATAAGGTCCCTTACGTATAAAACAAACAAGATTTTATACAAATTAAATAACTAAGATCGAATACAAACGTAGTGTTTATATGAAATGAACAAAAAGCGACCAATAGGGTTCATTACAAACAAAAACCATATATTCTACAAATTCATCAAAATGTTTGCAAAAAACAATTACACCGGCCACTTGAAGTTCCTTACATCATTCATACCAATACACAACTTATATAATCTAATCACTGTCTCCTTGTCTTCCTCGGGGGTTGACGTCTGCTTCTGCATCGAGTCATAATTTCCGTATTGGGTGCAGTAGGACTGGATTGATCTTGTCTTGGTTCCTCTGCTTACTCTTCCGGTGGTTCTTCTGGCTGAGTGCAACCAGTTAGCACTCCTTTGATCTTCGTAAGTGCACTAAATAACATCCCAGATCACTTCTTGAATACGGGGGGTGGGGGTGTGGCTCAGGAGAGAGAATGAGGCAGCGGGAGTGGGGGGTCTGGCTTAGGAGAGAGAATGAGGTAGCTGGGGTGGGGGGTGTGGCTCAGGAGGGAGATTGAGGCAGCGGGGGTGGGGGGTCGGTTGCTCAGGAGAGAGAATGAGACAGCGGAGGCTTCGGCGGCGGCTTTGGAACGAGGCGTCGGCGGCGGGGTGTGGCTCGGCGGCGGAGGGTTCGGCAGCGGCGGGTTTGGAAGGAGAAGGAGGTTGAAAAAAGAGATGGGTGCGGAAGAGAGAAGAGGAAGAAAAAGGAGATGGGTGCGGCGGTGTGGAGAAGAGAGGAGAATGGTATTGAGGCGGTGAGGAGAAGAGAGAGGTGAGTTAAATATGCCCTAAGGGTATTTTGGAAATAAAATTATGCTCACTAAGAAATTCTCCCGTTTTGGAAATAGAAACTGGGCTCACTAGGAAATCTGGGCTCACTAGGAAAAACCTTGTGCCCCTTTAGAAGTTCCCGAGAGATGGGGCGAAGTGGGAAATTCCAAATGAGCACACCATCTATCCAAGTGAGCACACACTTCACAAAGTTGGTTAAGATATAACACGAGGTGTGCGCACTAAACACGGTGTGCTCATAATGCAAGTGGTGTGCTCCTTTAGTAATTCCCAGGCGAAGAGGAAAAGGAACTGCTCGGAGGGCGCGGAAGCGGGCATGAAGTTAAGGGATATTATCGGATTTGCATTGGGTTTATTTAGTACTTAAGATTGCTGCTCTATCTTTTTCGAATGGAAACAACTTGATTCGAGATTCAACTCGATAAGAGGCTAGCTTAGGCCCATTCCACCGCGGTTGTTACAGGGGCGGAGGAAAAAACTAGAGTTAGGATTATGGGATGATCGATTGAAAAGAGAAGGGAGATGACAATTGCGTATCAGAAATGAGGCTCACTAAGAAAAAATAGGTTTATTTCAAATTTGTATGGGACTCACTAAGAAATTAGAGCTCACTAAAAAAAAGATGGGACACATTTAGAATTGTCCGATAGTAATATATTAATCCAGATAAATATGATATGAAATATGATTCGCTATATTTCTATTTTTCCTTTTAGGAGGCCGTTTCTCTCGATTTGAAATTCATAAACATCATGCAGTTGATAAAAATGTATGATTTTTATAAGAAAATTTGTTTCTAATAAAATTAGTAATTTTAACTGCAAAATATATTTTGGTTTTTGGAATCTTTAATGAACTGCGAAATTAAATATATATCTTTTTGCATCTGCAATTTATAATGCAAAAGACTTCAGTCAAAAGAGTCGAGCATCTCTTGCACAAAAAACTAGTGCCCATAAAAAGCTAATATTATCTTGTACATGCACTTCATTTCTCAGAGTGTCTCGTCTAATGATTTGTATGACTCTTCTATATGTATCATTTTCTATTATCAAAATTTCGTTATTTCACTTCTGTTAATTTGTTATTCATATCTCATGGTCAAAACTACGTCTAATAAAAATTTTATAACTCATTTTGCTTTAATAATATGAATAACTTGTCTACTATCATTTGGATATCATTACTCATGCGAAGGTTTGAAACTATTTTTTTTTTCCTTTCCCTTATTTCTCCATTACAACTATATATATAGAAGATCTCATTTGTTTAGTTGCCTTTTTTTTTTTTTTTTTTTCTCACTTCCTCTGCTCTTCCAATTTAAAAGTTATTACGAGTTCATCCAATGAGAAATACAAAAGTAAGGAAATTTTTTTTTTAAGTCTCGTATTTTTTTTCTTCTATGTAAAGGAAATAAATTATTTTACGTCAATATGAGATTCTTCTGATCCCAAACAATCTCCTAAATAAATCTCATTTATCTTTGACTTTTTAAATTTTATTTTATTAGTTTGTAAATGCTTATTTAATTAGTAACTATAATGGTCTTTCTAAGTTTATACAACTAACCTACTTGATCGGTAGGTAGGTATAATCTTAGCAAGATTAATTATCTTGTGTTTATACAAAACAATTGTACCAATAAAAAATATTAAGAAAAATATCCTACCTTACATATGGTATCAGAATAATTTCATTCTCTTACGAGATTTTACTATCATATGGTCAAATAAGCTCAATCCTCCACCATTATGTCTACAACCACAACCATTATCATTGGACTTATTAACAGATAACTTAATGTCATTAATCCGAACAATCAACTTTCGTTACTTTTTAAGCCAACCAACTTTTCCTATGATGTGTCCAAGCTAGGAACATTCCTTAATGGATATGACCTCCTCAAATAACTTTATGGTACTCTTCATGTCCGGCCGCCATGGGAACCGCTACAACTACATCACTTGACTATGTTCATTGGTATAGCCAGGACATAGTAATCCTGCATGCAAGTTTCAAAAATCCGTTGCTTAAGCACTCATAATCACAACCTTCATCACCAACGAAATATGAAAAGGCCTTAAGCACCTATGTTATACAGCTGAAGGAAGATTTCGAACAGTCTCCATGAGGAGGCCGACTATTGCCAAATACCTCAACGAAACAAAGGTTTGCACCGACGAATTAACTATCATTAATCGGCCACTGTCAAATGATGATCTTACTCTTCATATGTCAAATGACTTTGATCCAGATTTTCCCGATATTGCAGGTTTAATTCGTGCCTGTAAAACGTCGTTTATATAAGAGAGAGTTTTATGACTTGTTGGTCATATGAATGCTATCTCAAACGCTTTGAATCTGCCACCATTGCAACTGTTATCTCTACAAATAATACTCTGCACAAATATGAACCGCAAGATACAGAGGTTTAGAGCTTCGGACGGTGAGTCTTATTCCTAGTTTTTGCAACTAGCTCGCCGGAGGATAAAATTATCAAAATAATAACGTGGATCTAGTCACTGGAGATAAATACTCCTACTGGCGGTTGTTGAGGCCGGAGGCTGACTCTTGGGCTGGAAACGGGATGGGCCTCCGTAGGCCCCACCGACGTCTTGTCCGTGCAGGTGTTCCTTTTGGGCACTGTCACGGCTGGGCCGGAATTTTGTACTGCCATTTCGGGGGAAAATTTAGACGAGTGGGACAGGGGAAATTCTAAATGAGCACACCACTGGACTTACCAACCACACAATACAATATTAAAACCGTATACAATATTAAAACCGTTAGGATTTTTGAGCCGAGAATTAATCCAGAATAATGTTAAAACGACTCGGTTCAAAGTGATGTGCTCATTTATATTTTCTAAATGGGCAGATCAGGGCAAAAAAATAGGGTCCAAAATAATGCTCAGCTCACTAGGTCAAGTGGTGTGCTAATTTAGATTGTCCTCTGGGTGTCAAATATAGGGATCAGTAAGAGTTGTTTGTGTGTCGGTGTGGTTGGGTTTGTTGGGGATCAAAGTTTAGTTTCTTTTTCTTTTTATAAGAACCGATGGGTTCGAGAGTCAATTTTTGATCCATATTGGTCTAAATTTAAATTAAAATAGAAATTTTATTTTTTTAATTTAAAATTTTGAATTGGACGTTAAAATTGATCTTTGGACCCATCAATTCTCATTTCTATTAAGGATGAAGGTCCTTTATCTAAGCTCCCTAATGAACTAATGCCAAAAAAATAGAAGAAAAAAAAAAATCTAAATCGGTCCATATTTCAAGTTAGCATTTTTTTTGTACGTAGATGAACTTCCAAGTCACCCACATGGATGGTAGTCCCCCTACGTAGGCTTGGGCATAAAATGAATCAAGGATGGACCTAGAAATATACCTAAACCTCCTATTATCTCAGGAGTAGGGATGCTAATGGGTACGGGCATGTCCAAGCCCAATCGGACCAGTCCGAAAAGGCTGGGTTTAAATCCGTCCGTTTTGCAAGTGGATCTAATTGGGTACTAAATATTTCAGTTTTTCCTTCATCGGGCTGGGTTTGGACATGTCCAGACCCGTCCAAATCCGTCCAAAAAATAACCCAAACGAACCAAAGTCCAGCACAAAAAATAATCCAAACTAACCAAATTTATTCCCAAAAAATAACCCAAACGAAGTCTGGGAGCTGATCTTCTCCTTGCTGTCGACCGGCAGTGGCGACCGCAACGCCGCCTCCGTCACCTGCAACCTGCAAGTCGTGGTACCGCATAGACCGCCGCTCCCGCCGCAGCCTCTTCGTCGGCAACTGCTACGCGGTGGGCCCCGCCGCCGCCACCGCCAGGTTCCACGAGGTCAGGGCGGTCACCATCAAGGGCAAGCCCCATTTCGCTGACTTCAACCTCGTCCCCAAGGACTGGGGCGCTAGGGCCACAACGTGGTTGGCGGCGATGGCCGGAGCCTGGCCGCAGCTTGAGGAGATCAGGTTCAAGAGGATGGTGGTCGACGACGAGGTGCTGGAGATGATCGCGAGGTCGTTCAAGAACCTGAAGGTGATCGCGTTGACGTCCTCCGAGGGGTTCAGTACGGCGGGATTGGCCAGCGTCGCCGCCAATTGCAGGTAATTTTGGGAAAAAAAATTGAATCTTTAGCTGAAAATTGTTGATTTTGGGTTAAATTAGCAGCAAAAAATTGAGATTGCCAGCATTGCTGCTGAGTTGCTTGTTCCAATTTTCCCCAAAAATCTAGAGGTATTTCATCAAAAAAAAAAATTAAAATCTAAAGGTAGATTTTGGATCAGATTGTGGGTTAAAAATTGGCATTTTTGGGGAAAAAAAAGAAACTTTTTCACTTTCTGATTCGTTTTTGGTGGATCTGAGATTTTGGGGTTTCAGTCAGTAGATAGCATTTTGTTTCAATCTTGAGATCCTGGAGTTTGAAAACGGTTCCCCACCCCTCCCATGGTCTGTCCGAAGTTCATAGGGCCGAGTTGGACTTTTTTAAAGAATGGTTTATTTGGGTTTTGGATCAGTCCAAAATCCAAAATTTTAGTTTGGACATTGAATAGATTCGGCCCGACCCGATTCAGCCCGGCCCGTTCTCATCCCTACTCAGGAGCGATGGGAATGAGCGGGTCCAATACTAGATTTTGGCATGGCATGCCCTATTAAGCAATTTAAATTTTAAAAATAAAATTTTAATTTTTGAATATAACATGCTAAAATTTAGTTATTAGACCGTACATTTAGCAATTTGCTATCACTTGCCCTTAAGAGTAGCATCAAGGGCCACAGACTCACAAGCACGTGACGGATCATAGGCCCATGTGGTGATTCAAGAACAAAAACATCAAGGGCCACATAGTGACAAGCATGCGATGGATCGTAGGCCCATGTGGTGATTCAAGAACAAAAAGCAAGCCTCCATGCTAATAATTTATGAAGCTCCTCCCTCTGCTTTTAATGGTCAAAATGTGATATAAACATTGCCTTTAAATTAGTAAATATTTGCCCATTTGCATGCAAAATTTTGAGCATAGCTCCATGGTTTAGCTATAGCACATGGGGGGAAATTCTATTCAAGCACACTACTTTACTCAGTCGAGAATTAGTCTTCTAAGCAGTTTTCATACTGATCGGAAAATTAGTCTTTGAATGGGTTTAAAATCGATTAGGGTTAACTCCCAATCAGGGTAAAAAATATGATAATAAAAAATAATAATAAACTTGTAATGTTTTACAACTTTAGGAAGCGGACATAGTAAACAAAGCGATACGAATAGAATTTCTAGAGTGATCGTGGAAAGCATGAGATGATGCTTTCAAAAGCTTTGTAGAATTAACTAAGGAGGAATCAAAGAAAAAGAAGAGACGTATGGCATTAAAAAGCATCTAGACCTTTTTAAAAAATTGATTAAAATGGGAATTATCAATTATCTCTGCCGACACGTAAAAGCTGAAACTATGGGCTTTGAAAGTTTGTAGACATGATCACAAGGGCATTGAGAGCGAAAGAGATCTCACTAATTGGGGGGGGGAGAGAGAGAGGTTAATTAAGGGTCTTAATCCATCTTAATTTAAGTCGAGAGAGATCCAAACCAAAGCTTTGTTGACAACCTTGACGAGTAATTCAAAGATATTGGTTTGCGAGCTAAATGATATTTTAAATTTTTTTTCTTAAAAAAATACTATCTACGATTAGTTCTTGAGTTTATTAGAACCGTTATATGTTCATTGAAGTAGTATAAACATCTCTCAAGGTAGGCAAGCTTAAATAGCACAATTAAATATTTATCTCTCAATGCAAGATTTTACATTTATTATTGTATATATAATCTTTGTTCTTATCTCTCTAGTTAACTCTAAAGATATTTTACTCCCAAGTAGATAGCTGTAACATGTACATTTAGTGATGGTGAATGAGTCTGAATAGAAAGAAGAAATTTGTATCAAATTAATTGTCAATCAATGCCTTGAAATTTCTCCTTTTTGAAGTACTATCGTGCACATATAGCTAGGGTTTGTTGCCCTTGATAGTTTCATTTTCTCTACTAAATGCATGTGAAAATTGAAATAAGAACATAATTATTTCAATTATACATGGCGTTGCATACGATTCTTTGGTTTTGAAGTAACCATCGAATCCTTGCTTTCCACATAATTCCTTTTAGATTCCTGCATTTTACTTCCATGCGACACTTGATATTTCAGAAATACATGACTAATGTCCATACATTAAGTGGACCAATAGGAATATAACAACTCAGTAAGATATGAATTGTTCCCGGAAATAAAAGGGAAACTTGTATTTTTTTAAAAATTATCCATGCTAAGTTGTTTGACCTCAATTAGCCTCCTTATTGTATGTTAGTTTGAGTCACACATTAGAACCGAACCCATAAGTTTTCTTCGTACAAAGTTACATCATAATAATGTAACTTTACGGTTCATTGGTTCATTTTTTAGAATGTTCACTTCCACCAAAATAAATAAATAAATAAATGGATCTTTAGCAGACTAATCAGAAATATTTTCTAGCCAAATTATAATGATCAGATCAACAAGGAGACAAACATCCCCAGATTGAGATCTTGAGAACACAATTGGGCATCAACCAGAAGTCACCAACAATTTCTTGTTAGGTTGAGGCAAATTGGGTTAGCTACCAAATTTTTGTTTCTATTGGTTTATTGGCAGAATATGCTCATTTCACAACCTCTAATACTAGAGAATAGGGTGTTATGAGCATCACATCCTAGTATTTGATTGTGAGATTGGTGAATTTGAAATCATTTAGTAGTGAATGGATGTCATTTTCCTGGGATTCAGCAAGGTCTAGAAGTTGGATCATGAGTACTTTAGGGATGTAAATGGGAATTTCCAAAGGAGCACACCATTTTTTCTAGTGAGCCCACATTTCCTAGTGAGCACACACTCTATTTCCAAATTAGATGGTTTTTTCCAGTGAGCACATAACCTATTCCTAAAATGCCCATCCGTCTTTTTTCTCCGACCTTCCTCTTTCTTCTCCGATCGAACCAAATCGAGAGGTTGAAGATGAAGGCATTTTTATCCTAAAATTTAAATGACAAAGCTGTAAATAAAAGCAAATTTTTAAGTGGGCTTACTAGGAAAAAAAGTGTGCCCCTTTGGAAATTCCCATGTAAATGGATACAAATTATGACCCCACCGCTTGAGCCTAGGTTTCATATCTATATTTTGATGAATATATATGGAAATTCATGTCTTTTTATTTAAATGATTAATTATACTCATACCCCATGTAATATGAGAGTGTATAACTTATCACTCCTAAAATTTTAAACTCTCACTTAGATCTCTGGACCGCGAAAAAAATATCCTCGTCTAAGCTTTTCTATCAGTTTTTTTCTGCGGTTTAGGAGGTCTAAGTGAGAGTTTTAAACTTTAGGGGTGATAAATTATACACCCCTCATACTACAGAAAGTCTAAGTGTAATTAATCCTTATTTAAAATATAAATTTGTATATGTCGAAAGAGAGATCTGAATAGCTAAATATAGATACCAAAGTATACAAGAATAGTTCCAGGTATATGATACACACATATGAACACTATATAAAATATCAGATATGTTCAGAAATAAGCCTTATGTTATTTAAATTACTGAGAGTACAATGAAGCTCATCCAATTATTTCAATATGAGGCTGCTTAGTTGCTTACAAATAATAATATAAGTTACAATTTATATTATTCAAATTGAGGTTGTAGAAATATAAATTGCTACAACTTCTATTATGCTATTTGGCTTAGGAGTTATAAGTGGTACTAAGAGTTGCAAAAATTTCAGATATTAATTTCATTTTTTTGTTTTTGAGAGGTCTAAGAATACCTCATTTATCAATAATATAATCATTGTTTGTAATGGAGAGAGCAAAAGCATCTTAGGCATTATTTCTCACAACTGTAATTACTACAAGTGTGTAAGTAGTTACAATTACAGTTGCTAACTTTCGCAACACTTGCAGCAAAAGTGACTTTTGCTTGAAATTGCAACCACTTTGCACACTTACACAAGTAACCAAACACCGTCTACATTGAGGTTTCAAATAAACAATCCATCACTAATTTCCATGAAAAAAAAAAACAACAGGTTTGCTTGCCAACGTATTGAACATTAACCACATTATATCAAGGGGGAAGAAAAACAGATATATGGGAGGTGAGATATTGTACAAGATGCACAAAACTTCGACCTCAAGTAAGGATTCATGAAGCTAGTGAGCCCAAATAATTTTACCAAGTTAAGAAGGAACAATATAAGTTTATATCAGAGAATGATGACACTTATCTCCAGGATTTCAGCCATGCAGGGAAAGGGGGAGCGTTAGAGGATCAAGAGTAGGATAGCTGATATGCTTTCAGGTTTGCTTTTTATTCTCTGTAAGACTTTCTATGCTAGTAAGGGCATAAGCCCATAACTTGTTGTAGGTTGGATTCCAGCGTGAGTCTCGTTTTTTCTTTTCTTTTATGATGTACTGGTGTTCTATTAACTATCGCTAATGGACCAAGAAGAATATTTAGTCTACCGTTTTGCTTCAAAAAAAAAAAAAGATTATATCTTTCCATTGACAGCCTTGTTTATCTAAGTTAAAGATGATAAATTTGAGGTTTCTACCCATACCATATAACTTGTAAAGGCTAGCTTCTCATAATACAGTGAGGTAGATTCTATACTTCAGCGTAAATTTCCTTTGGGCAATATCAGCGGAATCAATCTATTGTGATACACAAACATAGGGAGTTTCCAAAGGAGCACACCATTTTTTCTAGTGAGCCCACTTTCCAACTAAAAGCCCGATCGAAAAAGAACTATCTATTGGGTTCATTAGGAAAACTGGTGTGCTCCTTTGGAAACTCCCCAAACATATAGCTTAACACTTTACAAAATTAAGTTTCGAGTTAGCTGCTCAGGGTTGTTTGTAGCAAAAATTTTTCTTCCTTCTATTGAATACAATTTAGATTGCAACGAAAGTGAATAAGAAAAGAACAAACGAGAGGATTTATAACTTAAGAGTGGGTTCTCGTGGCGATGGGATCTATCAAGTAGCTCCTTTGGACGATCTGGCGTCGATGATCTTCTTGCTTGATGAAGATGACGGCCGATTTGATCTTTCTCTATTATCTTGATTCATTCAAAACTCTCACGCGTAACTTGAACTTCTTTAATGCTCCAAAAAGATCGATGATCTTAAAAAAATTGAAGATCTGATGATCTATTAAAAATTCATGATCTCTAAAGTCTCCTCAAAGAGGGTAATTATAGACTTTAGTGGTTATGAGAGTTTCCATAGGAATATGAATAAAGATTTCCATAGGAATAAGAAAAGAAGGTTTTTGTATTCATTAAGAATTCTAATCAAATATTTAATATTGATTTAAATCTCTTAATTTGGAATTCTGATTGGACTCAATTTGGGTATTGGATAAGCCCAAGTCTCAATCACAATCAATTTAGGATTCTCATTGGACTCAATTTGGGTATTGGATAAGCCCAAATCTCAATCACAATCAATTTGGAATTCTAATGAAATCTGCTTACGCGGAGTTAATGCGGAGCTAAATTCATCAGAATGCGGAGCTATGGATTAGTTCAGCGTTTTGCTCAAATGCGAGGCTAAAATAGCCAAACGCGGAGCTACAGAGTTAGCTCTGCGTTCTGTGTGGAAAATTACTTTTTACTTAGAAATTTTCATTACCAATACAACCCCCTCCAAAGTTTTCAAAATGGCTTAGAACTTAGCAAATTTTGAAATATTTTGGATTTTCAATTTGGTGATCAGGTTAAGATCAAGAAATTTGACAGAGATGCCTAATCGCACATGCTTGAAACTTTGATGTAGGCGGTTCAAGGCTCTCATGCGTAACTTGAACTGCACACGTCAAGATGATCGGGTCATGATCATCAGATTTCGGCAGAGGCTCCTAATTGCACATGCTAGTCCAAGTGCTCTCACGCGTAACTTGAATGGAGATGGGAATGATCCAAATCATACTGTCAGAAATACGAGCTTAACATAACAGGTCTACGGAATTTTTAGCAAACCCCCAGCTATCAACGGATTTGATTAGGCTTTACCAACTACCGTTTGAGTTGGGCTAGCCATGCTATTCCCCTCAGCATGATTAGTTGTTGAAGCATTGACTTCCTCTCCCCTATACCTTTAACAGCATTGAGTAGTTGATTCATACTTTTATCCCCAGTATGATAGGGTTGGCGAGGAACTTGATCTCCTCTTTCCGCTGCTTTAACAACATTGGGCAACAAAATTTTTTATTTATAGCACTCAATTAGCAATTCTAATGGCTAGTAAAAGTAGCGGTAGTAACATAATATTTATCATCGTTAATATTTTCGGCACCCCCAGCCAAATCGGGCTGCTAGCCAATGAGAATGACTTTGTCACAGCTGTGGTTCAGAGCGTACCCAAGGGGCCAGCTTGCTTGTGCGGACTGCCCGTTTTTGGTGTCGATATCAGCTTCCCTACTGGTACAGGGGTTGCTTTGGCAGGGAAATTATAGGTTCCAACTACCAAACTTGCCATATTTGCAGAAACTTTCTGTTCTTCTTTAAGCTGGAGGACACCGGCTTCTACCAATACCTGAATTCGGTTCTTAAGAGGATAACAATTTTTAGTTAGGTGCCCGATATTCTGATGGTATAGGTAATAGTTAGGATCGTTAGTTTTTCCAGCGTCTTCCGGTTTTCGATTCTCCGGAAGCTTCAACATGCCCTTTCTGAGGAGGAGATGGAATAGAGTACCAGTCTGCTCAGTCTTGAATGTATAAGTTTTATCTTGTCGGGCTTATTCTGACCTGCACCTCTCGGATATCAAGATTTTGGTTTCGGATCTACAACTGACGCCATTACAGCCTTCCCTTTATTTTTAGGATTCTATGGATATGGTCTGTTATTTGTAGAGTTTCTCGTGCTACGAGATTGCTCAATTCGGCGAATTATATTTTCTACCTGCTCTCTCTGGTTTAGCAGATCTTTCCAAGTTTTGGACTCTATAGATCCCATTCTTATCAGCACGTTAGTCCTGAAGTTATGCTTACAGGTTTCCACCAGAGTTTCTTGGTCATACCATGTCGACAATACACGTATTTTTCTCTGAAGCATTCTATAAAGCTTTTGACTATTTCCTCTTCTCCTTGTTTTGTCGCAAGGAGAGAATAAACCGATATTTCGGTATCATCCTCAAAGAAACGTGCCAAGAACTATTTCTCGACATCATAGGTATTGATAGTACATGGAGGCAACTGCATAAACCATGTAAAAGTAGGCCCTCGCAAGGTGCTCGCAAATACTTTGGTCATTACGGGATCATTTCTTATTAGATGACCTGCCTGCGATAAAAAGTAATATAGGTGCTGGCTTGGGGACCCCTTCCCATCATATGACTCCAATTTGAGGGGTTTATATTTTTCTGGATAAAGGGCGAAGTCCCACTCAAGCGGATATGGCCTTAAAACCCCCGATTCCTTTAGCTCTTTCTTTTACATTAATGCATCCAGTTGGCTTTTTAACTTCTCAATTTTCTCTTCATGAGGGTCATGAAAAGAATACTTATCCTCATCCTCATGTGTCGATTGAGCCTTTTCTTCTTATCTTCTTCATTCATTTTGTTGAACGGAATTTCTTTTTCTTTCTTGGCTTTATCTTCGATAATTTTTTGAGTATTTTCGACCACCTTCAAGAGCATCATTTTAAGATCTTCGATCGTCTTTTGCTGCTCTTGGATCATTTGTTCTTGGGCTTCTAATCTCTGATCAATATCGTCAGATTTATCTGCCATATGTGAGGTCGTTTTCTGTAATCTGGATGACGCCAAAGAACGAGGAGAAGTTATGGCCGAATTGTCGCTGTCGTCATTATAAGATCGTTTTACAAGTTTCTTATAATTTCGAGCTGGGACAGGGCCTAACTTAAGTCGAGTAAAATGATGAGTTTTTTCGTCATTTGATTCCGAATCATCATTCCTTTCTATGATTTTTTTCCCTTTTCGACCATGTTAGAAGTTACGATTCTCCATTCTTTTTCTCGGGGAGTAGTCTTTGTCTTCTTGGCTGGGTTTTTTTCCGACTCAGTTAGTCGGTCGAACACTGATACTCTATTCTTGCTGCAGCAATAATTATTCATTACAGCAGATACAGCTGTCATAAGCTGCTTGCAATGACAATATCTACAAGAAAAGGGGGTATTTTGTGATGGTTGGTAAGCGTTGCTTTAGATATCAAATCCGTTGCTAAATTTATTTGCAACGGTTTTGAAATCCGTTGTGCTTGCCAGTGTTGCAAATAATAATAGCAACGGTTTGATTAAATATTCCTACGGTTGTTAGAACTGTTGCGTAATAATATATTTATAATGGTTAAATATAACCGTTGTAATCTTCAATGCAACGGTTATTATAATTGTAGTATTAAAACGTTGCAAGTCAATAGTAACAGTTGTAGATAAATGTTACAAAATTCTTGCAACATTTATCAGAAATTGTTGCAATTCATACTAACCTTTTACAATGATTATATAAACCGTTGTCACTTAAATATGTCTATTACAATGGTTTAAAAAAATATTGCTAGATATGCATATTTTTAACAATGGTTATAGAAACCTGTTGCCAATTGAACATGTCTATTACATTGGTTGTATAAACCGTCGCTAATTAAACTTATTTATTACAATGGTTATAAAAACCGTTGCAGTAGATTATATTAAATTACAATGATTTAAAATTGTTACTAATTTATTGATAACTGTTAGCAATATTTACTAGTAACCGATGCTAACTTTTTTGCAACGTTTATGGGCTATCACTAGTAACAAATTGTAACATTTACATAACCGTTGCAATTATAAATATATATCTCCCTCTACACAAATATAATTACCAAATATTCAACAAATGTACATCAACAACAATAACACACCAATATAATTACCAAATATTCATCAAATGTACATCAACAACAACAACATGAGCCCTTTTAAATGTCCCCAACATGTTGGACTAGGCATTCATATATGAAATAGATATTAGCAATTTAAATAGAATACTAAAGACACAAATAAAGTTAACGATCATAACATATATAATAACGTTCAAAATAATTAAGTACAAACCATTGTTCTAAATCAAAAACTACAAATTGAACTCAAAATCATTACTATGGATGTTCTTTTGTTCTAAATCAAAAACTACAAATTGAACTCAAAATCATAACTATGGATGTTCTTACAATAATAACAAAATATACTTAATAAGTTTTACTAGATGAAATTAAATAAAAACTTCATGCATTGTCACTTTCCATGCCGTTAGTATCTTTGCCTCTTTCTATATTAAGATTATCATCATCTTGGTCCACCTACAAAACAAATTTATACGAATAATTAGAATAATAAAACTTGAAACTATATACACACATACTATATGAATTCATAAAAAATATAAATTTTAGAATTAATAACTTGCATTTATAATAAATTAAACTGAGATTTATAAAAGTAACCAACCTGGTCAGAATTATCTGTGACAGTAGATTCATATTGTTTGAGTTTCTGAAAGGCACTTTCTCTTTGTGAGACAGTAGATAGAGGACTAGTAAATGAATCAGATATCTGGATATTTGGATTAACTTGCTTTATTTGAACTAATATGTCTTGCAATCCATTCATCATCATTTCATACTTCCTCTCCATTTCAGCTACTCTCTGTTCTCTAGCAAGTAATTCTGTGATGGCATCATTAGATAGAGAAGTCGTTGTTGGTTTTACTAAATTTGATTGTGTAACACCCTTTCCATATTGTGGTACTCGGCCGAGATGGTATTTGAATACTTTCTTTATAAATTTGTCCCTGGCTATTTTGTTTTCGGATGTTTCTAATGATTGTGCGGTTATCTGATCTAACTCAGACTTCAAATAACATATAAAAATTATATTAATATTTTTAAATTTAACATTCCATATATATATATATTTGGAAATAAAAAAAACAATTCAAGATACCTTAGTTTCATTATCAATATTTAATGTTCCATCCTTTCTCTTGTGAGTCAAGATAAACATGTCCACTTCTCTGGTGATTTCTCATTTGGCTGTCTCTTCTACTATTGAATAAGTACAAATCAAAATAAATTAATATTCCATAATTTTATTTTCATAAGTGTATTAAAAAAATTTAAAAAATACCTGTTCCTCTCGAACTCTAGCAAAACTTTTAGAACCCATCGTATGCGTATATCTTGACCTTTTCCTGTTGTTAGTGTTCTTAACACTTTCAGCCTACAATCAAATTGAAGATAAGAATCATATGCATGTATAAATTTAATTGGATAATTAACTTATAGATAATATAAGTAAGATTATGTACCTTTGATTTTTCTGAACTCCAATACTTTACTATGTGCTTCCATTGTTGTATTGGTAAAGAAATAGGTCGATCATTGATTACAGCTGATCTCCGTGTGTGAGGGTTAAAATGTTTTTTTTTCAATCGACTTTTCCAACACTGCCATGCTGCTCCAATTGTAATTAATACCCACTTTTTTGCAGCTTCGTCAATAATAAACTTTTCCTACAACATAATAATTTATAATTATCAACTTATTAATGGACATGTAGATAAATATCATAGTTTTGTAGCAAAATATTACATTAACCATTTTCCACAATTCAGTTTTTGTTTCCTAGGAGACTGTATGCCAGGTCTCAATGTTAAGAGGGAGTAACATTGCATTCCGAGCTAATATTCCCAAGTACGAACTTAAGTTTGCAACGTCCTTACTTGGACCAATAGGCTGGTTCTTATCATTTAAAATAATGACTAGTCGAGCACTCTTATTTCTCCCTACTATCTTCAAGCATCTAGTTTCTTTCCTGACAATCCTCTCTGAAAGAATTTATTCCACAATACAAATCTAAAAGTTAGAATACTAGTTAAAAAAATTATACAAATTTCAAAAGATTACAATCTCAAGTACTACTAAATTACTAGTTTTTACCTTTGTTGATTGTGTTGATATCTCCGGATGCAGATGGATATGAGATATCATGGATATTTGGGTTAGAAGATTGAACTCCATCTTCATTTGACTCCTTACCATCAGACTTTTGATTGTTCTCTGCATTCTCATCATCATTATCACTAGAACTTGAGAAATCAGTGCTATAGTCAGAAGCTGATCCCGCGCCACTAGTAATATGAGAATTTGTACTCCGTCGAGATCAAATTGGAATCGTACATTTTCGTTCTCTTGCATGTTCTAATATTTTTTGTTTACCTTTGCTCGCCATGAAAATCTCTTGTAAATAAACAACATAAAGCTAATTATATAATCATTAGCACCTTAACTCATTTTTCTACATTAAAAGTAGAACACATATAAGAGAAATACAAATAAATGCCTAATGTGTTTACCTGTATTACTTGATAATTGTCAGCTATCAGAGATAAACTTCAGAAAAAAGATATTCTGCATTTTTCCATTCAAAGAATAAACTACATATGATTAATAGAAAAAAACAAGGACATAGTGCTCAAAGATATCTGATTTCAATAAACTTCTAGTTGTTGTAGCGACGATAACTTTACATATTAGGCTCAAAATTACAACTGCACAACTGCAAATAATAATGATAATGATGCAATACAGAATATAATTACTAAAAGAAAGGAGTTAAATAACAACTTAATCTCTGAATTAAAAAAAATAACCCACAGCAGAAACATAACAGATAGAAAAGCTACCTAACATCCCAATATATCGATAATGTACTTAATTAAAGACAATTAACAAATAACACATGTTTATATAAACATACTTCAAATATACAACTGTTTGTCTAATATCATGTTTAATTAAATATTAGGAATAGATAAGCCACATTACAAAGTAAGATCAATTGTCATCTAACATATTAATGTGATAGATTCATATCCATGTCAATTTGCACATGCTTGTCTTACATTCCCTTGATGTCTCTTGGTATTGTCATAATTACACTATACCAATCTTCCTCAATTGGATCTTGCACGTAAAAAACTTGATACACTTGAGAAGCTAAGACAAAGGGATCATTTTCATAAATTAATTTTGTGATGTTAACTAATGGAAGGTTAAATTCATCTCTCCTGTATTGAAACCAATCATAGTTGAAAAGAATGAACTTATGGAAGCCATAATAGTCCAGCTTAATGATTTGTTTTACTACTCCATAATATGTGACATCACCAATAATGTGGTTTTTATCCCTGGTACTTGCGAAGCTAAGAGTGGATGCTGTGATACCAACCCCACAATTTTGGGTTGCCTTTCCAACATCATATAAACTCGAAATCTATAACCATTAATGACATAGCCTTTATACTTCTTAGCCACGAAATTTGGTCCACGGGACAACCATTTGATCTCATCCGAAACTTGTTCATTTCTAACACGATCTTGAAACCGCTCCACGAATTCTTGACTGTGTCCATGTGCTCTAGACCATGACTTTGATCTACCACGATTTATTTGATTTGCCATAATCTTCCGATGTTTCTGCACAAAGAGATATGTATTTATTAGTTATCTGAAGTCCTAAGCGCAATAATAAGTTAAATGATCTTGATGTTATACAAGTTCTTACTCAAGATATGAGCTGATTAAATCACAGTTGAACAAAACATAGCGATGGCCTTGTCTCTAAGTAATCTCATTGAAGGTAAACATCTCACAAGTTCCTAATGGCTGACCAATGATGGATTGAGTGTCTGAATTTTGTAGTCCACTATCAATAATATCAAGATTTCTTGATATTCTAGTAAACCTTGTATCAACATCATCATCTAAATATCTTGAACAAAATGTCAAACATTCCTCAGCAATAGATCCCTCCGGTCGACTTCTATTCCATACATAAGATTTAAGAACTCCTAAATATCTGTCATAGAAAAATAAT
Source organism: Dracaena cambodiana (assembly GCA_036321105.1). Lineage (NCBI taxonomy): Eukaryota > Viridiplantae > Streptophyta > Magnoliopsida > Asparagales > Asparagaceae > Dracaena > Dracaena cambodiana. The sequence goes on from JAYEPQ010000016.1 coordinate 32,425,686, forward strand.
TTAGCAATTAATTACTTAGATATATATGTTTACTAAGTAATAAATTAAATTATTACCTTTCAATAGGATACATCCATCGAAAATGAACAGGTCCTCCAAGTCTCACTTCATGTGCTAAATGAAGGGATAGATGTATCATAATATCGAAAAAAGATGGAGGAAAAATCATCTCGAATTTACAAAGTATCTGCACAATGTCACCCTCCAATTTATCAAGTTCTTCATATGTAATAACTTTAGAACAAAGATTTCTGAAGAAATCACCAAGTCTAATTAATAGCTCTGCAACATTGATTGGTAATGCTCTGCGTACAGCGAGCTGGAGTAAATGATGCAATAAAAAGTGACAATCATGACTTTTTAGTCCAGTAATTTTATGGCCCATAGTTTGCACACAGCGAGATATATTAGAAGCATATCCATCTGGAACTTTCACACCTTTTAGTACCTTACAGAAAATATCTTTATCACTTGAATCCATAGAGAATGTAGCTGGTGGTAAATATACTTTACTAGATTGTCTCTCCTGTGAATGTAATTCATGTCGAATATCAATCTCTTCCAAATCACGACGTACTTTCAAATGATCTTTTGTCTTATCTGCCATATTTAAGAGTGTTCCAATTATGTTATCAACTACATTTTTTTCAATGTGCATGACATCAAGATTATGGCGTAATGCATTGAACTCCCAATATGGGAGCTCAAAAAAAATGCTTCTTTTCTTTAATGGATTCTTCCCTGTATCTTTTTTTTTTTTTCTGAGTCTTTCCAAAAATATTCTGTAGACCAGCTGAATATTTTAAAATGTCTGAACCCGATATCAAAGGTGGTAGATCATCTAATTCTTTCCCCTCAGAAAATGACTCCTCATCATGGCGCCACTCATGATCAGCATCTAGAAACCTTCGACTTCCATGGTAGCAAAATTTTCTACTGCTATTCAAATATATTGATTTTGTGTTGTAACAACACACTGGACAAGCTAATTTCCCTTTTGTGCTCCATCCAGAAAGCATAGCATATGCAGGAAAGTCATTTATTGTCCATAAAAGTGCAGCACGCATGACAAAATACTCACGCTTCGATGAGTCATGTTTTAATACCAACAGTCCATAAATCTTTCAACTCATCTATCAATGGTTGTAAATAGATATCAATATTATTTCCGAGAGATTCTTTCCCAGGTATTAGAAGGGCCATTATGAAGTTTGAAGGCTTCATGCACAATAATGGTGGTAAATTATATGGCATCAAGATTACAGGCCACATACTATATTGAACACTCATTGTTCTGAATGGGTTAAATCCATCACTTGCTAAACCAAGGCGTACATTGCGAGATTCAGATGCAAACTCGTAATTGAAACTGTTTAACACTTGCCAAGTCTCAGCATCAGCCGGATGTCTTAATTTACCATCTTTTATACGCTCCTCATCGTGCCATCTCATTAACTCAGCAGTTTTTGAACACATGAATAGCTGTTGGAGCCTCTTTTTAATGGGAAAATGACGCAATTTCTTTTTTGCAATTTTCTTACTTTTTGGTAGTGAAGTATCTTCATGTGCATTATCTTTCTTTATGTTGTTATCTTCATCAGTAATCCATCGACATTCACGACATATATGACAGAAATTTGAGTCTGCATGTTCCTTCCAAAATAACATGCAATCGTTTTTGCAAGCATCAATTTTTTTTCAAATCTAGCCCCAATCCTCGCATTATACTACGAGTCTGATTAAAACTTTTTGGAATTATTTTTACATTTGGAAATGCCTCATTTAGAAGCTCCAGCATTGCAGTGAAGGACACATTGGACCATCCATGAAGACACTTTATAAGGAACATTCTAACAATGAATGTAAATTTTGTTAATGGAGCTCTATGATATAATTCCTATTCACATTCTTTTAACAGGCTCTGAAACTTCTCCAAATCAATATCCAACTCATGATCAATGCCATCAGAATTATTTTCATCTTTGCCTCTCTCAAGATGTTCATAGATGTAAGGATGTGCATCATATAACATAATATTATTATGCAAAAGAGATCTATTTTTCGTATGTTTTTCTCTACCATCTGAAAATTCAGTATTATAAGATCCCATACTCTCTCCATGGAAACGCCAATTCTTATATGTTGGATCAATACCTTTAATTATTAAATGACTATACACATCCTCTCCACTTTGCCATGCACAATTGTTGTGCTCTTTACATGGGCATAAAATGTGTCCTTCTTGAGTTGTATTAGTCAGAGCAAAATTCAGGAAACTTAAAACTCCATCAATATATTTTTGGGTGGTTCTATCACAATGCATCCAATTTTTTTTCATTTCTTGTTAGACTTTTATCTGTAAATTAAAAATAATGAAAATTAAAAATATGTCAGAGATTACATAAAATTTATGTGGTGTCAGAGATTATTGAATGGGTACCTACAATCAGAATGACAGAAAATTGTGAACCTACCAAGCTTCCAGAAAACCATGAATAACTGCCAAAGGTAAGCAATTTACACAAAAAACAAATTTAAAATGCTCATAAAGGCTCCTAGCCGGATTAGTTCCTTCATTAAAGTTTTTTAGAAGTAATCCATATGTTGTAAGCTGCTCTGGATAGAAGGACCATAATAAAAACAACCAATATGAGGCTCTTATATTATATATGCTGATGGTTTTGGTGATTTTCAAACAAACGACCAATTGCAATTGAGAAGGACGATTGTGTTTTGTCGTTCCAACCCTAACAAGGACTCGGCTTTCCTTTTGGCCCTTACTGTGATCCCTAATGAATTCTACATAGAAGCAAAGGAGATGATACTGGGACTCATATTTTCTGGAGGCACCTCATTTGTTATTTCTCTACCCAGCTTGGCCAAACATTGATGTCAGCTAGGGAGGTAAACTAACACAAATAATTCAATCCATATTGAAAATTGTATCCATATTTTGATAAATATGGATATTCAAATCTGCTCCGTTAAAAAATGTGGTATGAATATGAATTAGATACACCATATCTGAAATAAAACCGAAATATCTGATTTCACAAATAACTATTAATGATAGCATAGAGATTAATTCTTGTTAATGCATTAAGAAGCACTTTTTTTTTTATCGTAAATACATAGGTGTTTAAAATTGGTATTACTTTTCTTTCGAAACTATTTTCATAATTAATAATATTTATTTAATATTATTATCCAATCCAATCCACATTCGTATTCAGTTGTGTCAAATATGAATAGTAAATTTAGTATCCAAGCAATACCTATATCTATGCATTTGGAAGAAGAAAACATATACAAATATGTTAATACTAATAGCCGGATTAGCCGGATTGAACATACTTAAGAAGAAAACATATACAAATATGTTAATACTAATAGCCGGATTAGCCGGATTGAACATACTTAAGAAAACTCACATCTACCGCACACACACAGTGTGCAAATCAGAAATATAGCATGATATTCCAATCAGAACCAACCTTCCAATTATTTTGTCTTAAGCATCAACATAGATTTACCTTTTGTTTAGGCGGAGGTGCAAAGTTGGAGCAGCGGCAGAGCAGCGACGGCGCAGCGACGGAGTAGCGGCGAAGCAGTGGCGGTGCAGCGACGGAGCAGCGTCGGAGCAGCAGCGGGCGGACTGGAGTGGAGGCGGTGGTGGAGCGGAGGCAATTGTGGAATAGTTGCCGGTTCTGGAAGAAGTGGAGGCGCGCCGGAGACGGAGCAGAGGCGGGCGGACATGGAGCGGAGTTGCAGAAGCGGGCCGGTCACGGAGCGGAGGAGATAAAACGGTAATTAGGGTTTTGGGAGAGAAAACATTGTGAGGAGACAAACCTAGGCATTTATAATAAATAAGTTTTTTAATTTTAAATAATATTAAAAGTTTAGTTTTTAAATACTAATATCTCATCTAAAAATATAAGTTAATTAGATTACATGTATAGAAAGTTAACTTATTTATGTTTAAAAATATTTCTTAAAAAACATAATTACTATTACATATTATATATTTCTAAAACATACATAATATATTTGAAGAATTGAAATCTAGATCTATTTAAAATAATATATATATATATATATATATATATATATATATATATATATATATATATATATATATATATATATATATATATATATATATATATCAAATCTGTAACGCTCCCAATTCGGCTCTCTTTTTTTTTTTCCAAAACAGGGGACGCCGCTTAAATACTAAAAATAACGCAACAGTCCCATGATCTTAGAATAACCGTAACTATTGCCATGTCAATATGAATAACCATGTCTGAAACTAAAAGGATTTCATTTATACAGAGAGTTGATTACATAAAATGGCACACTGCTTTAAAAATTTACACAAAAGAGTTAAATATTACAAGTTAAAGCAGTGCCCAACAAAAAAAAAGAAACAAGAACAAGAAGTGCGAAGTACCCAAATAGTATTGTACTAGTATCCTCTACTCGACCTGGTTGGTGAAGTAAGGATCGTTGTCTGGAGCAATCTCCCCTTCTCCACTTTCGTGATCTGGGCTTAAGAAAACCCAGGGGATTAAACCCAGCAAGTAACACAAAAACAAGAAACACGTGTACTATCACAGTACAAATAAATAAAAGAATAAATAAATTGCGTTGGTACAATCGTATCTTAAGAATACTGAAAATGAATTGAGTAAGACTATTCATTCAAATAGCAGAAACAAATCATGTAAAGGTGACAAGTGTAAGCGAAGTAAATATCAATCATGTTGCATGTAACCAGAACTATGTAAGTCATTCACAAGCTTCGTGTCAAATTTAGCAGGTCTATATCATGTTAGTGTTGGAATTGAAACTCAATGATGGATAAAATAGCGCGCAGTTTCTCATATTGTATAAGTGCCCGTGCATATCCGGGACCCGGCCTCTAACTCATGGCGCTGAACAATGACACACCGCTAGGTACTACAAGTCAGACCCCGTTAAATGAAACAAGTAACGGGCATCACCCATATGGTGACTCATGTATCAGACGGTGGCTCAGTACCACCCAGTGCTGCTAGTAAAAAGGCCCATAGCACCTAATCAAGAAGTTGGCCAACAAGATCCTTGTACAATATAGTACTTATCTATCCATCATGTAGTTTTTCCCATATAGTAATGCATATGATATTCGTGAATTAAAGGAAACACGTGGACTTTCATGTCAAATTGTATACATATCATTTCACAAGAATCAAGAGTTCAGGAATCAAGATTTGGAATCATGTACACATGTATCATAAGAATACTTCATGTCATGTAATAAGGATACTAGAACTTGTTATCATGTCGTGTAATAAAGATACTAGAACTTGTTATCATGTCGTGTAATAAAGATACTAGAACTTGTTATCATGAACAATCTTGCCTTCATATATCATGTTGATATTCATATGTCATGTTATCATAAATCCACGAATCCTGCCAAGTGTGTAAATCCGTGTTTCTCATGAACGCGGAGTTTTTACGCGAGATTAAAAATCGCCAAACACGAAGCTAAAATTAACCAAATGCGAAGCTAAAAATTTGCCAAACGCGAAGCTGAAAATAACCAAACGAGAAGCTAAAAATTTGCCAAACGCGAAGCTGAAAATAACCAAACGCGAAGCTAAAAATTTGCCAAACGCGAGGCTAAAAAAATAGTCAAACAGGAACCAGAAAATAGCCAAACGCGAGGCTAAAAATTGCCAAACGCGAAGCTGAAAATAACCAAACGCGAAGCTAAAAATCTGCCAAACGCGAGGCTAAAAAAAATAGCCAAACAGGAAGCAAATAATAGCCAAACGCGAGGCTAAAAGTTGCCAAACGCGAGGCTAAAAATATAGCCAAACAGAAAGCAGAAAATAGCCAAACGCGAGGCTAAAAAAATTGCCAAACTCGAGGCTAAGCCAAAAATAGCCAACATCCGTAAATCAGGCTAAGTATGCAGTCTAGAAAATTTTCTAAGTATGCAGATCCAATATGATATAAATTTATCCATAAAGAAAAAGGAATCATGTACTCATAATAAAAATCAAATAATTTCCAAGAAAGATCATACATGCTACTTGTACTCAAATACGATTCAAAGAGAGAACAAGAAAAAGGTGATACTTGCCTCTATTCCCTTTAATCTCCTCCTTTGTTTTAGCAAAGTCTCCCTTCTATTTCCTTTGCTCAACGAACTAGAAGAACTAAGGGTAAAGAGTGAATTTTTTTTTTTGTTCTTTTGATAAGAGTTCTCTTTGAGAGAATAAGGTTATATATGCCTAAGAGCATTTTGGTCACCTTGTCCTCTAGCCTAGCCCTAAGGCTTCTTGCATGCATGACAAATGTCAACTAGAGTGCCATCTCTCACTCTCTTCTAACAATTCATCCCCACAAAATGCCAAAGGGGGTGCCCTTAGAAACTAATTAAATTTGAAAGTGTATAGAAAGAAATTTTTAACTTGATAATTTATAATTTAATAAACATGATAATTTTGGGGTGTTACATTCTACCCACCTAATAAAAGAATTTCGTCCTCGAAATTCCAAATTCAAAAGTACACTAGTATATACAGATACGTGTTGTCAACTTGCATACCTGGTGATGAAAATAGGTACGGGTACTTTGTTTTGATATCGTCTTCAAGTTCCCAAGTGGAGTCCCCAGGTGATCGTGCATCCCATGAAATAAGGACCAACGGTATCACTTTGTTTTTTAGGACTTTCTCCCGTCGATCAATGATTGCTACAGGTTGTTTCTCATACTTTAGATCGGATCTCAGATCCACTTCGGACAAGTCTACAGCCTTATATTCGTTGCCCAAGCACTTCCTTAATTGCGACACATGGAATACATCATGAATAGTTTCCATCTCAGCAGGTAATGATAATCTGTATGCAAGATTCCCAATTCTTTCTGTAATTTCGAATGGTCCAATATATCTTGGGCTAAACTTTCCCTTCTTGCCGAATCTAATCACTCCTTTCATTGGCGATATCTTGATAAATACCTTGTCTCCTATTTCAAACTCCAATGATTTTCTACGTCGATCTGCCCATTTCTTTTGTCTATCTTGTGCAGCTTTCATATGTTCTCTAATAATCTTTACTTGCTCTGTTGCTTGAGTAATCAATTCAGGTCCCAAATACTTCGCTCTCCAATCTCGTTCCAACATAATGGAGATCTACACTTTCTGCCATATAAAGCCTCAAATGGTGCCATTTTGATACTCTCTTGATAGCTATTATTGTAAGAAAACTCCGTCATATATAAATGGTCTTCTCAAGATCCTCCAAAATCTAGCATACATGCTCTAAGCATGTCTTCAAGTATTTGGATAGTTCGTTCTGATTGTCCATCTGTTTGTGGGTGATATGCTGAAGACAAGTCTAATGTGTTCCTAAACTATCCATCAATTTCTTCCAGTATTGTGATCTAAATCTTGTATCCCTATCTGAGACAATTCTAAATGGAACTCCATGTAACCTCACCACTTCCTGCATGAATCTTTTTGCTAATGCTTCTGTTGACTGACCAACCCTAAATGGGATGAAATGAGCTGACTTGGTCAGTCGGTCCACTACCACCCAAATTGCATTATTACCTTTAGTGCTCTTTGGTAATCCTGTAACAAAATCCATTGATATTTGTTCCCACTTCCATTCTGGAATTGTTAAGGGTTGAAGTAATCCAGCTATTTTCTGATGTTCGACCTTCACTTGTTGTCAAGTAGAGCTCATGGATACATGTCTTGCAATTTCTTTCTTCATGCCCAGCCACCAGAAGTACCTCTTCATATCCTTGTACATCTTATTGCCTCCGGGATGAATGGAATATGCTGATTTATGAGCTTCTTCTAAAACTCTCTTCCTTGTCTCTCTCTTAGGCACCCATAACCTCTCCCTGAATCTAATAGTCCCATCTGAGTGTATTTTCATCTCAGGCCTCTTACCTGTCTCAATTTTGCTCTTTAACCTTTGGAAGCTTTCATCATCGACTTGGGCTTGCTTGATCTGCTTTATCAATGGTGACTGTAGTCGCATTTCCATAAGTTGTGCTATCATTCATGGTAGAATTATTTCCAATTCCATTCTTTGTATTTCTGCCAACAATTCCTTTTGTTGAGTCAATCTTTCTATTGCAGGTCATCTACTCAGAGCATCTGGCACTATATTAATCCTTCCTGGATGATATTTAATTTCCAAGTCATAATCTGCTACTAACTCCAACCATCATCTCTGTCTCATATTTAGTTCCTTTTGAGTGAAAATATATTTCAAACTTTTGTGATCAGTGTACACTTCCACCCTTTGTCCTAGTAAGTAATGTCTCCAAATTTTCAAGGCATGAATTATTGATGCTAGTTCCAAGTCATGAGTGGGATAATTTCTTTCATGAGGTTTTAATTGTCTTGATGCAAACTCAATCACTCTTCCATGCTGAGTCAATACGCATGACATGATAACAAGTTCTAGTATCTTTATTACACGACATGATAACAAAGTAAAAATTTGTAACCAGAAGTGTGAAGTACCCAACAAAAAAAGGAAACAAGAACAAGAAGTGCGAAGTACCCAAATAGTATTGTACTAGTATCCTCTACTCGACCTGGTTGGTGAAGTAAGGATCGTTGTCTGGAGCAATCTCCCCTTCTCCACTTTCGTGATCTGGACTTAAGAAAACCCAGGGGATTAAACCCAGCAAATAACACAAAAACAAGAAACACGTGTACTATCACAGTACAAATAAATAAAAGAATAAATAAATTACGTTGGTATAATCGTATCTTAAGAATACTGAAAATGAATTGAGTAAGACTATTTATTCAAATAACAGAAACAAATTATGTAAAGGTGACAAGTGTAAGCGAAGTAAATATCAATCATGTTGCATGTAAGCAGAACTATGTAAGTCATTCACAAGCTTCGTGTCAAATTTAACAGGTCTATATCATGTTAGTGTTGGAATTGAAACTCAATGATGGATAAGATAACACGCAGTTTCTCATATTGTACAAGTGCCCGTGCATACCCGGGACCCGGCCTCTAACTCATGGCGCTGAATCATGACACACCGCTAGGTGCTACAAGTCAGACCCCGTTAAATGAAACAAGTAATGGACATCACCCATATGGTGACTCATGTATCAGACGGTGGCTCAGTACCACCCAGTGCTGCTAGTAAAAAGGCCCTCAGCACCTAATCAAGAAGTTGGCCAACAAGATCCTTGTATAATACAGTACTTATCTATCCATCATGTAGTTTTTTCCATGTTAGTAATGCATATGATATTCGTGAATTAAAGGAAACACGTGGACTTTCATGTCAAATTGTATACATATCATTTCACAAGAATCAAGAGTTCAGGAATCAAGATTTGGAATCATGTACACATGTATCATAAGAATACTTCATGTCATGTAATAAGGATACTAGAACTTGTTATCATGTCGTGTAATAAAGATACTAGAACTTGTTATCATGAACAATCTTGCCTTCATATATCATGTTGATATTCATATGTCATGTTATCATAAATCCGCGAATCCTGCCAAGTGTGTAAATCCGTGTTTCTCTTGAACGCGGAGTTTTTACGCGAGGTTAAAAATTGCCAAACACGAAGCTAAAAATAACCAAATGCGAAGCTAAAACTTTGCCAAACGCGAAGCTGAAAATAACCAAACGCGAAACTAAAAATTTGCCAAACGCGAAGCTGAAAATAACCAAACGCGAAGCTAAAAATCTGCCAAACGCGAGGCTAAAAAAATAGCCAAACAGGAAGCAGAAAATAGCCAAACGCGAGGCTAAAAATTGCCAAACGCGAAGTTGAAAATAACCAAACGCGAAGCTAAAAATCTGCCAAACGCGAGGATAAAAATAGCCAAACATATATATATACATATATATATATATATTTATATATATATATATATATATATATATATATATGTATATATATATGTATATATATACATACATATATATATGTATGTATATATATATATGTATGTATATATGTATATATATATGTATATATATATATATATATATATACATATATATATATATATATATATATATATATATATATATATATATATATGCTTAATTAATAAATAATTATTTTCATTTTTGGATAATCAAATTATTTCCAAAAATTTTATTTAGCAACACTTTTTTAACAGTTATATATAAAATGTTGCAAATGATTGAATTAATTGTTACAGTTATGTTAACCATCATTAAATTTTAATATTTAGAAATGATTCTCAAAATATTGCATCAAAATTGTCCCAAAAAAAAAATGTTACTGTGTAACAATTGTTAAAGCCGTTACAAAATAATCATTTAGTAACAACTAAATATGCGTTGCAACATAAATGTGACAAATAAGCTATCTTTTGCAACATTTTCTAATAACATTGTAAAATATAATATATCGAAACGATTTTAGAAGAGTTACATAGTAACCATTGCTAAATAAATATCTATTGTAACGGTTAATTTAAGCATTACTATATATATTATATCTTACAATGGCTGTAAAACTGTTGCAAAAAAGCCATTGCTAACTACCCCTTTTCTTGTAACAATTGTTTGAACCGTTACAAAATAATCATTTAGTAACAGTTAAATAAGCGTTGCAACATAAACGTTACAAATAAGCTATCTTTTGCAACATTTTTTAAAAATATTGTAAAATATAATATATCAAAATGGTTTAAGAAGAGTTATATAGTAACCATTGCAAAATAAAGATCTATTGTAATGGTTAATTTAAGCATTACTAAATATATTATATTACAATGGTTTTAAAACTGTTGTACGATAACCATTGCAAAATACCCTCTTTTCTTGTAGTATAAGTAGGTTCAGATTGAACTTGATTTATACTTCTTTTCTTGGTTAGATATTCTCAGAGGTCAGTGGCCTTAGGTATGGAGACGTGGGGCCCACTCAGCTGTTGAGAGAGTACAGGGACCCACTGGAGCTTCCTAGAATCATTGGTGTCACGTTCTGATCCAACAGTGCAATTATTAATCCTAATTTTGTATTCAGGTTGATTTACGCGGAGCTGAGTAGTAGCTTTCGCATTTTGAAAAGCGGGGCTGAGAAATAGCTTCGTGTTTTGAGTCTCAGAGTTGAAAATTAGCTTCGCATTTTGATACGCTAGCCTCGCATTTTATGCTGGCTTGACGTTTTTGCAGAAGTTTATCTTCTGGTATATTAGCCTCGCGTGGAAGAAAATTCTTGCACACTGGCTTATTCTTGCAATTGACGCAAGTCAAAACTTCGCGTTTAGCGCGATTTTTGCGATTAATGCAAGTTTGCCAATTATCGTCGCGATTTAAGCGAAGGTAAGGAGATCTACGATTAACGCAAGTCTTTCTGCCTTCGCGTCTCTCGCTAAGCTCAGTTTTAGCCTCGCGTGGAAAATCTTCACACGCTGGTTTTATGAAAAGTTTATCCTCGCGATTTACGCGAGTGTCAGAAATCTTGCGATTAACGCAAGTCTTACTGGCTTCGCGTTTCTCACTAAGCTTAGTATTAGCCTCGCGTGGAGAATCACCATCACACGCTGGCTATAAGAGAATTTTATCCTCGCGATTAATGCGAGCTTCTCTGGTTTTAAGTCCAGAAAATATAGCCTCACGTGGAGAACCACACGCTGGCTTGTGCTTACGATTAACACAAGTTGCAGCTTCGCGTTTAATGCGATAGTGACTGGTCTTGCGATCAATGCAAGCCAGTTCGCGAAGTACTGTAGCCTCGCATTCTGAAGTCTAATTAGCCTCATGTTTAACTCGGGCTTTGAGGGCCTTTTGCCTAGCTCTCCGATTGCGGAGTTGGGTTCTGGTCAATCCAGTTCCCAGGCTTTCTTCAGCAGTAAAGAGGCCATCCTCTGTTAGGATTTTCTGTCCAAACGACGGCTCTATGGCTGCGGTCTCCAAGGGTCCCCGGTTATCGGTGGATTCCCGTTTAACCGATTCACGGGTATTGGAGCGCACGCGACGATAGCGTTGCATTTCGGTCAGGTTACCTGACTCAAAAGAGAGAAACTCCTCGTACTTCTGCTGGTCGATCTCCACGACTAACATGTTAATGTCGTATCCGATTCTCTCGACATCAAATTGCGCCACGATCTCTTTTTCGGTGAAAGAGACTTCTCCCACTGTGGTAGCCAGTTTGTTCGTAGTAAAAATTTTGCTTCATTCCATTGAATACAACTTAGATTGCAACGAAAGTGAGTAAGAAAAAAATAAATGAGAGGATTTATAACTTATCGATCTCTTTTACAATATAGAGTGGATTCTCGTGGCGATGAGATCTATCATGTAGCTCCTTTGGACGTTCCGGCGTCGATGATCTTCTTGCTTGATGAAGATGACGGTCGACTTGATCTTTCTCTGTTGATCTTGATTCGTTCAAGCCTCTCATGCGTAACTTGAACTTTTTTTATACTCCAAAAAGATCGATGATCTCAAAAAGATTGAAGATCTGATGATCTATTAAAAATTCATGATCTCTAAAGTCTCCTAAAAAAGGATATTTATAAATTTTAGTGGTTATGAGAGTTTCCATAGGAATAGGAATAAAGATTTCAAAAGGAATAGGAAAAGAAGGTTTTTCTATTCATCAAAGATTCTAATCAAATATTTAATATTGATTTAAATCTCTTGATTTGAAATTCTGATTGGACTCAATTTGGGTATTGGATAAGTCCAAATCTCAATTACAATCAATTTAGGATTCTGATTGGACTCAATTTGGGTATTGGATAAGCCCAAATCTCAATCACAATAAATTTGGAATTCTAATGAAATCTGCTTACGCGGAGTTAACGCGGAGTTAAATTTATCAGAACGCGGAGCTATGGATTAGCTCCACGTTTTGCTCAAACACGAGGCTAAAATAACCAAACGCGGAGCTACAGAGTTAGCTCCGTGTTTTGTGTGGAAAATTCCTTTTTATTTAGAAATTTTCACTATCAACAAGGGTACTCAACACCACTTGCACCACAGGTCTTGGCTATGGTGCACGATTGAAACAAATGGTTGTACTAACCGCACCATGAGCATGATGACTGCAAACAACCACATCAAAAGCACCTGCTGTCATAGCTGCACTCCTCACAGCGCTCATCTCATGTTGGAGCAGACGGAAGCGTAGTGGACTAATAATAACAAATTATTGAAGGACCCAAGCAGAGATGAAAGTAATGAGAGAAAAATTTATTTTGTAAAGGGGAGAAAGAATGGCTATTTTGATTTAGCTCTTTGGTTCTATCTCTTTAGCTTTCATAATTTATGATTCCATACTTCTATTTATTGATATTACACTTCAAAATATTCCACTCACTCTAAACTTATTTATCACATGTTAAATATTTTCTTCATCACTCTCTCTTAATCACCTCCAATTAATTTGTCCATTGATTTTCACTTCATATTTCTCACATTTCACTATTAATTAGCCCATTGATTTTGATTTCATATTTTTGACATTTTTAATGTAGCCTAGAAACTACAAATTATCCTTTAATGTCCCCACTTAATTTGTAATTTCTAATTATTTTATTAGGTGAATAAATTTCTCTGTTGGTATGGTTTTGATAAAAATATCAGCAAGTTAATCATTGGTTGGAATGAACTCCAGCTTTATCTCCAACGAGTTCTCTGATGAAATGATGTCGAATATGGATGTGCTTGGTTCTGATATGAAATACCAAATTTTTTATCATTACAATAGCTAACATGTTGTCGCAATAGAGTAAATGGAATATAATGTCAAATTATTAGAGATATAAACTACCAATACAAGCATCACAAGCTTACATAAATAAATGACTTGTTATTTTCAACACTAAATGAGACATATAAATACTTCCTCAAACCCATCATAAAGTATTTATGGGCTAGCAGCCTAACATTGTATATCATGGAGACCTCTCCTTTATTGCTGACTCTGTTTGTATTTGACAAAAAAAAAAAAAAAAAACAATAATAATAATAATAATAATAATAATAATAATAATGTTATGCAAAATAGTTGTCCAGTTTTCTTGAATCTCTCAACATATTACTTTATTATATTTTAATTTTACGGAAAAAAAAGTTGTAATCAAGTTGAAAACACAAGTTTCTATTATTTTTTGCTTTTCTCGCTATGGGGCTATCATATAAACCAATGCTGAAAATAACGCGTTATGAAACCCGTTATGTTGCGTTATGAAACCTAATAGAAAACCAACGTTACTTAACAGTCGAAAATGACTCAATGTGCTGTAACGGTGCGTTTTTTATGTTAGTTTACGTTATTTTACGTTATGTTACGTTAAATTACGTTATGTTGCGTTATTTATAATAATTTTTAAATAGTTTTTATATTGATTTCGATTATTTATTTTGATTGCTAGTGAACTGCTGTAGTTTTTTTTTTTTCACTTGACGACTTATTATTTACTTATTTGATTACTTGTGAGATTGTTAACTTTTGCATCCTTATTTACTTATTATAATTTCTTTCCAATTACTGAAATTTCTTACTTACTGATTAAATTGAATTCTCAGCTAATCTTAAATAAATAATTAAAAATAATATAAATTGAGTATTACAAAATATAAATTACAATAATGATAATAATTGAAAATAAATTTGAAAATTATTTTCTTATTAAAATAATGACTGAAATTATGGGTGTAAATGTAATTTAATTTATGAAGATAAATATAAGAATTACTGTGAAACTTGTTAGAAATTTAGAATTAATACTGTGATATAAATTTTTTTATATTTTCTTTTAGAATTTTTAATTCAAATTTCAATTTATAAAATTTATTTTATATAGTTTTATATTATTTTTATTAAATAAATAGAAAATCACGTAACCTACGTTATGTGTTATACTACATACTGTCGACGAAAAATTCTGGAAAACAAAGCAGATCCATGAATTCAGAGACGAAAGTCCGTAACTCAGCGGATCCGCGAACCTAAGAGACTAAGGTTCGCGACCTAAACGATAGAACAGGTTCACGAATCTAAAACTGAGATTCGCGATACTGCCCATAGCATCCGGGTAGGGGTTTAATATAAAGCCATCCAACCCGAACAAGAGAGTTGTCACCTCAGATCGTAGAGATAACTGCCAAATGAATGCAGCGGCATTACTCCAGTCGTGGGAGCAACCACCTAACGAATATGACGATACTTTTCGAGTAGTGGGAGCTAACAGTCGAGCAAATGAGGCGGGACGTTACTCTAGAACCCCTATAAAAGGCAGGAGAACGAAAGAGAAGGGGAGGGACATATTCTCCTAAAAATTACCCCTCGTGATCAAAAGTCAAAAGCCTTTCTTTTTCTTTTAGCCAACTGAGAGAGATTGTACGGAGTGTCAACAGAGAGCAGGATCGTCCTCCATAGCTACATCAAAACCCAGCTTTAAATAAAGAGGAAATCTATCTTCCTCATCTTCTGTAAACGGAAAACCATTGGATTATAATCCTTTATTGAAAAAACTTCAATAGAGTGTCGTTTGCAATTTTTATAGCGAACAGAAGATTGGCAACTCCGCTGGGGATAACCATAACCTCCGGTGATCTGGTGGTAGCTCAATCCGACAACATTCAAGTTGGTAGTATGGTCGACTCGCTCACCATTCACGTTGACTAGGAAAGGTACAAAGAATTCCTTTCTTCAGGCTCCAAGAGCCTTACTTCTTTAAGGGGATGCCGTAAAATCTCTAAGCGATCAATCCCCAAGGAGGCTTTAATGGTAATAACTCAGCCAAGGGAGTTGTCAGACCAAATTGGTCCGAAATCCTCTTCTTCAACATTGGGCTCAAGGCCAGTTTCGACTAAGATTCTTGATCTCTCAAACAAAGTGGACCAAAGTCTCCCCTTCAACAAGAGAAAACGACCACTACCCACTTGCGAGACTATGACGCGGAGGTTCCTCTCACTCGTACAACGAGAAGAAACCTAAGAAGAAACAAAGTTCGTGCCCTTCGCAGGACCACGCAGTAAAAGGAAGCCGCCAACTCATCATCGCAAAGGTCTACTGTATACGTATGGAGGCCAAAATGCAAGGTGGCAAAAGATCGGGACACGGAAGGATTTACTCGCGTTTCTTGCAAGAAACGAAGTAACAAACGCGGAGCATACGTCCACGTTCCTCGTGTCCCAAGGGGGAAACATGATCACACAATTAGAGAAGTCCGTGGAACCCGCGAACCTCAAGTTCGAGAAAGACGTGAGCCTATCTTTGAGGCTAACCTTGTCTCATTCACTGTCCCAGTAAGAGAGAACAAAAGAAGGCTATCTTCCAATACAAGAAATCTTAGGGAACTTCTAAACAGAAAAAAAGAAAGAATCCCACGTATCTCATTGCCATTGCGAACGACTGATCAGTGCAGTACTATCTCACTGTCGTTATTCAGCTCATGCTAGACCGACGGTGTTCCATCAGCTATCATCCCAACCAGTAAAGAGAAGTCGACAAAACAGGCCCGAGTTTTCTGAGCCTGAATATCCCAAAATATCATCCAATATGATAAGTATCGGGGAAAAGAAGAAAAAGAAGATGAAAAAAGTCTTCGAAGGAGTTTCTGACTCGGAGATCTCTTCGGGTTCGAAAGAAGAGCTTGGAGTTTTTTTAAAACACTCGACTCAAGAGTGGGGTGGCAGTCCTCATGAACTATAAACAAATGGTGGGAATCTCTTCCGATGAAGAAGACACGATCAAGTCTGTTATGACTGAGTTGCAAACATCCGATTCGTTCCTGGAAGACTCCGCCTCTGCATATATGACTCAAAACAGCAACAACGAAGATTCCGCCCAGAGATCATGGAAGCTATAGAAGCTGAAATTAAGAAGTTGATTGAATCAGGCTTTATTCGCGAGGAACAGCACCCTGATTGGGTCGCAAATATAGTTTCCGTGACCAAGAAAAATGAAAAAATCCGAGCTTGCATAGACTTTAGGGATTTGAATGAGGCTTGCCCTAAAGACGAATTTCCGTTACCTATCACAGATATTATGATAGATAATACTTGTGGGTATGAGCGTATGACGTTCATGGATGGATTCTCAGGGTATAATCAAATAAAGATGTATCCTGATAATGAGAAACATACGTCCTTCAGGACACCACTCGGGGTATACTGCTATACAGTCATGCCCTTTAGCCTAAAAACGCAGATGCTACGTATCAACGCCATGAACGCAATCTTTCAAGAGCACCTCCGGAAAATAGTGGAATGCTACATAAATGACCTAGCAATTAAGAGCAGAAACAAAGACGATCACTTGAAGGATTTGAAGACAGTGTTCGACCTCATGAGGAAGCACCAGCTCAAGATGAATCCAACTAAGTCTTTCCTGGGGGTTTCCAGTGAAAAATTCCTCAGTTTTGTCGTAACGTCAAAAGGAATACATCTTGATCCAGATAGGGTCAAGGCTATTCAAGATATGCCGCCCCCGGTAACCTCAAAGAGTTAAGGGGGTTGCAAGGCAGGCTGGCGTACATCCTCAGGTTTATATTAAATTTGTCTGGTAAATATCAGCCCTTCACCAGATTAATGAGGAAAGGAGTGTCATTTGTTTGGGATGGTGCATGCCAAAAGGCTTTTGAAGAAGTCAAATAATATCTCATGAAATCACCAGTGCTTGTACCTCCAATCTCATGAATACCTTTTCTGCTATATATAAGGGTTATGGACCATTCCTTGGGAGCTTTACTAGCGCAGAAGAATTAGTCAGGTCATGAACAAACTATTTATTATCTCAACAGAATGATGGTCTGGGCGGAATATCGGTATAATTCAGTGGAAAAGGAATATTTAGCCTTAGTGTTCGCAGTACAGAAGATGCGACACTATTTGGTTGGACAAACCATCCACGTTGTATTAAGAGTTAACCCCTTGAGAATATTAATGACTAAACTCGGATCATTAAACTCAAGACTATCCAATTGGGCTATTTTATTATCATAGTATGATATGCGCTTTGTCCTACAGAAGTCTATTAAAGGACAGGCTGTGGCCGACTTCTTAGCCGAACATCCAATCCCGGCATCCTCGAAGTTATACGAACAAATCCCGGGAGAGTTAGAAGAATGGGACTTGATTCCAGAAAAGGATGACTCGTGAAAGTCTTCCGGGGTAAATACAGTTTCGAAAGGTATATGACAGCTTTTCTTTGATGGTGCCTCCCGAATGGGATCCGAGGGAAAGATGACAGCGGGTGTTTTCGTCTCTCTCTGCAACTACATCATTCCTCGAGCTTACTCATTAACAAGCTCGTGCTCCAACAATATCGCGGAATATAACGCCCTCCTAATCGGCTTAAAATTAGCCAAACAACTGGGGGGTCAAATATTTGGAGGCATATGGAGACTCTCAACTTGTTGTGAATCAAGTAAAAGGAGAGAACGAGGTCAAACATGAAGACCTCCCGCCATATTATAGTGCGGTGATCAAAATCACCGATGGTTTCGATGGTTCTATATCAGCCACATAAAGCGCCACCGAAATAGTTATGCAGATTCGCTAGCTTCCTTGGCTGCTACATTAGGCTTGCCCAAGCATGCTAGAAGGCAAATTACGGTAGGAAGCAAAGAATTATTTTGTCCAAAGGACGAGCTCAAAGAAGAAATGAAGAAACCACAGGAAGACGAAGCTGACGCTTTCGAATCAAGCCTAGAACAAAGGGATTGTCATTTTCCTTATATAGACTATGTCCTTTACGATATATTACCCGAAGGTCCAAAAGAATCCAGGGCAATTCAGAGAAGGGCTGTCCGGTTCTACTACAACGCAGAACTCCAAGCATTGTATAGGAAATCTTACGACGGAATTTTACTTCGTTGTCTCTCCAACCACGAAGCTCAAAAGGTACTCGAAAAAGCTCATGCTGGCATCTGCGGAGCACACCATCCAGGGCCGAAACTCTGGGATAGAATTCGAAGGATAGGTTATTACTGGCCTAAAATGATGACAAAAGCGGTTGACTATGCCAAGAAGTATAGGGCCTGCCAAATACATACAGACTTTATACATCAAGCTCCAGAGTATCTTCACCCAATGGCTACGTCATTACCGTTTGAACAATGGGGTATGGACATTGTCGGGCCAATTTCCCCGCCATCAACGAGAGGACACCGGTTCATTTTAGTTATAATAGATTACTTTTCAAAATGGACCGAACCCGTTTCCTTGGTTGAAGTAAAGTCATTGGATGTTATCAGATTTATCAAGCACCATGTGCTTTACGGCTTCGGAGTGTCCATAAAGATCATTCATAATAATGGGCCTCAGTTTGTAAGCCAGATATATTCTAGATTCTGCAACAAATACAGGATCGAGAATGTAGCATTATCGCCATAGTACCCTGTAGCTAATGGTCTAGTAGAAACTTTCAATAAGACCATTGTAAAACTTTTTAAAACGTTTGTGTCATCCAATCAAAGGGACTATGACGAGAAGCTCGGATAATGCCTGTGAGCGTATCGCACCACAGTCCGAACCCCCACCAATGCCACGCCCTTCTCTTTGGTATATGGGTCAGAAACAGTCTTGCCTTTGGAAATCCAAATCTCGTCATTGCGAGTCGCGTTAACAACTAGGATGACAGAAGAAGAAAGACATCAGTAAAGGCTCCAAGAATTAGAAGCCTTGGATGATAAGCGCTTGGAAGCTCAACAGAATATTAAACTATACCAGGCGCGGATCTTCAGAACTTTTAACAAAAAGGCTAAACGAAGAATTTTCAAGAAGGGTGATCTGGTCTTGTCGGTCAGAAGACCGATCATAACTAACTAAAAGCCTAGGGAAAAGTTCCAGCCGAAGTGGGAGGGACTCTTTGTCATTGATATGGTCTACTCTAACGGCGCGTATCGGTTGACAATGCCGAACAGTGACAAGATCATGATGCCGATCAACGGCAAGTTTCTAAAGAAATATTATTCTTAACAAAATTGCGGAACACCAGTTGTAATTTAACCTAGGTAGTTCGATGCAAACCATGAACCAAAGTTTGTCTGTAATCGGAAGTTCATTAATAAAGATTTATGGTTCCGGACTAAAAATCTTTAAAGTCGTGAACCAAATTTTCTTTTTACCAAATTTGCCAAGTTAAATAATACCTCTGGCGAACCAGATTTTCTTTCTATTAAATTTGCCAAGTTAAATATTACCTCTGGCGAACCAGATTTTCTTTCTATCAAATTTGCCAAGTTAAATATTACCTCTGGCGATCAAGATTTTCTTTCTATCAAATTTGCCAAGTTAAATATTACCTCTGGCGAACCAGATTTTCTTTCTATCAAATTTGCCAAGTTAAATTTACCTCGGGCGAACCAGATTTTCTTTCTATCAAATTTGCCAAGTTAAATATCACCTCTGGCGAACCAGATTTTCTTTCTATCAAATTTGCCAAGTTAAATATTACCTCTGGCGAACCAGATTTTCTTTCTACCAAATTTGCCAAGTTAAATAATACCTCTGGCGAACAAGATTTTCTTTTTACCAAATTTGCCAAGTTAAATAATACCTCTGGCGAACCAGATTTTCTTTCTATTAAATTTGCCAAGTTAAATATTACCTAGTTAAATAATACCTCTGGCGAACTAGATTTTCTTTTTACCAAATTTGCCAAGTTTGCCAAGTTAAATAATACCTCTGGCGAATCAGATTTTCTTTTTATCAAATTTGCCAAATTAAATAATACCTCTGGCGAACCAAACTTTCTTTCTATCAAATTTGCCAAGTTAAATAATATCTCTGGCGAATCAGATTTTCTTTTTACCAAATTTGCCAAGTTAAATAATACCTCTGGCGAACCAAATTTTCTTTTTACCAAATTTGCCAAGTTAAATAATACCTCTGGCGAACCAAATTTTCTTTTTACCAAATTTGCCAAGTTAAATAATACCTCTGGTGAACCAAACTTTCTTTTTATCAAATTTACCAAGTTAAATAATACCTCTGGCGAACTAAACTTTCTTTTTATCAAATTTATCAAGTTAAATAATACCTCTGGCGAACCAAACTTTCTTTCTATCAAATTTACCGAGTCAAAAATATCTCTGGCGAATCAAATTTGTCAACAAGAGGTTCTTTCATTCACAGTAATTTTGGATACTTAGAAAATTTTGATTCATTTTGAGATTATCAAGTTAACAGTTACCTCTGGTAATCAATATCAGAAGCATCCTTCAGATACTCTTAGTTACGTAAAAAGAAAAGAACTTTTTATTCATCATCAGAACAAAATTACAGAGAGTTCTCTAGTGTTGTACAGTCAACAAGAGTAGATACAAATCACTGCAGAGAACAGGTCCTTGACTCCGACGCCTCTTAAGTGAACGGAGAGTTAAAAATGAGTCATCTTCATCCTCATCAGGTTCCTCAACGAGGGACTAAAAAACCAGAGTAGGTGTTGCAGTGCCAGTCCCAGATGGGGTGCCCTGCGAATCAATCCCCTGCAAAATGGTTGGCAAGTCACTGAGGTGCCTTAGTCTCTTCCGCTTATGTGAAGATCTCTTGGGAGAAGATTGTATTTGAGGAGAAGTCTTCTTCGATGTCGGGAGAGAAGAAGCATCAAAAGAGGCAGTTTGAGCTGATGCATTATCGACCTCTTCCCTATGTTGAGTTATCGGTTCTGATTCATTGGATGCACTGTCTCCCCTGAAATCTTCCATCCCTGTCACTTTTGTACTGCCAGCCTTCCTTTTCTGGGCATACCAAGCTCTGATCTCCCGCAGACTGGTATGATTTATGTTGAAATTCTGGGGAGCGAAATTAGCATCCGCGAACTACTTACAAAAACTGAAGCTCATACTCGAATTTGGGGTCTTGAGCGGAAGATCAAATCTGGCCTGAGTTCCACCTGCGATGAAGTGAAACCAAGCTCGAGCTCCCTCAAGAGCATTCCCAACAAAACTTATCTCTCTATTAGGATTACCAACATAAAGCTGATCATACCTGAACTGTCGAGCGAAACGACTCGTGTAGTAAGGCTCTATGTAGTAATGGTTCCCCAAACAAAGAACTAGATGTCCTGGGCGGATATTTATCAGCCACCAGAAGCATCCCGAGGACAGAATAGTAAATTTATCGGCACCAGCAGTATCCGCGAATTCCTCCCCGTACCCAGCATTTGGAAAGTAAGGAAAACATCTGAATAACTCAAAAGTCGAGAAATGACGGAGAGTCCTGCGGATCGCGGCCATGTAGCTGCCTTTCCATTGTGACCTCTCATAGTGCTGCACTTTGGGAGCACTTAAGTCTATCTGCGAATCAGCATGACTCATCAAAGTGAGGCAATGTAGAACTAACCAAGCCATCAAATAAGTGTAAGGGAGTTCTACACGCAGATTAGGAGTTTTTATAACTGGATCTCCCCTCTTCCTCTGCTCCTTCTTCACGTTGCAGAATTTATCAAATAACCTCTTTAGTCCGCTTTGGATGCTGCAAACCATCGCGGGCAACAAACTGAGCCCCCTACCAAATGCTAGTACGACGGCTGGGTATACGGCCCTAATAAGTATGTTTTCCTGCAAAGGAATAACACACTTCTTCAGCCATACCATCAAATAGCCCGCCAAGAAGGCAGGATCAGACAAAGACTGGAGAGCTTGATAATGGAAACTTTCAAAGGACGTTCCAGCCTTGAAGACGTCCTCGTCAGATTCAGCGACATAAGCATCTGTTCCGAAGCTGGCGATTCTTTTCTCAACTTCCTTTTCAGAAACTGGAGGAAGGCGAGTAAAGTTCGGATTACTCTTAGAAAAGTTGGGCAGAAGATATTGTAGCCAATTCTTTGGCTTCAAACTGTGGGTGCCAGATGTATGGGTGCAACTATGATAATGACAGAGCAACTCCCAGTAAGTATTATAGATCAAAGAGTCCTGGGTCTTCAGCAGGTGGAGTTCTTCCCCAGTAGGGACGTACTCTTCATATGAGATGTCTCTTATAGGCAAGCCCAAAACTTCATACATCTCGTGAAGAGCGAAGCCCAAATCACCTCGAGGGAAAAAGATTGTACAAGTATCAGGATTGTACAGTTCCAATAAAGCAAAGAAATATAATCTGCTAGCGAGAATGCCGTGCTAAACCGCCCTGATGGCACGATACAGCCCCGCATAATGAAGTTGATCTCTAAATGATCGCAGAAAGAAGTCAGTCAAAACTGCCCACTCTCCTTTTGAAGAACAGTGAACCCATCTAAGGGGACGAAAGTTCTGAACAGGAAACTCCCCTTGTGCATTAATGAATCGGTGCAGGAAAGTCTGTGCGATTATGGGAATCTCGCTTCTGGGGAGGTCATGTTTAAGAAGTTCCGGAAGCAATCCACAAAAGTGTTTTCCAGTACTATGAGGAAAAGCACCTTGAGCATTGAAACCCCCAATAAGATGCTATCTTGCGGCCTGTTTATGTGTCAGTCCATTCGTCTGGGCTTCAACTTGACGAAACCACTTGTAATCTCCATCTTCCAAACCGCTATCGGGCACTGAAACATGGTCCCCAAACAAAAAGGCGGGTTTGCGTAGCGGAGACCGATCATCTCCTTCGAAAGATGCATTAGTTATCAGTTCTCGTAATGTTGAGCGAGAATGATGAAGAATTTTGCCTTCTCTCTCTTGGCTATCTAATGCTGTACAATATGGAAAGACATGACCAAATTTGAACTCTTTCTTCCGATCATAGTCATCCGAGTATCCAAAATAATGATCCTTAGGCCAAGGATTCAAGGCATAATCGACTGCAAAAGATATTCAGATTCAAGATAAGAAAATCTCTGAAAAAGAGACTGCCTTTCGAAAGTTATTTTTATTATTACCTCCAATTAAGGGCTCCTGCCGAACCACTATTGAACGAGAGATTGCTTGAGGATCCTGATGACCACTGGCAGTCGCATCAGAGGAAGAAGATTTCTTCGGCATCTTTTGCAGATTAGAAAATCCTTCGCACAAAGAATCGAAAGCTATAGGAGGTTGAAGACGAGAAGTCTGAGGAACTCTAAAGAAGAACTCGGATTTCAAATCTCTTGAGATAAGAGTAACCTCTCTCATAAAGTAGAGATTATATAGCAGATGATTTGACGGCCGAGATCTCTGGATAGACGTGATATCTGGCCCGAATCTCATGGGTACCATTGCATTTAATACGGCTCAGAGAAAGTCTCCATTCTTACGCCGTAAAAAGCAACCGCCTTCCGGCCTTTCCGCAACCAAAAAGTGAAAGCTCGCGTTCCTAATACAGAGTCGCAATCCTTCAGAAATTTCAGTTTGCTACCCTAACACAGAGTCGCTTTCTTCTCCAAAGTGAAAGCTCACGTCCCTAATACATAGTCGCGATCCTTCAGAAATTCCAGTTTGCAACCCTAATACAGAGTCGCTTTCTTCTCCAAAGCGAAAGCTCGCGTCCCTAATACAGGTCGTGATCCTCCAAAAATTACAGTTTGTGACCCTAACACAGAGTCGTTTTCTGCTACCAAATGAAAGTTCGCGCCCCTAATGCAGAGTCACGTTACTTTCGAAAAGTCAGTTTGCGACCCTAACACAGAGTCGTTTTCTTCTCCAAAATGAAAGTTTGCGATCCTAATACAGAGTCGTGTTCCTTCCAAAGCAAAAGTTTGCGATCCTAACACAGAGTCGTCTTTTTCTCCAAAATGCAAATATGCGACCCTAACACAGAGTTGTATATTTCAAGAATTGAAGATTGGGTGGTGCTAATATAGAGTCACATTTTCTTTCAAAGCCAGCGAATTCACGGTGCTAATACAGGGTTGTGTTCCTTTCAAGATGAGAGTTCGAGATATGGCGACAGAGTCATGCTGCCAGCAATCGAAGAAGAATTCTAATACAAAATTGTACTCTCAAAGATATAAAAAACGGAGATTCTAATATAGAATGATATGTCCAAAGTATTCCAAAACTTCTCAAAAATCACGAGAGTTTTGAAAACTTTGGAAGGGGTTTTGTTGGCGAAAAATTCTATAAAATAAAATAGATCCACGAATTCAGAGTCGGAAGTCCGCAACTCAGCGGATCTGCGAACCTAAAAGACTGAGGTTCGCGACCCAGACGTCAGAACAGGTTCGCGAATCTAAAACTAAAATTCGTGATACTGCCCATAGCATCCGAGTAGGGGTTTAATACAAAACCATCTGACCCGAACAAGAGAGTTGCCACCTCGGATCGTGGAGATAACTGCCAAACGAATGCAGCGGCATTACTCCAGTCGTGGGAGCAACCACCTAACGAATATCTCTAGTCGTGGGAGCTAACGGTCGAGCAAATGAGGTGGGACGTTACTCTAAAACCCCTATAACAGGCGGGATAACGAAAGAGAAGGAGAGGGACATCTTCTCCTAAAAATTACCCCTTGTAATCAAGAGTCAAGAGCCTTTCTTTTTATTTTAGCCAACCAAGAGAGATTGTATAGAGTGTCAACGGAGAGCAGGATCATCCTCCATAGCTACATCAAAACCCAACTTTAAACAAAGAGGAAATCTATCTTCCTCATTTTCTGTAAACGGGAAACCATTGGATTGTAATCGTTTATTGAAAAAACTTCAATAGAGCGTCGTTTGCAATTTTTATGGCGAGCACATACTATATAACCTAACAGAGACAAAATACTACGTTACCGTTATCATTATTTTTAAACATTGATATAAACCTAGGTGACATTCTCCAAAAGGAAGAAATAAAAATAAAAAATTAAAGACCAAGGAAAGAATTTCAAATTAGAAAGGTTGTAGAGCAGCGCTAACTTAGGTATCTAGCAAGTCCAATAAAATGAATAATAGTTGAACTACGAATATTGAGATGGACGACTACCAAAATGATAAAATGTGTTGCAGAAAATGTGTGCATTTGTACGCAGATATATAGAGATAACTTTAATTTAGAGTGACGTGCGAGAATTGTTTGAGCTTGTTTGGACATTTGCAATGAAGACCTACAAATGTGCACTTACGCACCAAGGACAGGATAGAATCGTACTCGAAGGAGACGACATGACTAGGAGTGGATCAAGCAGAGGTGCCTAAGGCACTAAAACTAGGATACCATATTAGCAACTATACAGAAGAAGAAGGTGAACAAGCATGTAGCTGACCACAAAAGAAATGTTGGCAAAGAGATAAGATGATAAGCATTGATGTCGGAAATTACTATTCATCATTAAAGCCAAAATAAACTGACAATCAAAGGGTATAGCGTTCCCATATGTACCCATAGTAAAAGATATGGAAAGAAACATAAAAGTGCAAATCATCTAATACTAAAGTGCAAATTTACTAAGGATCTCTGGATTTACTGTGCAAAAAGTCTAGAGCTTAACATCAACACGAACCAAAAAAATAATATTTGGAGCAAATTATGTTTTAATAGTCGGACTCCATGTCAGTATAGGACACTAACTGCGGCGATATGTTGGAATGTTTGGTTGAAAAGAAATAATAGAATTTCTAATTATACTACTCGTTCATTTCATATCTGCACCAGACTAATTTTATACGATCTTACTTTTTGGACAGATATATCTTTCAATGAGGAGCAAATACAAATCTCGGATGGATCGTCGGAAGATAATTTGGGCTCCCAACATGGTTAGCAGCCCCTCCTTGGAGCAAGAGGAACGTCTTGTCACAATTGGAGAAAGACTTGAGACTTTTTTTTTTTTTGTACTTTTTTCTCTTTTGATTTTGTGCAAGAATTAATGTAATATGAGGACTACACGTATATGTGGTCATACTCTATAACTCTTTTGTAGTTCTATTATTTACTTGCTAATGAAATGCTTCCGGTAAAAGTGGGAAATTTTACCGGAAGCTCTCAGCCTTCATGGCCTTTTAACAAACTCCACAAGGCACTTGATATATCTCTTATATGAGTCGATAGCTAGCACCCCTTTTTGACACAAATTAATCAAACAAATCTACACATTTATTAGGTTCTCAAAAATAAAAAAGACATTTATTTACAGTTAAAAGTAAATCAAGGTCTTGTTGGCAGTGAAAATTTCTAAATAAATAGGATTTTCCATAACGGAACGCGGAGCTAATAGCTCCGCATTTGGCTATATTAGCCTCGCATTTGAGAAAAATGCGGAGCTATTCAATAACTCCGCATTATGGTTCTCTAGCTCCGCATTTTGGCGAGATTATCTCTGCGTGGGCAGATAACTAGAATCTCAAATTGATTGAGATTATGATTTAGGTTTATCCAAATACCCAAATTAAATCCGATCATAATTCTAAATCAAGATATTTAAATCAAAACTAAGATATTTGATTGGAATTCTTGATGAGAACAAATTCTATTTAGATTGAAACTCTCATGTCATCCTAAGACTATAAATACCCTCTTGAGAAAGCCCTAGGGATATTTTTCTGGAGTTTTGGAGAAGTTCGAGTTACGCATAGAGCCTTGAACGAATCAAGACCAGAGGAGATCAGTTCAAAAGTCGACCGCCATCTTCAAGAGAAGAGTTCGACGTCAGATCGTCCAAAGGAGCTACTTGATGATCCCATCGCCACACAGATCCCACATCATATTGTAAAAGAGAGCGATAACATATAAATCCTCTCGTTTGTTCTCTTTTTCTTTTGTTCACTTTCGTTGTAAATCAAGTTATTTCAATGGAAGGAAGGCAAGGAATTTCTGCTGTGAACAGGTCTATCATTCAACCATATCCTCCACTAATTACAAATTCGCTTTCCTCAACAAAATAATAGACAACACCTTTCAAATTGTTAGGGAAAACCTATTAAAATTACGGAATAATTTTCCCACTTTTGTATATGAAAAGATGTAATAAGAAATGACTAGAAAATAAATAAGGCACACGATTTTTTACGTGGAAAACCAACTGAGAGGAAAAACTACGGGACCTAATTCAGATCTAATCTTCAACTATTTCTAAATAATTAGGTTAGAAAATCCTCTGATAGCACCAAGTGAAAGTATTTAACAAGTCTGCTCCAATAACCAAACAAAATCCATGATGAATATGAGCATTAGATATGCAACTTCTGCAAACAAGTACATTTTCAAACTTACTTGTGTCAGCATTACTCCGTCATAGGGATAGTAATGGACGTATCCACAGACTAATTTTTGACCCTCCTATACAAAATACCAATCCGTACTCTTCACTCCAGTTTTCTTAGTCGAGAAGTAAGTTGCAGCAATCATTGTCTATCTCTCTAGAGAATGTTTTCGGAGATCAGTCTAGGAATGCTAATGTGTACTTGCACTCAAGTGCATTAAAAGGTTAAGGGGTACATATGAGAAGATAGATGTTGGCTAAAGATTCGCATGCTCAGTGTGGGTTGCTTCGAAGAAATGAATTCTTACTACAAATGAGTATGAAGAAGATACCATTGAAAAAGCTTGGATTATCCAGGAAAAAAATATCTCTCCTGAAAGATATCGACACATGCTTATTGACACCACTGCCACATTTAAAAAATAAAAAATGAAAAAATAAAATAAAATAATCCTATTCCTTCTTCGAAATAAATTATTGTTTTAAATATCGGGCATGATGAACCGATATGATACAAAAGTCCGATGTAGGCTCATATCCCTGATATGCTATCTGATATTCCGATATTCGATGTACAAACTATACATCTGATACGATTTCGATATTCGAAATTTAGAAACTTGAAATAAATAGACCCAAAAATTCTTTGATTATATTTTTTTCATCTATCTTATATCTTATCGTAAATTTTAGTTTGTATGTTACAGCATTATTTTCCAAAACAATATAGATGCCATAATTTGATGCATATATATATATATATATATATATATATATATATATATATATATATATAGAGAGAGAGAACAAAACAAAAAATTCACTAAATTCACTGTCGGTGAAGAGAGTTCCTTCACTAGCAAAAAAAAATTATTTTTTCCCATATAATCTCTATTAACTTATTTAAGATCAGATATTGCATCTTCTTTCCACAAAAAAGGTTACATAATACCTCATTATTTCTTCTAATAATTCGGAAAAAAAGAATAATCGTTCTTCGATCGAATTTAGAACAGAATATTATTTTTCAATTTTCTTAGAAGAAGTACTTTACCTTTCCACATAATTTTGATACTGAATGATCTTTTTTCCTTTTCTTTCCCAACGGGGCCAATCATTCAATCAATTCAATGGTTAATCGATTCAATTCTAACCATTTTATCAACTAATTTTTAATATATATAGCTTGTTTTATTCATTCTAAATATTAATACGGGGCCTGCGTGAAAGCGACTTCCTATCTCCCTTGCTATTCACCTTGGTAGCCGATGGGTTGCATCCATTGTGATGGATAAAGGTATAATTAAAGGACTTCCTGAGAACTCGGGTTGCGACTTTGTGAAGCTACAGTACGGGGATGATACTCTCATTTGCAGCAACTGTGGCGATCATATTAGAAGGGGTGCT
Source organism: Dracaena cambodiana (assembly GCA_036321105.1). Lineage (NCBI taxonomy): Eukaryota > Viridiplantae > Streptophyta > Magnoliopsida > Asparagales > Asparagaceae > Dracaena > Dracaena cambodiana. Next base: position 32,455,161 of record JAYEPQ010000016.1, read on the forward strand.
ATCATGCTTCGAACTATATGTATCACCATTGTATTTCGTTGTTGTTGTAGCTTATTTACAGTAAAATTTAGCCCTATGCTTTGTACATGTTTACAGTAAAATTTAGCCCTATGCTTTGTACATGTTTTATTAATTATCGCTAATAGAACGGCTTAACCTCAAAAAAAAAAAATAATAATAATAAACTGTCAAGAAGTAAAACAAATAAAAGAAAAACAAAGAAATACATTACTAAATAAATAAAACACTCCTCTTCAAGCGATACAATCCAATAACGATAACAATCAAAGAATATCTTTACATAATTAAATCAACAAGTCATCGAGCTGATCTCCATAAACATCACAATAAATAGAATTACTCAGAAGCCGAGTTCTTCCTGGTCGAAGAATCATTGTTCATCGAAGGAGAAGTCTCACCGCCTGCAGGCAGATCCGACACCAAAGCCAGCATCCTCCTGATGCTCACTGATCGTGCAGGCCGAAAGCTAAGCGACCTCATCTTGCTATCCGCAGAGAAGACATTAGAAGACTTGGACAGGATCAAATATACCAAGGCCTGAACCAGCAAGAACACGGCCAGCTTGATCACAATATCGCCATCCAACAAGAATCCCTCGAAAGACGACGCCATCCTCGACTTGATCAGATTCAATGGTTTAGAGATAGAAATGGGTTTGCTTTGAGGGGGATATGGAATCATTGTGGCCTTTATATATAAATATGCAAGATTGCGATAGGGTTTCTTGAACGGCCACATAAGCAAGCAAGAAAGCTAGCTAGCCAGCCTAGGTTGGGTTGTTACGTTTCAACTTTGAGTTGCTTGTTGTTTGGAAAAGTAAAAGAGGGAGGCAAGAGTTTGTTATTATAATCGAAGGTTTGATTGAAACATGTAACGTAACGAGAATGAGTGCGATGGACTGAATCACTGAGTTGTGGATTAATGATGCCAGGTATTGAAATCAAGCGTTTGCTTGTAGAGGAGGAGAAGGTTCTGTGATCGAGACTGGATCGTGTCCAAGTTCCTTCGAGAAACTGGTAGAATTTGGAAATGGAGGCGGCAGTCAATCGTAGCTTGCAGGGCGTTTGTGAGCCCGTGTTCAAACTGTTTGGGGCTCATTTGGAGTAGTATGGTTGTGCGAGGGGTTTGGATACATTAGCACACTTGTTCGGCAGGTGACGATATTATGTTGGCTCTGTGTCTCGTATTCTTTGAATATTCAAATGTGATCGGAGATCACAAAAAGTTTCAGTTTAATTGTATTTAGATCAGTTGATGGTATTCTAATTGGATTGGAACACCAATTAGTCTTAATTGGTATGGCCTTTTTTTTTTTTTTTTTTTTTTTATGGAACAAAAGCCATACCTATTTTTATCTCACTTTGAACCATGCTCTTTGTATATGGGAAAGTAAATACCTAACTTCCTGGATATTCGTTTGCTTTAAAAATATCCTAAAATGAGAGCAAGGAGATTGGAGGTTAACATGTTAGTTTTCTGGGATAAATTATAATACTAATAAGGTGGACAATAGCATGTGACACTGCATCATAGCGTAAAAACCTTTTACTGAGTGTTCATTTAGTCAGGAATTCGAACACTATATATTTTACATTCTCAACGGTCCCAAATCCTGTACTTTGAACCTCTCAAAACCTTTGAACCTTTGGATTTAGGACCAAGCTACTAATAATACTAAAAATCTGCCTGACTTAATCCATTTTCTCCAAGGCACTACGGTACCGTATGCATGAGATGGTAGTTATGGAGAAGTGCTATTTGCACGCAACCACCTCTTTACTAAACTCACCCACCCTCAAAATGCGGTGATATTTACGGGAAATTCTATTTGCACACGATATTTTACTCTTGACGCACAGTTTTAAAACTTATAAATAGTTACAAGTTTGCCATTATTTTTTTGGACCAAATTACCCTTATAAATTCCAAACTAAAACTTTTTAAAATTTGGAACTACGACTCATCGTCTTCCTCCTCTATTTTCTCTCTAAAACCCTAAATGAATTTTTTTCTAAAACTCTAAATGATTTTTTTTTTGGTATTTAATAAAAACAAATCTCATATAAAATCATCTATTTGATATCTTGACCCCTTAAAATTTTTTACATTAACATTTCTTAAAAGATTAGAAGAATTTTAAATTCTTCGATTTCACCGTAACAAGTGAAATTTGAGTTTGGAATTTGCATTTGAGTTTTCTTATGCAAATGAAAAATTCCAACATGCAATTGGTGTCAGAAAACAAATCTAAGGTATGATTTGAATTTTTTTTTAGGTTTTATACGTATTTGTTTGAAATTTATCATTAATTAGTTTTTTTTTAGACTTCGCTTGCTGGTCGGGTATTAATACCTGACCAGCACGTTTCTTGGTCGGGTATTAATACCCGACCAAAATATTTTTTTGCTAAATGGAATTGGACGGGTGAGGAGTTAGAAAAAAAGAGGATGGGTATTTTTGGAAAAAAATTTGGGCGCAGAAAGTAAAATGACAGTATTTCAAAATATGAGTTTGGTGTAAAGAGCAACTAGGGCGCCAAGAGTAAAATGCCGTGCGCAATTAGAATTTCCCGATATTTACAATTTTATCAATAATATAATCAGACAAAAATAGCCCTTTATACTAATTACACCCCTTCAAATCATAACTTTTTTTTTTTTAACTTTTCTCCACAACTAGGTACATGGCTACTAAACCAAAGTAATCCAGCTCATTCAACCTTCAAGTAAGACTCTCTAATATTTTGTTTCTCATGCTGGAGATGGAGAATAAAAACAATCGTCGGCGTGTTGACAGTGAAAATTTCTAAGTAAAAAGGATTTTCCAAAACAGAACGCGGAGCTAACTCCGCAGCTCCGCGTTTGGCTATTTTAGCCTCGCGTTTGAGTAAAACGCGGAGCTATTCAATAACTCCGCGTTCTAGTTCTTTAGCTCCGCGTTTTGGCGAGATTATCTCCGCGTGAGCAGATAACCAGAATCTCAAAATTGATTGAGATTATGATTTGGGTTTATCCAAACACCAAAATTAAGTTCGATCAGAACTCTAAATCAAGAGATTTAAATCAAAACTAAGATATTTGATTGGAATCCTTGATGAGTACAAATTCTACTTACATAGAAACTCTCATATAACTCTAAAGCTATAAATACCCACTTGAGGAAGCCATAGAGGATCTTTTCCGGAGAATCAAATTTTTCGAGCATTTTGGAGAATTTAAGCTACGCATAGAGCCTTGAATTCGTGAAGAGCAGAGAAGAAAAGATCAAAAAATCGGCCGCCATCTTCAAGAGAAGAGTTCGACGTCAGATCGTCCAAAGGAGCTACTTGATAGATCCCATCGCCACATAGATCCCACATCACATTGTAAAAGAGAGCGATATACATATAAATCCTCTCGTTTGTTCTCTTTTTCTTTTGTTCACTTTCGTTGTAAATCAAGTTATTTCAATGGAAGGAAGGCAACGAATTTCTGCTGCGAACAAACTGGTGACTACAGTGGGAGACATCTATTTCACTGATTAAGAGATCGTGGCGCAATCGGACGTCAATAGGATTGGATCCGACGTAGATATGCTGGTCGTAGAGATCGACCAGCAGAAGTATGAGGAGTATCTCTCCTCTGAATCAGGTAACCGAAACGAAACACGACACTATCGTCGCATGCGCTCCAATACCCGAGGAACAGGTAAAAAAGTATCCACCGATGAACGGGGATCCTTGGAGACCGCGGCCATAGAGCCGTTGTTTCGGCAGGAAATATTAGCAGAGGATGGCCTCTCTACTGCCGAAGAAGGCATGGGAACTGGATTGACCAGAACCCAACTCCGAAATAGGAATCGGAGAGTTAGGCGGAAAGCCCTCAAAGCCCGCATTGAACGCGAGGCTAATTTCACTGAACGCGAGGCTATGACCCCTTGCAAACTGGCTCGCGTTAACTGCAAGACCAGACAGTACCGCGTTAAACGCGAAGCTTTAACTTGCGTCAAACGCAAGGAAAAACCAGCGTGTGATTCTCCATGCGAGGCTATTACTGGACTAAGCGATAAACGCGAAGCCAGTACTACTTGCAAGAAACGCAAGATTTTTGACACTCGCGATAAATGCGAGGATAAGAATTCCTAAAAGCCAGCGTGTGATTCTCCACGCGAGGCTATTGCTGGACTTAGCGATAAACGCGAAGCCAGTAGTACTTGCGAGAAACGCAAGATTTTTGACACTCACGATAAACGCGAGAATAAGAATTCCTTAAAGCAGCGTGTAATTCTCCACGCGAGGCTATTGCTGGACTTAGCGATAAACGCAAAGCCAGCAGTACTTGGAGAAACGCAAGATTTTTGACACTCGCGATAAACGCGAGAATAAAAATTCCCTGAAGCTGTTCGCCATGAAAATTGAATTTCTCTTTACTGATAATCTTTCAATAAAGGATTACAATCTGTAATACCCCAAATTTCGAGCTATCTGTATTACTCTCTTGAGACCAGTGGTGCCGAATAAGTCCACCGAAATCAATTTTAGACACTGAAATAACTTTCGGTTAACATAACTTTAAATCCGCAAATCCAAATGACATTCGGTCTTTGCGATTATTAGTTTTGTAATATTTAGAATTTTTGGAGATTTTTCTTACTTGCTAAAAAATACTCCCAAAATTGTTAATTTAATAAAATTAAAATTATCCTTCTAATTATTTCGGAATTTCGGTTCATTTATTTCAGACATCGAAATAACAAACGGATAATTTTTTGGTATTCCCCTCGTCGAACACTACGTTCTACATAAATTTGGTAGTATTTGGAGAATGTTACACTGAACCAAAATTATTAAATATTAAATAATTTAATTAATTAATAAATTAATCATACTACCTTATCGGTAGAAGGCGGTGGGGCTTGATGGAACTCGTGCCTCTCTGAGAAAACCAATTAGGCAGGTAATAAGCTGTAAAATGGTGAGTGAGGGAGAGTGGCATTCACAGAGCTTAGGTGTCACTCTGTAAAACAATAAGGATAACAATTGAATGACTAAATAATTCAATTTTCTCCTCCACCCAACTTCTCTATACATAAAGCCCTTCACTTGCCTCCAACAACGCCACAGCCAACTAGTGGGAGCTAGGGAAACTTAGAAGCAACTCATTTTTAAGGCAAGTAGCTCTCATTATTTGTTAACTACCTATTTTTCAATTACTTCGGAATTTCATATCTTTTATTTTTGACAACAAATAAATGGATAATTTTTTTTATTTTATTCCTCTCATTGATCGTTATGTCCTATATTACTTTGGTAATGTTTGGAGAACGTTGCACGGAACCAAATTTAATTACTTATTAATTAAATTAATACTGCTGGAAGGTTTAATTTCGTTTAAATACATCTTGTACACTATTGTAAATTGTTTAGTTATAAAAGTTTTTAGTGGTGGGTGCGTATGGAGTAATTTTATCTTTTCTGTAAAATCAACACATATCTAAATTTATGGCTAACTATCTTATCTAATAGATATACATAACTACATATTAATCATACTTAACATTATTTTGAGGAGGTGCAGGGAGTAGGTAGTACAGTACATTGTCATAAATGCAAAGCTCCCGAGGAGTAAATTTGATGGCTAGCAAGATGCAATTGGTTCCAAAATTTAACTATTGATTGATATTGATAACTGAACCAGATTATTGGATTAATTTTGATATATATAGATATTGTGATATTTGCTAATTTTGATTTACCTACCAGAAATAGCTCTGCACCCATGCAAAATAATTCAGCTTTCATGCAAAAGCAGCCTTGCATGCAACAGTCAAATTTTTAAAGAAGGAGGTAGTGTACCTGTACATGCAACAGTCACATACATGCAACAGTCAAGCTCTTTATTAGTAGTGTATTAGCAAGTAATAATATAATAAATTTGTATAAGTGATTCCTTAAGTTACAAAATTAATCCTTGGTATTTATCTCTGTTAATGATTTTTTTTATGAAGGTTCTTGGATAGATTTGTTAAACTTTTCTAAATATAAGATAGGGATTTCAGTCTTATTCCTGATATTAAGAGGTTGCAATCGTAATAGCAAACCTTTGACCAACCATCCCTAAAACACATGGTCATGGGTTCAGACTTAATAGTTTACTCGGCTAGCCACTAAGAAAATTGGCCAAGGTCAAGCTTCAGAACTGACCCAAACATAAATCCAATTTGGCTCTGGATCAATATAATCATAGACAACCTAACAAACAAAAAAATTATGTATGGAATTGGCCGTAGCGTGTATAATCATATTCTTGCATGGATTTTATAAATTGTGAGATTGTATTTTATTAACAGAAATACACACGATGACATAATCATTCGTGAATATTATAAAGGGGGACATTTGTATTCATGAAAAAAAATTTGACATACAAGATACACGATGAGCATGATCATTAATGTAAACATGATAATAAGTTTCTTGAACCCTGATTACATGACATGAAATATATTTGCGATACATGTACATGATTTTAAATCCTGATTCCTGAATTCTTGTTTCTCGTGATAAGGTCATGTACACAGTTTGACTTGACAAACCACGTATTTCCATTAATTCATGTATATCATGTATTATTGACATGGAGATTGAGAGAAACTACATGATGGATAAGAACTGTATTGTACAAGGATTTTGTTGGCCAACTTCTTGATTGAGGTGCTGAGGACTTTTACTGCAGCAGCACTGAGTGGTACTGGGCCACCGTCTGATACATGAGTCACTATAAGAGTGATGTCCGTACTGTTTCATAGTACAGGGTTTGACTTGAATACCTAGCGGTGTGTCATGGTTCAGCGCCATGGGTCTGAGGCCGGGTCCCGGGTATGCACAGGCACTTCTACAATACGGAAACTGCGCGCTATCTTATCCATTATTTAGTTTCAAATGCTAACAAAGATTTGACTTAGACTTGACATCTTTACAAGATATGATCTTTACATGATATTTACATGTTATTTGCAAATGACATATATAATCTTGTTATTATATTTTTCATTATTCACGTGACTGTTCAACATTTTCACGATTTAATTGTATTTTTTTCTGTTTATTAAGAGATATTCCCAATGAAAACATTTTATTCATTTGCATACTTTTATCTTCAGTACTGTAATAGTACACATATATTTTTCTTATGTTACTTGCTGGGTTTAATCCCCTAGGTTTCGAACCTAGGTTTAGAGGACCAATAGGAGAACCAGCCTCGACTAAGGATCCGTACTTCATCGATCAGACTGAGCAATATTAAGTAGTGAAGTACGTTTCGAAGAATCTTGTATATCTTTGTCTAGACACTGCTTTTCTCTTTGACTCTTTTGTGTTCATATTTAAAGCAGTGTGCCGTTTTATGTAATGAACTCTTTATATAAATGAAATCATTTCAAGTTTCAGACATATTATTTATTCATCTGATTGTGGCAGTAGTTACGGTTATTCCAAGATCCTGTAACTGTTGGGTTGTCTAGTGCAAGTAATAAGTAACGTCCTCCGTTTTGGGAAGCAGTTGAAAAACGGGGGCGTTACAGGATGGTATCAGAGCTTAGGTTTAGGTGGAAGACCATATGACTACTGCCACATAAGAACATGTCTGTGACTTATTCGTAATAATTGTTTCTTATTCTTTGGTACCTATCAGATCTAGTATCGTTCCTATCCTATTTTTTCTATTCGTTTGAAGTATCTATCTTGAATTCTTTTATTGAATCTTATCTGGTCCGTTGCAGAATAATGTCGACCCGATCTTCTTCGAGTATGAGTGTAAGTCCGATAGATGATACGTTTGATCTTAGGAGCCATGACAAATTGGCATGCGATCAAAATCGGTGTCTAAGATTTGGAATTTTCTGGGATGGCCGAGTATTATTGAATATTTGTATAGAACTTTAAAAGACCTTATCACTTTAAATAAACAGATCAGAAAATGAGTTAGAATATGTCTGAAAAAATGAATGTAATAAATCATTTGAGAAATTAAAACGGAGTCTAACAACAGTACCAGTTCTAGCAATTCTTGATACTTCTGGAGAGGGCATATTCATGCTCTATTTTTATATCATTCGATAAGCAAAGTAATTCTGTAGGCTGTGCATTTAAGATTTAAATTTTCATCTATACCAAGAATTTCAGACGAAGTTTAAATGAATTTTTAAAGTACAAATTTCTTTGGAGAAATATAGTTACGTTTGGACATAACTACTATGCCAATCTTAATAAGAACAGAATCCACTACTTATGATAACTAATCTATTTGGTCAATTGAGACAAGGAAGAGAATTCTCGAGGATAGATCTTTATTTGGGATTCTGTCAAGTAAATGTCCGAGCAGAAAATATTTCAAAAACTGCATTAGAACCAAACATAGTCACTATGAATAATTGGTGATACCGTTTTCAGCAACTAATGCTCCAACAATATTTATAAATTGATAATGAACTATAAAAAGAAAACAACCTATGGAAAAATAAGTGTGTATATATATATATATATATATATATATATATATATATATATATATATATATATATATATATATATATATATATATATATATATATATATATAAAGAGATCTTAGAACACTAAGAATTTTGTAGAATTAGTCAAGTTGAAAGTAAAGGATAAGAAATTGATAATAAAATATAATTAAAGAAGACAAATTTTATCAAAACAAAATATGACATTATATCTTGTTGCTCAACTTAAGTTTATCTTTTCAAATGATTATCCTATTCCATTACTTTTTATTAATCATTCCCATTTGACATTTAATATCTTATATCTGAATATTATCATAATATGATTCATGTCTTGAGCCTTTATACATCACAAGTCTTATTAAGTCGGCGAGGTAATTGTAGAGAGATATTCTCTGGCGCCAGCAATTGCAGGCGCTTAATAAGATCGTTGTATATGATTGAATTTTGTAACTAGTCATGAATTCATTTCTTATCTTGTGTCCCTACCATTCATAGTCATGTTAGATCGATATTATAATAGTTCAGATTTATTTTCATTTCTAGAGTCGATTACAACATGTAATAGGACCTTAGGAATAAACTCTACAAAAATATTTATCACATGTATCTTACACATTACTTAATCAGGATGGCGTGGCACTCTAAATTAATAGCAGCTATTCCTGATTAAATTTTATCTTGTTTTTGTATTCCTTCATCCAAATAAAACTTCAAGAATAAATTAGGAATCCTAACTATCTATTATCATTCCTATCAAAAACAGAAGTCGTTTATGATGTATTCTATAGATCATAATTAAGAAAACGCTTAGCTAGAAGTACAAAATAGTGAATCTATCGAAAATAGACTTGAGAAAAGACTTAAAGATTTTGTAATTGTTCCAGAAGAATTGAAACAAAAATATGAGAAGCGATATGTAAGGATTATTAACCAATGGGAGAAGTCTTGAAGGATAAAGTAACATTATTAGTTTTTATTTTATGGGATATACAATCACCAAGAGATTCAGCTTGGGAGCTTGAAAAGGACATCAGGATAAAATACATATACCCTTTCTCATGATCAAAAACACCAATTAAATTTCGAGGACAAAATTTTTTATTAGGTAGGTAGAATGTAATACCCCAAATTTCGAGCTATCTGTATTACTCTCTTGAGACCAGTGGTGCCGAATAAGTCCACCGAAGTCAATTTTAGATACCGAAATAACTTTCGGTTAACATAACTTTAAATCCACAAACCCAAATGACATTCGGTCTTCGCGATTATTAGTTTTATAATATTTAGAATTTTTATAGATTTTTCTTACGAGGCCGAAAAATACTCCCAAAATTATTAATTTAATAAAATTAAAATTATCCTTTTAATTATTTCGGAATTTCGGTTCATTTATTCCAGACATCGAAATAACAAACGGATAATTTTGTAGTGTTCTCCTCGTCGAGCTACGTCCTACATAAATTTGGTTGTATTTGGAGAATGTTACAATGAACCGAAATTATTAAATATTAAATAATTTAATTAATTAATAAATTAATTATACTACCTTATCGGTAGAAGGCGGTGGGGCTTGATGGAACTCGTGCCTCTCTGAGAAAACCAATTAGGCAGGTTATAAGCTGTAAAATGGTGAGTGAGGGAGAGTGGCATTCACAGAGCTTAGGTGTCACTCCGTAAAACAATAAGGATAACAATTGAATGACTAAATAATTCAATTTTCTCCTCCACCCAACTTCTCTATACATAAAGCCCTTCACTTGCCTCCAACAACGCCACAGCCAACTAGTAGGAGCTAGGGAAACTTAGAAGCAACTCATTTTTAAGAGCAAGTAGCTCTCATTATTTGTTAACTACCTATTTTTCAATTACTTCGGAATTTCATATCTTTTATTTTTGACAACAAATAAATGGATAATTTTTTTTATTTTATTCCTCTCATTGATCGTTATGTCCTATATTACTTTGGTAATGTTTGGAGAACATTGCATGGAACCAAATTTAATTACTTATTAAATAAATTAATACTGCTGGACGGTTTAATTTCGTTTAAATACATCTTGTACACTATTGTGTTTAGTTATAAAAGTTTTTAGTGGTGGGTGCGTATGGAGTAATTTTATCTTTTCTGTAAAATCAACACATATCTAAATTTATGGCTAACTATCTTATCTAATAGATATACATAACTACATATTAATCATACTTAACATTATTTTGAGGAGGTGCAGGGAGTAGGTAGTACAGTACATTGTCATAAATGCAAAGCTCCCGAGGAGTAAATTTGATGGCTAGCAAGATGCAATTGGTTCCAAAATTTAACTATTGATTGATATTGATAACTGAACCAGATTATTGGATTAATTTTGATATATATAGATATTGTGATATTTGCTAATTTTGATTTACTTAACAGAAATAGCTCTGCACCCATGCAAAATAATTCAGCTTGCATGCAAAAGCAGCCTTGCATGCAACAGTCAAATTTTTAAAGAAGGCGGTAGTGTACCTGTACATGCAACAGTCACGTACATGCAATAGTCAAGCTCTTTATTAGTAGTGTATTAGCAAGTAATAATATAATAAATTTGTATAAGTGATTCCTTAAGTTACAAAATTAATCCTTGGTATTTATCTCTGTTAATGATTTTTTTTATGAAGGTTCTTGGATAGATTTGTTAAACTTTTCTAAATATAAGATAGTGATTTCAGTTTTATTCCTGACAATTAAGAGGTTGCAATCATAATAGCAAACCTTTGACCAACCATCCTTAAAACACATGGTCATGGGTTCAGACTTAATAGTTTACACGGCTAGCCACTAAGAAAATTGGCCAAGGTCAAGGTTCAGAACTGACCCAAACATAAATCCAATTTGGCTCTCGATCAATGTAATCATAGACAACCTAGCAGACAAAAAAATTATGTATGGAATTGGCCGTAGCGTGTATAATCATATTCTTGCATGGATTTTATAAATTGTGAGATTGTATTTTATTAACAGAAATACACACGATGACATAATCATTCGTTAATATTATAAATGGGGACATTTGTATTCATGAAAAAAATTTTAACATACAAGATACACGATGAGCATGATCATTAATGTAAACATGATAATAAGTTTCTTGTACCCTGATTACATGACATGAAATATCTTTGCGATACGTGTACATGATTTTGAATCCTGATTCCTGAATTCGTGTTTCTCGTGATAAGGTCATGTACACAGTTTGACTTGACAAACCACGTATTTCCATTAATTCATGTATATCATGCATTATTGATATGGAGATTGGGAGAAACTACATGATGGATAAGAACTGTATTGTACAAGAATTTTGTTGGCCAACTTCTTGATTGAGGTGCTGAGGAATTTTACTGCAGCAGCACTGGATGGTACTGGGCCACCGTCTGATACATGAGTCACTATAAGAGTGATGTCCGTACTGTTTCACAGTACGGGGTTTGACTTGAACACCTAACGGTGTGTCATGGTTCAGCGCCATGGGTCTGAGGCCGGGTCCCGGGTATGCACGGGCACTTCTACAATACGGAAACTGCGCACTATCTTATCCATTATTTAGTTTCAAATGCTAACAAAGATTTGACTTAGACTTGACATCTTTACAAGATATGATCTTTACATGTTATTTGCAAATAACATATATATTCTTGTTGTTATATTTTTCATTATTCACGTGACTGTTCAACATTATCACGATTTAATTGCATTTTTTTCTGTTTATTAAGAGATATTCCCAATGAAAACATTTTATTCATTTGCATACTTTTATCTTTAGTACTGTAATAGTACACATATATTTTCCTTGTATTACTTGCTGGGTTTAATCTCCTAGGTTTCGAACCTAGGTTTAGAGGACAAAGAAGGAGAACCAGCCTCGACTAAGGATCCGTACTTCATCGATCAGACTGAGCAATATTAAGTAGTGAAGTACGTTTCGAAGAATCTTGTATATCTTTGTCTAGACACTGCTTTTCTCTTTAACTCTTTTGTGTTCATATTTAAAGCAGTGTGTAGTTTTATGTAATGAACTCTTTATATAAATGAAATCATTTCAAGTTTCAGACATGTTATTTATTCATCTGATTGTAGCAGTAGTTACGGTTATTCCAAGTAATAAGTAACGCCTCCGTTTTGGAAAGCAGCTGAAAAACGGGGGCGTTACACAATCTAACGGTTTCCCGTTTACAGAAGATGAGGAAGATAGACTTTCTCTTTGTTTAAGGCTGGGTTTCTAGGTAGCTATGGAGAACGATCCTGCTCTCCATTGACATTCCGTACAATCTCTCTCAGTTGGCTAAAAAAAAGAAAGAAGTGGCTCTTCGCTCTTGATCACAAAGGGTAATTTCTGGGAGAAAACGTCTGTCTCTGTCCGTCGAGTGTTCGTCTCTCTATTTTTGTGTCGCCCTTTGTGTCTCTTTCACTCCCCGCCTTTTATAAGGGGCTTGGAGTAACGTCCCTCCATATTTTGCTCGACCGTTAGCTCCCACTACTCGAGAAGTGCCGCTATATTCGTTAGGCGGTTGCTCCCACGACCGAAGTGATGCCGCTGCATTCGTTTGGCAGTTAGCCCCACGATCCGAGGTGGCAACTCTGCTATTCGGGTTGGGTGACTTTATATTAAACCCCTACCCGAAAGCTATGGGTAGTGTCGCGAATCTAAATTTTAGATTCGCGAACCTGTTCTGTCGTCTAGGTCGTGAACCTCAGTTTCTTAGACTCACGGTCCTCAGTTTCTTAGATTCGCGGCCTTAGTTTCTTAGATTAACGGATCCGATGAATTGCGGGCTTTCGTCTCTGAATTCGTGGATCTGCTTTGCTTTTCTAGGATTTTTCGCTGACAAAACCCTCTCCAAAGTTTCCAAACATGATTCTTTGAGGAGTTTCGGAATACTTTGGATATAATTGTTCTGTATTAGAACTTTCATTGCGTTTGCTTAAAGTCTGTGACTCTGTATTAGCACCACTACTGCTTCTGAAGGAAAATGTGACTCTGTATTAGGGCCTCTTTTTGCAATCTTTGGATCATGCGACTCTGTGTTAGGATCGCTGATTTGTATCGCGAAGAAGACGACTCTGTGTTAGGGTCGCAAACTTTTGTTTTGGAAGGAACACATCTCTGTATTAGGGGCGGGACTCTCCATCTTTGAGGTAGAAAGCGGCTCTGTATTAGGGTCGCGAACTCCTGTTTTGGAAGGGGCGTGTCTCTGTATTAGGGGCGCGACTCTCCATCTTTGAAGTAGAAAGCGGCTCTGTATTAGGGTCGCAAACTGTCTTTGGAAGGAACACGTCTCTATATTAGGGGGGCGAGCCTTCATCTTTTGAATAGAAAACGACTCTGTATTAGGGTCGCCAATTGTCTTCGGAAGGGGCGCGTCTCTGTATTAGGGACGCGAGCCTTCATTTTTGAGTAGAAAGCGGCTCTGTATTAGGGTCGCCAACTGTCTTTGGAAGGGGCGCGTCTCTGTATTAGGGGCGCGACTCTCCATCTTTTTTGAGTAGAAAGCGGCTCTGTATTAGGGTCGCGAACTTTGCTTTTTGTGGAGAAACCGACTCTGTATTAGGGTCGCGAGCTTTTTGCGGGAAAGCTGGCAGGCAGTTGCTTTTCTACGGCGTCAGATTCGAGGCGCTTTTCTGAGCCGCATTAAATGAAAAGGTATCCACACGATTCGAGCCGGATATCATGTCTGTCCGGAGATCTCGGTCGTCCAATCATCGGCTATATATTCTTCACTTTATGAGAGAGGCTACCCTTATCTCAAGAAATTTAAAATCTGAGTTCTTCGTCTCAGACTTCTCGTCTTCAATCTCCAATAGCTTCTGATTCTCTGTGCGAAGGATTTTTCTCCCTCTGTAAAGGATACCGAAGAAAGCTTCTTCTTCTGATGCTGCCGCCAGTGGTCGGCAAGATCCTCGAGCAACCTCCAGTTCAATAGTGGTTCGGCAGGAACCCTTGATTGGAGGTAATAGAGAAAACTTTCGAAAGGCAGTCCCTTTCTTATTATTTTTTCTTTACTTTGAACTGGATGTCTTTTTGCAGTCGACTATGCCTTGAATCCTTGGCCTAAAGACCATTATTTTGGATACCCTGATGGCTATGATGGGGAGAAAGAGTTCAGATTCGGTCATGTCTTCCAACGTTATACAACATCAGGCAGCCAAGAGAGAGAAGATAAGATTCTCCACCCTTCTCGCTCAACATTGCGAGAGCTGATGACCAATGTATCTTTTGAAGGAGATAATCGGTCTCTATTACCCAAACCTGTCTTTTTGTTTGGGGGCCATATTTCAATGCCCGATAGTGGTTTGGAAGATGGCGATTACAAGTGGTTTCGCTAAGTTGAAGGTCGCCACTTGTTTCTCCCCAATATGGAGAGATCTTATCCATTCTTATTCTTTCAGTCCCTTTCTGTGCCCAGGTGAATGGACTAGCACATAAACAGGCCACAAGACGGTATCTTGTTGGGAGGCTTCAATGCTCAAGGTGCTTTTCCTCGTGGTAGTGGAAAACACTTCTGTGGATTGCTTTCGGGACTGCATAAACATGATCTCCCCAGAGGCGAGGTTCCCATAATCGCGCAGACTTTCCTGCACCGATTTACCAATGCGCAAGGAGAGTTTTCTGTTCAGGATTTTCGTCCCCCCTGGATGGGTTCATTGCTCTTCAAAAGGAGAGTGGACAATCTTGACCGACTTCTTCTTGAAAACCTTCAAGGATCAGCTCCATTATGCGGGGCTATATCATGCTATCAGGGCTATTCAGTACGGTATTCTTGCTAGTAGATTTTATTTTTTTGCTTTACTGGAATTGTACAATCCTGATACTTGTACAGTCTTTAGCCCTCGTGGCGAGTTGGGTTTTGCTCTTCATGAAATGTATGAAGTTTCGGGCTTACCCATGGGAGACCCGTATGATAAGTATGTCCCTACCGGGGAAGAACTCCATCTGTTGAAGACCCAGGACCCTTTGATTTATAATACTTACTGGGAATTGCTCTGCCACTACCATATTTGCACCCATACATCTGGCACCCGTAGTTTGAAGCCAAAGAAGTGGCTGCAGTATCTTCTGCCCAATTTCTCTAAGGGTAGTCTTAACTTTACTCGCCTTCCTCCAGTTTCTGAAAAGAAAGTTGAGAGAAGAATCGCCAGTTTTGGGACAGATGCTTATGTCGCTGAATCTGACGAGGACGTTTTCAAAGTTGGAACGTCCTTTGAAAGTTTTCACTATCAGGCCCTCCAGCCTTTGTCCGATCCTGCCTTCTTGGCGGGCTTTTTGATGGTATGGCTGAAGAAGTGTATTACTCCTTCGCAGGAAAACATTCTCATTAGAGCCGTATGCCCAGCCGTCCTACTAGCATGTGGTAGGCGGCTCAGTTTGTTGCCTGCGATGGTTTCCAGCATCCAGAGCAGACTGAGGAGATTATCTGACAAATTCTGCTAGGTGAAGAAGGAGCAAAAGAAGAAAGGAGATCCGGTCATTAAGACCCCCAATCCGCATGTAGAACTCCCTTATACTTATTTGATGGCTTGGTTGGTTCTACACTGCCCCACTTTGATGAGTCCTGCAGACTCGCAGATTGACCTAAGTGCTCCCAAAGTGCAGCACTATGAGAGGTCGTAGTGGAAGGGAGGCTACATGGCCGCGATCCGCAAAACCCTTCATCATTTCTCAACTTTTGAGTTGTTCAGATGTTTCCCATACTTCCCGAATGCTGGGTACGGGGAAGAATTTGCAGACACTGTTGGTGTCGATAAATTTACTACCCTCTCCTCGGGATATTTCTGGTGGTTGATAAACATCCGCCTAGGGCATCTGGTTCTTCGTTTGGGGAACCTTTGCTATGTCAAACCTTATTACCCGAGTCACTTTGCCCGACAGTTTGGGTATGATCAGCTTTACGTTGGCAATCCCAACAGAGAATTAAGCTTCATTGGGAATGTTCTTGAGGGAGCTCGAGCTTGGTTTCACTTCGTCGCAGGTGGAACTCAAGCCAAATTTGATCTTCCGCTCAAAACTCCGAATTCGAGTATGAGCTTCTGCTTTTGCAAATGGTTTGCGGATGCTAACTCCGATCCTCAGAGTTTCAACGTACACCATACCAGTCTGCGGGAGATCAGATCCTGGTATGCCCAGAAGAAGAAGGCTGGCAGTACAAAAGTGGCAGGGATGGAGGACTTCAGGGGGGACAGTGCGTCTGATGAATCGGAACAAAAGGAAGAGAACACTGATGCACCGGTTCAGGCTGCCTCCTTTGATGCTTCTCCAGATCCAACGTTGAGGAAGACTTCTCCTCCACCGCAGTCTTCTCCTGAGGAGTCTTTACATAAGCGAAAGAGGCTACGGCGTCTTAGCGACTTGCCTACCATTCCGCGGAGAACTGACTCGCAGAATACCCTGTCTAGGACAGGAACTACAACACTCACTCTGATTTCTGAATCCCTCGTTGAGGAACCCGAGGAGGAGGAAGATGACTCATCTTTGATTCTCCGTTCGCTTAAGAGGCGTCGGAGTCAAGGACCTGTTCTCCGCAGTGATCCTACTCCTTGTTGGCAGTGAAAATTTCTAAGTTAAAAGGATTTTCCACAACAGAACGCGGAGCTAACTCCGCAGCCCCACGTTTGGCTATTTTAGCCTCGCGTTTGAGCAAAACGCAGAGCTAAACCATAGCTCCGCGTTCTGATAAATTTAGGTCCGCGTTTACTCCGCGTGAGCAGATTTCATTAGAATCCTAAATTGATTATGATTGAGATTTGGGCTTATCCAATACCCAAATTGAGTCCAATCAGAATTTCAAATCAAGAGATTTAAATCAATATTAAATATTTGATTAGAATCCTTGATGAATACAAAAATCTTGATTCCTATTCCTATGGATATCTTGATTCCTATTCCTATGGATATCTTGATTCCTATTCCTATGGATATCTTGATTCCTATTCCTATGGATATCTTGATTTCTATTCCTATGGAAACTCTCATAACCACTAAAGTCTATAAATACCCGTTTTGAGGAGACTTTAGGGAGGATCAATTAATAATAGATCAATCTTTTTGATCATCGGTCTTCTTTTTGGATCTTTTGACAATTCAAGTACGCGAGAGAGCCTTGAAGTCAGAGGTATTCTTCTTCTTCCTTTCGGTTCTTAGAGAATTCAAGTTACGCACAGAGTCTTGAGTTCGGAAAAGACCGGAGAAGATAGTCTACAGTCGGCTGCCACCTTCGACAGAGAAGAGTTCGACGTTCGATCGTCCAAAGGAACTACTATAGATCCCATCGCCACTGATCCCACGTTTATATTGTAAAAGAGAGAGATTGAAATATAAAATCCTCTCTTTTGTTCTTCTTTTTATCTTGTTCACTTCTATTGTAATTTAAGCTAATTCAATGGGAGGAAAGCAAAGAATTTCTGTTGCGAACAAACTGGCGACCACAGTGGGAGCCATCTCTTTCATTGATGAAGAGATTGTGGCGCAATCGGACGTTGACATGTTCGGATCCGAAGTAGACACGCTGGTCGTTGAAATCGACCAGCAGAAGTATGAGGAGTTGCTCTCCTCTGAATCATGTGACTT
Source organism: Dracaena cambodiana (assembly GCA_036321105.1). Lineage (NCBI taxonomy): Eukaryota > Viridiplantae > Streptophyta > Magnoliopsida > Asparagales > Asparagaceae > Dracaena > Dracaena cambodiana. Next base: position 32,473,294 of record JAYEPQ010000016.1, read on the forward strand.
GGAAGAGAAACGACACTATCGTCGCATGTACTCCAATACCCGAGCAACGGGTAAAAAGGTATCCACTGAGATACAGGGATCCTTGGAGACTTCGGCTATAGGGCCGATGCTCGGACAGGAAATCCTAGCAGGGGATGAGCTTCCGACTGCCGAAGAAGACCTGGGAACTGGATTGACCAGAACCCAACTCCGAAATAGAAATCGGAGAGCAAGGCGAAAAGCCCTCAAAGCCCGCCTTGGACGCGAGGCTAACGTCATAGAACGCGAGGCTATGGTCCCTCGCAAACTGGCTCGCGCTAATCGTAAGACCAGTCATTATCGCGTTAAACGCAAAGTTACGACTTGCCTTAAAAGCAAGGGAAAGCCAGCTGAGCCAGCGTGTGATTTTCCGCGCGAGGCTATTTCTGAGCTTAGCGAGAAACGCGAAGCCAGCAAGATTTGCGCTAGTCGCAAAATATCTGACACTCGCGAGAAACGCAAGTATAAAAATGCTTTCAAGCCAGCGTGTGATTTTCCATGCAGGGCTGATACTAAGCCAAGCGAGAAACGCGAGGCTAGTAATACTTGCGAGAAACGTAAGACTTCTAACACTCGAGAGAAACGCGAGTATAAAAATTCTTTCAAGTCAGCGTGTGATTTTCCACGTAGGGCTGATACTAAGCCAAGCGAGAAATGCGAGGCTAGTAATACTTGCGAGAAACGCAAGACTTCTGACACTCGCGAGAAACGCGAGTATAAAAATTCTTTCAAGCCAGCGTGTGATTTTCCACGCGAGGCTGATACTGAGCCAAGAGGGAAACGTGAGGCTAGTAATACTTGCGAGAAATGCAAGACTTCTGACACTCGCGAGGAACGCGAGTATAAAAATTCTTCAAAGCCGGCGTGTGATTGTCCACGCGAGGCTGATACTGAGCCAAGCGAGAAACACGAGGCCAGTAATACTTGCGAGAAACGTAAGATTCTCCGCGAGAATCACGAAGACGATTGGCAGATCGTTGTTAATCGTAAGAATAGAGCTAGACACGAAGATATGACTTGCGTTAATCGCAGGGGTAAGCCAGCGTGCAAGAATTCCCTTTCACGCGGGACTACTATTCCAGAAGCTAAACTTCTGAAGAGACGCCAAGCCAGCGAGAAACGCAAGGCTAACGTGGCAAAAGGCGGACCTATTCTTCAGGCCCGCGAGATAAAACGCGAAGCTATTTCTAAGCCTCGCGTGAATCAACCCGACAGCAGAATCAAGGCTGATCGTCGCGTCAATGGACCAGAACTAAACTTCAGTTATCCTAAGAAGCTCCAGTGGGTTCCTAGACCCTCTCAAAAGATGGATAGGTTCCACGACTCCATGGCTAAGGTCACCAATCTCAGAAATTACTTGACAAAAATGAGAAATATGACTCAACCTCAGCTACACTCAACATGTCATTGTGAGCAGCTCATAACAGCCATATCTGCTGTATTGGATAATTGTTGTTGTACTAAGAAGAGAGTGTCTGTATTTAACAGAATAACTGAGTCTCGTTAAGATACTCCAAAGAGGAGAAAGAATGATCTGAGATACAAAATTAAAGAAAAAGAATTAAACGCAGTGACCTCAAATATGGTCGGCAAAGGCAAAAAGATTATGGAGAAAGAATATGAGTCAGATGCAGATGATTAAGAACCTCATCATTTTACACGACTCAAATCAGGTGCTGTTGCTCCTCGGAATTATAAGAAACTTTCAAAAGGTTCTTATGATAATGACAGCGATAATTCAGCTATAGCTTCTCCAAAATCTCGTACATCTTCCCGACCACGAAAATCAGCGTCACATATGGTGGACAGGTCCGATGACATTGACCAGAGGATGGAAGCCCAAGAGCAGATAATTCGAGGTCAGCAGAAGGCCATTGATGACCTCAAACTAATACTTCTAAAAGTGGTCGAAAATACCCAGAAGATAGCCGATGATAAAGGTTAAAACTTCTTCGGAACCGCCACCTAAGACAAATGAAGAAACTAAAGAAGAAAAGGCTTATTCGATGCATGAGAATGATGACAAATACTCTTTCCATGATCCTCATGGAGAAAAGATTGAAAAATTGCAAAGCCAACTGGATGCCTTAATGCACAAAAAAGAATTGAAAGAATCGGGGGTTTCAAGGCCATATCCGCCTGAGTGGGACTTCGCCCCTTATCCAGAAAAATATAAACCCCTCAAATTGGAGTCATATGATGGGAAGGGGTCCCCAAGCCAGCACTTATATTACTTTTTATCGCAGGCAGGTCATCTAATGGGAAATGATCCCGTAATGATCAAAGTATTTGCGAGCACCCTGCGAGGGCCTACCTTTACATGGTTTATGCAGTTGTCCTCGGGAACCATAAACACATGGTATGATATCGAGAAACAATTCTTGGCACGTTTCTTTGAGGATGATACCAAAATATCGGTTCATTCCCTCCTTGCGACAAAATAAGGGAAATAAGAAACAGTAAAAAACTTTATAGAACGCTTTAGGGAAAAGTCCATGTATTGTCGACATGGTATGACCCAGGAAACCCTGGTGGAAACCTGTAAGAATAATTTCAGGACCGGCATACCTATAAGAATGGGAGTTGTAGAGTCCAAAACTTAGAAAGATCTGTTAAGAAAGGGAGAGCAGGCGGAAGATATAATTCGCTGGATTGAGAAATCTCGTAGCACGAGAAACTCTACAAATAACAAGCCATATCTATAGAATCCTGAAAATAAAGGAAAGGCTGTGATGGCATCAGTTGCAAATCCAAAGCTAAGACCTCAGAATCCGAGAGGTGTAGGTCAAAATAAGCCCCGACAAGATAAAACTTATACATTCAAGACTGAGCAGACTGGTACTTTATTCCATCTCCTCCTCAGAAAGGGCTTGCTAAAACTTCCGAAAAATGAAAAACCGAAAGACGTTGGTAAAACCAACGACCCTAACTGTTGCTTGTACCATCGGAACGTCGGGCATCTAACTAAGAATTGCTATCCTCTTAAAAACCGAATTCAGGCATTGATAGAAGTCGGAGTTCTCACACTTAAAGAGGATCAAAAGAAAGTTTCTGCAAATATGACAACTTTGGTAGTTGGAACTAATAAGTTCCCTGCTAGAGCAACATGTACTGGACAAGGCGGGCCCACCACATGTTGCCAGAGGAGTAAACCCAGCCAGGCATCCTAAAGTCGCTAGCCGGATATTGACCTTCTTTCGCCAGGAACTCACTTAAGAAAGTTCTTGCGCGGATTGGAACCTCTCCTACTTGGAGCTCATTGCCAAAACGGCCTGGAAGCAAACCAGTAATGTATCTAGTGGGGCCATCTTGATAAGCCCCCTGTGCGCCCAATTTGCATGTTGGGACGCCATCCCTTTCTTGAGATAGTCCCCACTTTAACTCACGGGGCATCGCTAACCTCTGAAGGTAGATCAGAGGGTAACTACGATCCATTTCAGGCAGAAATATTAAAGCTTCGCCGGAGTTATAGAGCCACATACAATCCTGTTCAGAGAGAATCTCGTCTGATTGCTCCATCTGGTCCCCAAAGAGAAATGCGGGTCTTTCTAATGCTTCTCTATTCACATCTTCGAAGGCTGCATCAGTGATAATCTCACGTGCAGTAGTGGGATGATATTTGACCAACTTTTCCCCGCGCCCTCTCGAGTCAGGTTTGTATGCGGCCAGGATGGTGGTGAAGCGAAATTGAGCTGATGGATCAGAACCACCAGCAAAGCCAAAATAGTACTTATGGGGAAGAGCTTCCGCTGAATACCCTACTGCAAAAGGAAAAATCAAATTTAGAGCAGTTTCTACAAAACAGAAAATTTCCTAAGTATGGACGCGCGAAGCTAAAAATTAGACTGCGCGAAGCTAAAAGTAAATCCGCTCGAAGCTAAAAATTAGACCGCGCGAAGCTAAAAGTAACTCCGCGCGAAGCTAAAAATTAGACCGCGCAGAAGTCAAAAAGATAGCCTCGCGTTTTTAACGCGACTACTACTCAAAATAGCCTCGCGTTTCAACGCGACTGCTACTCAAAATAGCCTCGCGTTTCAACGCGACTGCTAAATCAAATAGCCCCGCGCTTCAAAACGCGAGGATGACGCGATAACTTCGCATAAGAAGAAAGTCAAAGACTTTTCTTCTTCTCCAAGCCTTACAGCAGGAGTACGGCGATCTCGCCGGTAAAAGAGTCAATCGATCGGTTAAAATTATGCCAAATCACTCTAGAAATATTTTTAAGAGTCTCGACAGAGAGATTCTTACCCCCAATAGGCGAAACGTGGGCTGGCGCGCCGCTGCCATGGCCGCTGCTACCACTACTTGCACCAGTCGCCGATGATGGAGCTGCGCGAGAAGTAGCATGGATTTTGGGTGCCATTGCTTAAAAACCTGAGGAAAATCGATGGGAAATCGGGAGAAACTCGGTCGGAAAAAGCTCGGGTCGCCTGAACTATGATTGCCTGAATCTCTAAGTTTCTGAAAAATTCTCAAGTGAAGTGAGAAGGATAAGGAATAGAGATTTCATTTAAATGAAAGAAACCACCTCTTGGAATTCGGCGCGAGTTTCGGAGAAAATGACTGATCAGTTACTCTCCAAAATGCGAAGTTAATAAGCTTCGCGTGATGATGGAAAACGCGAAGTTATTAACTCCGCGCAACTATGCAAGGCGTGAGGATAACCCGGTGCCTTAGCTTCGCGTTCCTATGAAAAACTTGGATTTTTGGCAAGTGCAATTAGGCGCTTCCATCTAAATTAAGATGATCCTTATCCGATCATTTGGGTATTAGTAGTCTAAGTTACGTAAATGAGCCTTAGATTATTTTACTAAAATTATAAACCATCTATTTGTTGAGCAAGCAAGATTCTTGAAACTGATAGATAGAGAGAAAAATAATTTACTCTTTATTCATAAAAGAAGAGATTACAAAGAGGGAGATATAGCTCTCCTAAAAACTTCTACAAATTCATCTACTCATCAATAATCTAACGGCGAAATTCCTCCGCGGGGTGTTGAAGTTAAATTTCTTGGTTCACATGTAAGAGATCTCTTCTGCAAATATCAACTATGATCTGTTTAAAGTCCTTAGTGGATTATCTAAAGATACTGCTAGAAGAATCCTAATGAAGATGCACAAGTTGAATTCGACATGCTACAAACCCTTAGATGATCATCTCTATCGCTTTGGAAAGTAACAGAGATTGTCATCTAACAGAAATGGTCCTCAAGAAAACTTAATGGGCTGCCGCAGAGTTCTTGTAACTCCTTCAAAAGTTTATCTTTTGGAACCGGAGCTTGAAGCCTGCAACTATATTGTAAAGCATATGCTTCTGGCTTCCTTAGAGTTACTTTTGCTGACGAAGACTGGTAAAGCCACATGCACTCCTCTTCAAGAAGGATCTGGTCCAAGTATTTCACTGCAAAAGAAGAATCAAGAGTTAGAGAAAACTCAAAAAATCTTCTAAGTAAAAAAAACGCGGAGCTGAGGAACTAGCCTCGCGATTGAAGCGCGACTGCTAATCAAAATAGCCTCGCGTTGAAGCGCGACTGCTAATCAAAATAGCCTCACGTTGAAACGCGACTGCTAATCAAAATAGCCTCGCATTGAAACGCGACTGCTAATCAAAATAGTCTCGCGTTGAAATGCCACTGCTAATCAAAATAGCCTCGCGATTTAAATGCGACTGCTAGTCAAAATAGCCTCGCGATTTAAACGCGACTGCTAGTCAAAATAGCCTCGCGATTTAAACGCGACTGCTAGTTAAAGTAGCCCCGTGTTTTAAACGCGAGGATGACGCGATAACTTCGCGTAGAAGAAGATTAGAGTTTCTCTCCGTCTTCTCCTTTCTTCCCAAGCCTTACGGCCGGAGAACGGCGATCTCGCCGGGTTCAAAAATGGCTGGTCGGTTAAAACTGAGCCAAAAACACTCCAAAGTTAATTTGAAGAGTCTCAAAGTTAAGAATTTCTACCTCTAATTGGTGCAGTAAGGATTGGCTCGCCATTGTGGCCACTGCCTCGGCCGCTGCCGCCGCTGCTAACGCCGGCCGCCGATGGTGAGGAGGCGCGTAACGTCGTACTCTTCTTAGATGACATCCTAGTGATGGATAATCTTTGGAAAGTCGAAGGAAGCTCGGTCGAAGATCATCCCTTCAAATTGATTCGCCTAAATGGCCTGAGCTCTGAAGCTATTGAATTCTTCGGATGAAGTGAAGAAGAAGATGAGTCAAAGACTCTATTTAAACAGATGATCCGCTGCTTGGTATTCGGCACAGAAGTTCAGGGTAACTAATGAAGCAATTACTCATTTCACTGAAAAGGAAGCTGATTAGCTCCGCGCAAGTGAACGAAAAACGCGAAATAAACTTGGTATTTTAACTCTGCATTTGAAAATCCAAAGTATTTCAAAATTTGCTAAGTTCTAAGCCATTTTGAAAACTTTGGAGGGGGTTCTGTTGGCAGTGAAAATTTCTAAGTTAAAAGGATTTTACACAACAGAACGCGGAGCTAACTCCGCAGCCCCGCGTTTGGCTATTTTAGCCTCGCATTTGAACAAAACGCGGAGCTAATCCATAGCTCCGCGTTCTGATGAATTTAACTCCGCGTTTACTCCACGTGGGCAGATTTTATTAGAATCCTAAATTGATTGTGATTGAGATTTGGGCTTATCTAATACCCAAATTGAGTCCAATCAGAATTCCAAATCAAGAGATTTAAATCAATATTAAATATTTGATTAGAATTCTTGATGAATACAAAAATCTTGATTCCTATTCCTATGGATATCTTGATTCCTATTCCTATGGATATCTTGATTCCTATTCCTATAGATATCTTGATTCCTATTCCTATGGAGACTCTCATAACCACTAAAGTCTATAAATACTCTCTTTGAGGAGACTTTAGGGAGGATCAATCAATAATAGATCAATCTTTTTTATCATCGGTCTTCTTTTTGGATCATTTGACAATTCAAGTACGCGAGAGAGCCTTGAAGTCAGAGGTATTCTTTTTCTTCCTTTCGGTTCTTAGAGAATTCAAGTTACGCACAGAGTCTTGAGTTCGGGAAAGACCGGAGAAGATAGTCTACAGTCGGCCGCCACCTTCGAGAGAGAAGAGTTCGACATTCGATCGTCCAAAAGAACTACTATAGATCCCATCGCCACTGATCCCACATTTATATTGTAAAAGAGAGAGATTGAAATATAAAATCCTCTCGTTTGTTCTTTTTTTAATCTTGTTCACTTCTATTGTAATTTAACCTAATTCAATGGGAGGAAAGCAAAGAATTTCTGCTGCGAACACTCCTGTTACTCAAGAGGGTTCTATTCCTTCTATTGGCCAGGCCGATGTTGAAGTTAGTGCTCCTTCGGCTTTACCAGAGGGCTTTGTGGTTCCTGTTGCTCAGGCCACTGCTGATGAAGTGCAATTCATTGGGGAGACCCGCGCAGCAGACTCTCCAAAGGCAGCACCCCCTTCCGAAGATAAAGATGAATGGGGAGACGATGAGGACGCCAGTAGTGACAGTTTCCGCTCTTATACTCCTCCTTCAGATCATGGTAAATATGTCTTTTTGAGCGAGGAGGTTCGAGCCGAAGTATACGGGCCCGAAGTGTTTGGTCCTGAAGTGTATGGACTTAGAGAATCCAGCGTCCAACTTTCAGATCTTCATCTTCTTTCTTCAGCGATTATGCTATCTTATCAAATGATACTGTGATACTTAACTGTCAATTTTCTTCTTCTCCTTTCTTTTTTTCTGCTAGCTCCAGTTTTGACTCCGGGCTTAGAATGCATGGGCGCGAAGGTGGCTTCACTAGATAATACTATCGCGGGAGCTGACACTGGTGGAGCGACCGAAGTTACTACTGTCGCGGCTGATACTTCCGAAGCAGTGATTCCCGAGGTTGCTATGCCTACGACCTTGGTCACGACCGCTCCTTCAACTGATGCTGTAGTCCAGGAGGCTGTGATTGGTAGCTCCGCGAAAATCTCTAGAGGTGCCATTTCTCCTGTTGCGGATCAACCCGCTTCTACCTCATCCAGTATTACTCCTTCTCATGCAAAGATTGACATGCTTGAGAGTGATTTGCTGAAGGACACGGTGGAGACTTTCCTTCAGTTTCTAGACCGCTGTATCGATAAAGTACTAAAGGGGGTTCCTTTTGCTTCGATCGCCAATGTTCTCAATATTTATCTAACTGGTATTGTTAGCATTGGTGGAAAGGATAGAGCTGCTCCTTTTAGGCTTATGATAACTCAGCTTCAAAGGCATGCTGAATCTCTGTCGAAGGCCAGAAGCGCTGATGATCTGAGTCAGTGGAAATCATCTTCCAAAAGCTGAGAGAGGAACAACTTAAGTTTCAGAAGGAGACTCGAGAGAGGGTAGATGTTTGCAAGACCTCTTTAGAAAAGGGCCAATCAGACCGCGAGTCTCTGGTTCTTCAAGTGGAAGCCGCTGCTTCAACTGTCAAGGGCCATGATCAAGCCATTGCCAAAGCTCAAGCTTTCCTAGCTAAGATCACCAAGGAGCGTGATGAGTCAATGAGGAATCTGGCAGATTTGTCGCGTCGGAGGGACAATGTATCTAGGGATCTCCAAGCTATGCAAGCTGAATTGGACTTGCTGGAGGCTGCTGCAGCGCAGAATGTTATTGCTAGTGACGAAGAACTGCGTCGCCAAACTACTGTTCAAACTTATGAGATCCTTCAGCAAGACATTGATGATGCGGAGGAGAAAATAAAGACCCTTTTGAACCATTAAATTAAAACTTTTGTGTAATAATTCCCTTGTTTTCCGAGGTGTGATTTCGCAATTGTTCTTCAAAGACTTGTAACGAACTTGCCATTTTTTTTTTACTGAAGTTTGCAAACCATCGTAAAATTCTGGTATCTGTATATCTGTTACGCGACTCTTTTTTTTTTTTTTTAAAATCACGTGAATTCTAGGGATTCGCATATTTACACCATTCATATCTGACCTGCGACCTTGGTTCCGAAATTCTGGTCTGCGATGCTTCGTCTGGAGGTTCGCAGAATAGACCGTAGATTTTTTTAGAATTTATAGAGACTTCTGCGAGCCGTGGGATGCAGCCGTTTGGTTGTGGATTCCAAGCGTTGCATGCCTCTATTAATGACGAGATCTCCGGGTTGCAATATCTAAGCGTCCCATGCAACAGCAATAAATTCTGTTGAGATCTGAACTGAAAATCTTGACCGAAAATCTCGGTCTTATCCCTTCTAAACTGGAGGTCACAGTTAGTAACTCGCCTATATAAGGCACATGCTTTCTTCAATGAAAAATCATTCAGCCGTGAGAAGACTTCTTCTTGACTCTCTTCTCTTTCTCTCTTTTGTAGTCGATCCACCAGCGCAGTTGTGCTTTCTTCTTCTTCAACCGAAGTGATGGATAAGGGTTGGCATGTCACAAGGCCTCCAGACTGCATCAATCTAGCGGGGTGTCTCACCGACAAGGTCCTTCTGACCGTAGTCATTTTCCTTAATTAAGGTATATCTCTTCTTCTGATTTATACCCTCCTCTTCCTTCTTTTTCTTTCTTTTTAACAAAGATTTGTTTTGGCTGCAGGAGATAACCGTAGTCATTCTCCTTAACAATGACCCAGACCCAATGAGCTCGTAATTACTTCCAATGTCTCAAGGGGTTTGGAAGGTCTCATGTATCTTTCATGAGAGAAAGGGTCTGGGGCATTGTTTTTCTTATTTTCTAGTATCCCACAAGGTTGGGGTACTAATGACCAGGACCTTGAATTTGCGCAACCCGTCAGCTATATAGCTGGGGTTCGCATTCGATATGCCCAGTTTTGAACTAATCAATTCACTGGTATCATCCTTGGGAGAGCCAACCAGGAGGTCCTTGATTGTGGTCGGAAAGAAGAAACAAGATTATGCTCTTTAAGCCATCCTAAAAAAAAAAAGAGGCTACAAGAGCAAATTGGAAGTGGAGGCCAAGGAGCAAACTTTTTGATCCGAACCATACCGAAAGAGGCGGTTACAGAAGCAAGTATGTCATTCCAGAAGAAGGGCCTGCATGAGCAAGCTTTTTTATCTGCACCATGCCGAAAGAGACGGTTACAGAAGCAAGTTTCCCCCTTTTTTTTGTATTTACCCTTGTTTTCTGTAGAGCACTTAGAGAATTCTCTGTAATTTTGTCCTGATGATGAATAAAGAAGTTCTTTTCTTTCTACGTAACTGAGAGTATCTGAAAGATAGTTCTGATATTGATTACCAGAGGTAACTGTTAACTTGATAATTTCGAAATGGATCAGAATTTTCTAAGTACCCAAAACTATTACGAATGAATGAACTTCTTTGTTGATAAACTTGATTCGCCAAATGTGTTATTGACTTGGCAAATCTTGGTGGATAGGGAAATCTGGTTCGCCAGAGGTAATTTTTAACTTGGTAAATTTTGGTAGAAAGAAAATCTGGTTCGCCAGAGGTAATTTTTAACTTGGCAAATTTGATATGAAGAAATCTGGTTCGCCAGAGTTAATTTTTAACTTGGCAAATTTGATATGAAGAAATCTGGTTCGCGAACTAAAGGCTTTTTAGTCCGGAACCAAGAACTTTCATTAACGAAGTTTTGATTAAAGAGAAATTATTTGCTCATGACTAACATAGAACAGCCCAAGCCGTATTATGACTGGTGTTCTGCCATTTTGCTAAGGATAATACTTCTTCAAGAACTTGTCGTTGATTGGCATTAGAACTTTGTCACCATTAGGCCTTGTTAACTAATACGCCCCGTTGGAGTAGACCGTATCAATGACGAAGGGTCCCTCCCACTTTGGCTGGAACTTTCCCCTAGGCTTCTGGCTTGTTATGATTGGTCTTCTAACTGACAGGACCAGATCACCTTTCTTAAAAGTCCTTCGCTTAGCCTTCTTGTTAAAGGTTCTGGAGATCCGCACCTGGTATAGCTCGATACTCTGTTGAGGTTCTAAGCGTTTGTCATCCAAGGCTTCTAACTCTTGGAGTCTTTGCTGATGCTTTTCTTCTCCTGTCATCTTTGTTGTTAACGCGACTCGTAATGAAGGGATTTGGATCTCCAAAGGCAAGACCGCTTCTGATCCATATACCAAGGAGAACGGAGTGGCATTGGTGGGAGTTCGGACTGTGGTTCGGTATGCCCACAGACACTCTCCGAGCTTTTCGTCCCAATCCCGTTGATTAGATGACACAAACTTCTTAAGAAGTTTTATAATGGTCTTATTGAAGGCTTCTGCTAGACCATTGGCTGCAGGGTAGTATGGTGATGAAGCCACATCCTCGATTCTGCACTTGTTTCAGAATCTGAAATACACTTGGCTTACGAACTGAGGTCCGTTGTCGTGAATTATTCTTCTAAGCACCTCGAAGCGATAAAGCACATGGTGCTTGATGAACTTGATAACATCTGACGATTTTACTTCGATTAGGGAGATAGCCTCAGTCCACTTTGAAAAATAATCAGTTATGGCCAAAATGAACCGATGTTCTCTCGTTGACGGTGGAGAAATTGGCCCTATGATGTCCATACCCCATTGCTCGAACGGCCATGACGTAGCCGTCAGGTGGAAATATTCTGGAGCTTGATGTATAAAGTCTGCATGTATTTGGCAGGCCCTACACTTCTTGGCGTAATTGACTGCTTCTATCATCATCTTAGGCCAATAATAATCCATCCTTCGGATTCTATTCCAGAGTTTCGGTCCTGGCTGATGTGCTCTGCAGATGCCAGCATGAGCTTCTTCGAGTACCTTTTGAGCTTCGCGGTTGGAAAGACAGCAAAGTAAAGCTCCGTCGTAGGATTTTCTGTACAGAGTCTGGAGTTCCGCATTGTAGTAAAACCGGATGGCCCTTCTCTGAATGGTTTTGGCTTCTTTTGAACTTTCGGGTAATATCCCGTAAAGGACATAGTCTATATAAGGAAAACGCCAATCCCTTGGCTCTAGGCTAGATGCGCAAGCGTCAGCTTCATTTGCTTGTGGCTTTTTCGCTTCTCCATTGAGCTCATCCTTTGAACAGAACAATTCTTCACTGCTTACCATAATTTGCCTTTTAGCATGCTTGGGCAAGGCTAATGTAGCAGCCAAGGAAGCTAGCGAATTCGCATAACTATTGAGGTGGCGCTTTATGTGGCTGATATAGAAACCAGTGAAACCGTTAATGACCTTGATCACCGCATGATAATACGGCAGGAAGTCTTCATGTTTGACTTCGTACTCCCATTTTATTTGATTTACAACGAGTTGAGAGTCTCCATATGCCTCCAAATATTTGACCCCCAGTTGTTTGGCTATTCTCAAGCCGATTAGGAGGGCGTTGTATTCCGCGACGTTGTTGGAGCACGAGCTTGTCAATGAGTAAGCTTGAGGAATGATATGGTTGCGAGGAGAGACGAGAACAACTCCCACCCCCGCTGTCGTCTTTCCTTCGGATCCCATTCGGGAGGCACCATCAAAGAAAAGTTGCCATACACCTTTCGAAACCGTATTCGATTCGGAAGACATTCTCGAACCATCATTTTCTGGAATTAAATCCCGTTCCTCCAACTCTCCTGGGATTTGTTCATATAACCTCGAGGATGCCGGGACTGGATGTTCGGCCAAGAAGTCGGCCACGGCCTGTCCTTTGATAGACTTTTGTGGGACGAAGTGCATATCATATTGTGATAGCAAAATAGCCCAATTGGATAGTCTTGAGTTTAATAACCCGGGTTTAGTCATTAATATTCTCAGAGGGTTAACTCTCGATACAACGTGGATAGTTTGTCCAACTAAGTAGTGTTGCATTTTCTGTATTGCGAACACCAGCGCCAGACACTCTTTTTCCACTGGATTATACCGGTGTTCCGCCCCAATCATCATTCTGCTGAGGTAGTAAATGGCTTGCTCGTGGCCTGACTCATTCTTCTGCACTAGCAAAGCGCCCAATGAATGGTCCATAGCTCTTACATATAACTGGAAGGGCTTTCCCGAAACTGGGGACACGAGCACTGGTGGCTTCGTGAGATATTGTTTGATCTCTTCAAAAGCCTTTTGGCATGCGTCGTCCCAGATGAACGACACTCCTTTCCTCATCAATCTGGTGAAAGGTTGACATTTACCAGATAAATTTGATATAAATCTGCGAATGTACGCCAGCCTGCCTTGTAACCCTTTTAACTCTTTGAGGTTACGGGGAGGTGGCATGTCTTGGATAACTTTGACTTTGTCTGTATCAAGATGTATTCCTTTTGAAGTTACGACAAAGCCGAGGTATTTGCCACTAGAGACCCTAGGAAAGACTTAGCTGGATTCATCTTGAGCTGGTGCTTCCTCATGAGGTCAAACACTGTCTTCAAATCTTTTAAGTGATCTTCTTTATTTCTGCTTTTAATTGCTAGGTCATCTACGTAGCACTCGACTGTTTTCCGGAGGTGCTCCTGAAAAATTGCATGCATGGCGCGTTGATACGTAGCACCTGCGTTCTTTAGGCCAAAGGGCATGACTGTATAGCAGTATACTCCGAGTGGTGTCCTGAAGGACGTATGCTTCTCATCATCGGGATACATCTTTATTTGATTATATCCCGAGAATCCATCCATGAACGTCATGCGCTCATACCCACAAGTATTATCTATCATAATATCAGTGATGGGTAATGGGAATTCGTCTTTGGGGTAAGCCTCGTTCAAATCCCTAAATTCTATGCAGACTCGGATTTTTCCATTTTTCTTAGTCACGGGAACTATATTTGCGACCCAATCAGGATGTTGTTCCTCGCGAATAAAGCCTGACGCGATCAACTTTTTTATTTCAGCTTCTATAGCTTCCATGATTTCTGGGCGGAATCTTCGTTGTTGCTGCTTTACTGGCTTAGCTTCTGGTCGGATCTTCAATTTGTGAACCGCCATGCTTGGATCCAACCCTGGCATCTCCTCATAACTCCAAGCGAAAATATCAATGTCTTCGCGGACGAGAGATCAATTCTTTCTTTTCTTGCGAGGATAGGTCTTCACTTATAAATATTGGTTTAGGATCCTTTTCATCTCCCATATTGATTTGGATCACTTTATCTTCAGTTGGGGGCTCCCGTTGTTCAAACTGAATCTCCCACTCCCTATTAAGATGCTTGTCCCAAGGGTCGTTTCTTTCTGGTGAGGTTTCCTTCAAATCTTCGTCTTCGTGAATCGCGGAAGCCATGTTCGCGGATACCTCGTGAAAAATCACACATGTGCTGACATCTGAATCCCAGCATGATGATTCTGACGAATGATCGTACTGTCTTTCCTCAGCTTTGTCGTTTGAGGAGGCCTCGGAAGTGGTGACGCATCCCAATCCCCTACCGATTTTCTGGTAATAGTCTGGCATCTTCCCTTCGGGGATAAAAGGTTGAAGGATTGTCTTCCTTCCTTTTCCGAAATTCAACCCCCTGTCTTTGGCCAGATTATATCCCATTTTCTTCATTATTCCATGAGAATTTTCATCGTAATGGAAGAACTCGGGTTTTCCCTGTTCTTCCTCAGAATCTGAACATTTTTCTTTGTTCCTATGACTTGCTCTTCCAAATACTATGGCCTTTTGGGTTCCGCTTCTGGGAGAGACCTCAAAAATAGCTTGGTCAGCCATTTCAACGCCATCACTTAATTCATATAAGGATGATCGGATAGGTGCTTGGAACGAAGTCAGAGAATATATCTCATTTACACAGTCGCTAAATGCATCTGTACTAGTGCTTGAGGGCTCAGAATCAACACCAGAAGAATAAGCAAATTCCAGATTTTTATTTATCACCCATTCACCATCAGAGTGAACGGCGTTATTTACATCAAGGCCTTCGAGGCTTATCACAATGGGCTCACCATCCCAGATTACATCCTCGGATTCCGAATCTTCGGATCCTAATTCTGTATCAGCCTCTTCGCCACTATCAGAGTCATCCTGAACGAGCCGATCTGTGACGCCAAACGCATCTTGATATAGTAATGCGTCAGTAAAGTAGTTTTCAACTCCTTTGAAGGGTTGTTTCTCTGCGATGAGTGTCTTCACGTTCGCGTCTTCGTCGACGTACTTCATACATTGGTGTAACGTAGAGGGCACGATTAGATTGATATGGATCCAGGGTCTCCCCAACAGCAGGTTGTATGACGTGTCCGCATCTATCACGTAACACATGACTTCCGTTTTTAAGTCGCCGATTTGACACTTGAGCTTTATTTTATCCAAAGGTCTACTACCGTTAGCATTGAACCCGAAGATGGTAGTGTTGGTTGCAGTCAATCTGTTCATCAGCACTCCAAGATACCGTAGCATCCTTCGCAGCACGATGCTCAAAGCCGAGCCTGGATTAACTTGAATACGATCAATCTCCGTAGACTCTATGTATCCCTTGTAATACAAAGGGTGATGATGCTTATTACTTCTGACTTGCATATCTTCCGGAGAGAAGGTGACGCAAGGGATGTTTTTGCCAGAAATCTGGTGACAGGTTGCGCAAAGAGACTCTCCTTCTTCGATCGTCTCTGGTATTTGCGCCAAGAATACTTCCGAATCTTGTAGAGCCTCTCTTAAAGCTTCTCTAGTAGATTTGGAGAGCTTCAGGAGCTCGTACAAGGTTATCCTTACAGGGATATTGGCCAACTGTGTTAGGATGTCGAACTGGAATGACTTTCGCGAGTCTTCCGCAAGTTCTTTTCCCTTCTTCCTTAGAGCTTTGTCAAACTTCAGCTCCTTTTGCTTAACCTTCTCTGGAGATAGTTGAGAATCTGTTGTTTGGCCATAATTCTTTAAGTAATCTTTTCCCGAACTGGTCACTTGGAGGGAGGGTCTGCATCGGTGACCAAGGAATTTTCGATTTCTTTTTCCGAATCGGTCAGAGCAGGAACGATCTCATCGTCTTCAGGAATTACGGAAACGATGTTGGAGGTGAAGACCCTCTCTCTTCGCTTCTTCCCAGATGAACTAGAACTCCATTGTTCATCATTTACGAGATCAGGATGTACCCAAAGTATCTCCCCCCTATCAGTTTCAAAGGAAAATAGTGCTTTCTTTTGCTGTTGGTGTGGGTCAAAATTTATGACTTGCATCGTGCCTTTATGGATGGGCTGCACTCCATCTTGAACTGTTGACTATATCCAGTGGGGCGCTTTACCGAACTTGACGGTCACCATGTTCGTAGTCACCTTCTTCTCGTGCTCTTGAAGCTTGATGACATTAGCGTCCACTAATGCTTGAATTTTGTCTTTAAAGATGTAACAGTTTTGGGTAGGGTGGTTAATAATCCTATGGTAGACACAGTAGTTAGGATCATTAACTTTCCCAGCTTCCTCTGGACGTTTAGACTCTGGCAACTTCAGCATCTTTTTACTAATTAGGAGGTTGAAGATAGTCTTCGTGTGCTCAGCCTTAAAGGAGTATTGCTTTTGTAGCATACGCGTCTGAGGATCAAGCTTCGGGGAAGTCTTCGTAGGTTGCAGCGCATCGGTGACCATTGTTTCCTTTCCCTTATATCCTCGGGGTCAGGACTTATAGCTGTTATCACCACTTCGCTTCGGTTTCTCCTCGCCTCCCTCTTCTTCAAGCCTTTGCGCGATTTCTTCAGCTTGTAGGGCGAGATCCTTCCAAGTTGAGGACTTCACTACTCCCATCCTGGCTAGAACCTTGGTCGATAAATTATATCGACAGGTTTCTACCAGAGTCTTTTCTGGCATCCCATGCGGACATATGAGAGAATCGTTCCGGAACCTTTTGATGAAGTCTCGGGCTGACTCTTATTTCTTTTGTTTAGCGGCTAGAAGCGCCGGCATTGATATCTCCATATCATCTTCATAGAATCGAATCGAGTGAGAAAGACTTTCTCCATGTCGCTCCAAGAATTGATGGTTCCTAGTTCTAATCTCCGGAACCATTCAAAAGCTAGCCCGGTTAAGGTACTAACAAATATTCTTATAATAATAGGGTTATTTCCGGATAAATGCCCTATCTGCGACTTAAAATAGTAGAGGTATTAGTTTGGCGATCCTCTACCATCAAAAGATTTGAGCTTCAACGGTTTGTAGTTTTCTGGGAACGGCACCGTTTCCCACTCCATGGGATATGGCCTTACTACACCCAGTTCTTGTAGGTCGCCCTTATGCATAAGGGCGTTCAGTTGGTTCTAGAAGCTCTCCATTCAGACAGCATTTGCGTTTCCCTCTTGGTGCATGGAGCGGTTGTCATCATCTTTATGATGTTCTTCTTCTTCTCAATTGTTATGAGGACCATGACCTTCTTCTTCGGTCTTCTTTCCTGCATTCTTTAGCTTAACTTTTTCCAACTCCATCAGAACATGTAGCTTATCTTTAAGCTCGCTGATGGCGTTCTGCTGTTGCTGGATATGCCTATCTTGCTCCTCTATTCTCCGCATGAACTCTTCTGGGATATTATTCTGCGTCATATATGCAGAGGCGGAGTCTTCTAAGAATGAATCGGACGTCTGTGATTCAGCCATAACAGACTTGGCTATATCTTCTTCATCAGATGAGATCCCCGCTATCTGTCTATAAATCATAGGGATCGCCACCCCACTTTTGAGTCGAGTGTACCGAAAAACTCCTCCCTCTTCGTTGGATGGGTCTTGCGAACTCGAAGAGAGCTCTGGATCAGAAGCTTCTTCTTCGGAGACTTTCTTCGCCTTCTTTTTCTTCTTCTTTTCTCCAACGCTTATCATGTTGGAGGTCATCGCGAGGTATTCCGGTTCAGAAAACTCGAGCCCGCATTGTCTCCTTTTTGCCGATTGGGATGACGATATTGATGGAGACGACAATCGACAAAACACCGAGGATCGGGCATGAGTTGAACAATGACAGTGAGACAGTACTGCATTGATCAGTCGTTCACAGTGGCATTGAGATATATGGGATTCTTCTCTTCTTCTGTTTAGAAGTTTCCTAAGATCTCTTGCACTAGAGTCTCTTGTGATGGGCTCATTTGTGAGAGATAACCTCAGGGACGGTGGAGTTTCAGCCTCGCGGATAGGCATGCACTTTCTGCGAATTTGATGTTCGCGAGCTTCTTAAAATTTTCCCCTTGGGACGCGAATGTATGCTCCGCGTCGACTATGAACAACTTTGACGGCTTCACTCTGCTTCTTGTAGGAAACGTGAGTGAATCCTTCTGCATCTTGGCCAACCTCGCCCTTAGGCTTCCATATTTGGATCGTAGGTTTCTGCCGAGATGAGTTGGCAGTTTCCTTTTGTTGCGCGTTCCCGTGAAGGGCACGAGTTTTGCTTCTCCTCAGGTTTCTCATCATTGTACGAGTGAGAGGAACCTCCTTCTCCGCATGACAGCTTTGCGGAGCGGGTGGTGGTCGCTTCTCCTTGTTGAAGCGGGGTCCTTGGTCCACTTTGCTTGAGAGATCAAGAGTCTTTATCGGAATTGGCAAAGAGCCCGTGTTAAAGAAGGGAATTTCGGACTATCTTGGTCCGTTGATTCCCTCAATTGGGCTATTGCCATCTCCTTGGAAATTGACCCCTTAGAGATTTTATGATATCCCCTTAGGGAAGTAGGGCTCTTGGAGCCTGAAGAAAGAAATTCTTCATATCTTTGCTGGTCGACGGAAATGGTGAGCGAGTCGACCATACTGTCAACTGGAATGTTGTCGGATTAAGCCACCACCAAGTCACCGGAGGTGATGGTAGTCCCCAGCGGAGTCGCCAACCTTCTGTTCGCCATGAAAATTGAATTTCTCTTTACTGACAATCTTTCAATAAAGGATTACAATCTAACGGTTTCCCGTTTGCAGAAGATGAGGAAGATGGACTTCCTCTTTGTTTAAGGCTGGGTTTCTAGGTAGCTATGGAGGACGATCCTACTCTCCGATGACACTCCGTACAATCTCTCTTAGTTGGCTAAAAGAAAGAAAGAAGGGGCTCTTCGCTCTTGATCACAAGGTGTAATTTCTGGGAGAAAACGTCTGTCTCTATCTGTCGAGTGTTCGTCTCTCTGTTTCTGTGTCGCCCTTTGTGTCTCTTTCGCTCCCCGCCTTTTATAGGGGGTTGGAGTAACGTCCCGCCATATTTTGCTCGACTGTTAGCTCCCACTACTCGAGAAGTACCACCATATTCGTTAGGCGGTTGCTCCCATGACCGAAGTGACGCCGCTGCATTCGTTTGGCAGTTAGCCCCACGATCCGAGGTGGCAACTCTGCTATTCGGGTCGGGTGACTTTGTATTAAACCCCTACCCGAAAGTTATGGGTAGTGTCGCGAATCTCAATTTTAGATTCGCGAACATATTCTGTCGTCTGGGTCGCGAACCTCAGTTTCTTAGACTTGCGGTCCTCAGTTTCTTAGATTCGCGGATCTCAGTTTCTTAGATTCGCGGATCCGATGAATTACGGGCTTCCGTCTCTGAATTCGTGGATCTGCTTTGCTTTTCCAGAATTTTTCGCCGACAGAAGCCAGCGTGTGATTCTCCACGCGAGGCTAATACTGAGCTAAGCAATAAACGCGAAGCCAGTAGTACTTGCGAGAAACGCAAGATTTTTGATACTCGCGATAAACGCGAGGATAAAAATTCCATTAAGCCAGCGTGTGATTCTCCACGCGAGGCTAATACTGAGCTAAGCGATAAACGCGAAGCCAGTAGTACTTGCGATAAACGCAAGATTCCTCAGCTCCGCGTAAATCGAGAAGATGATTGGCAGATTGTCGTCAAACGCAAAAATCGCGTTAAACGCGAAGTTATAACTTACGTTAAATGCAAGAGTAAGCCAGGGTGTAAGAATTTTCTTCTACGCGGGGTTAAGATTACAGAAGAGAAATTTCTGCAAGAACGTAAAGCCAGCGTAAAGCGCGAGGCTAGCGTAGCAAAGCGCGGAGCTATTCCTCAACTCCGCGTTCCAAAACGTAAAGCTATTTTTCAGCTCCGCGTAGATCAACCAAAATACCAAATCAGGGCTGATCGTCACATTAATGAGCCGAAACTGGACTCCAGTAATATCAAGAAACTTCAGTGGGCCCCTAGACCCTCTCAGCAAATGAGTGGGCCCCACAACTCCATGACTGAAGTCACCGACCTCAGGGAGTACTTAACCAAGAAGAGAAGTATAGAACAAATTCAATCTGAATCCTCTTGTCCTTGCCAGCAACTTATGACGGCGATATCCGCTGTAGTGGATAATTGTTGCTGCAATAAGAATAGGGTATCGGTGTTCGATCGATTAACCGAGTTGGACAAAAACCCTGCTAAGAAAACGAAAGCTACTCCCCGAAAAGAATGGAGAATTGTAACCTCCAATATGGTCGGAAAGGGGAAGAAGGTTATAGAGATGTATAATGATTCGGAATCAAGTGATGAAGAACCTCATCACAACACCCGACTTAAGTCAGGAGCTGTCCCGCCTCGAAACTATAAGAAACTTGCAAAAAGTTCTTATGACGACGACAGCGATAACTCGGCTATAGGTTCACCTCGTTCCTCTGCATCATCTCGGCTACAAAGGTCAGCATCACATATGGCGGATAAATCGGATGACATCGATCAAAGATTTGATGCCCAAGAAAAGATGATTCAGGAGCAACAAAAGACAATTGAAGATTTTAAAATGATGCTCTCGAAAGTAGTCGAAAATACTCAGAAGATTGTTGAGGATAACGCTAAAAAGGAAAAAGAAACCTCATACAACAAACTGAATGAGGAAGAAGAAAAAGCCCACTCAACACATGAGAACGTGGACAAATATTCTTTTCATGACCCACATGAAGAGAAAATCGAGAAATTGCAAAGTCAACTCGAAGCGCTAATGCACAAGAAGGAGTTGAAAGAATCGGGGGTCTCAAGACCATATCCGCCTGAATGGGATATGGTACCATACCCTCATAAATAAAAACCGCTCAAACTGGAGCCATATGACGAGAAAGGGTCTTCCAGTCAACTTATTTACTATTTCTTGTCACAAGCAGGACATTTGATGGGCAATGACCCAGTAATGACCAACGTATTCGCAAGTACCTTGCGAGAGCCTGCCTTTACTTGGTTTATGCAGCTGCCCGAGGTACAATCAATACCTGGTTTGACGTTGAGAAACAATTCCTCGCACGCTTCTTCGAGGATGATACCGAAATATCGGTTCATTCCCTCCTTGCAACAAAGCAAGGGGAAGAAGAAACAGTCAAAAGTTTTATTGAACGCTTTAGGGAAAAGTCCGTGTATTGTCGATATGGTATGACCCAAGAAACTCTGGTGGAAACCTGTAAGCATAACTTCAGGACTGGCGTGCTGATAAGAATGGGAGCTGTAGAGTCTAAGAATTGGAAAGACCTATTAAAGCAGGGAGAGCAGGCGGAAGATATAATTCGTCGAATTAAGGAATCTCGTAGCACGAGAAACTCTATGAATAACAGGCAATATCCACAGAATCCTAAAACTAAAGGGAAGACTGTGATGACGTCAGTTGCAGATCCGAAGCCAAAATCTCAGAATCCGAGAGGTGCAGGTCAAAATAGACCCGACAAGATAGAATTTATACATTCAAGACGGAGCAGACAGCTACTCTATTCCATCTCCTCCTTAGAAAGGGCATGTTGAAGCTTCCGGAAAATAGAAAACCGGAAGATACTGGTAAAACCAACGACCCTAACTATTGCCGTACCATCGGAATGACGGGCATGTATGCCCGAAAAATTGAATCTTCTTTAATATTGCCAATTTGATTTTGAATTACAGCAATAAAAGAAAAATTACAAAATAAATTCGAGATTACAAGAATGGGGATCGATTGATTTCGATTCCCCTTTATTTTTGTGGGTTCTGGCAGCGGTGGAGCTTTGTTTCTGTACTCCGTTGACAATCCGATCTCTCTGAATTGAGGAACTCCTCTCTGGATTTTTGGACTCCCGCCTCTGGAAAATTAGACTCTTCCCCAAAGAATCTCCCAACTATGCCCAAAAGTCCCCCCCTCGGGTTAAATTTATGTGTTTTATAGACCGAATAATCTCGAAATCCGGTTTCAATTATTCCTGAAAAATCGGATCGCGAAATATTAGCGAAATAAACAACGGATACAAAAAAATACGGAAAACAACCCGCGGGTTGGCACCCGCGGGATCGCTCCCGCGGGTTGCAACCAGCGGGTGTGCCCACTTAGCAATTTTCAATTTTTTTTCCTTTTTTTTTTTTGTATCTACAGGGCACCCAACTAAAGATTGCTATCCTCTTAAGAACCGAATCCAGGCATTGATAGAAGTCGGGATTCTCACACTTAAAGAGGAACAGAAAAAAGTTTCTGCAAATATGGCAACTTTGATTGTAGGAACCAATGAGTTTCCTGCCAGAGCAATCCCTGTACCAGTAGGGAAGCCAATATCGACATCAAGCACCGGCAGCCTGCACTTGCAAACTGGCCCCTTGGGTATGCTCCGAACCATAGCTGCGATCGATTCATTCTCATTGGTTAATAGCCGGATTTGGCTGGGGGTGCCAAAAATATTGACGATGATAAACATCATGCTTCTGTTATTCTTAATAACCATTGGAATGGCTAATTGAGTGCTAAAACAAAATTGTCCAATGCTGTTAAAGCAGCGAGAAGAGGAGATCAAGTTTCTCGCCAATCCTATCATACTGGGGGTAAAAGTATGAAATTAACTACCCAATGCTGTTAAAAGCAAATGGGAGAGGAAATCAATTCCTCAATAACTCATCATGCTGAGGGAAATAGCATGACTAGCCCAACTCAAACGGTAGTTGGTAAAGGCTAATCAAATTCGTTGATAACTGGGGGTTTGCTAAAAATCCCATAAACTCTGTCATGTTAACTTTCTACCTCTGACAGTGAGATATAGTTCAAGTTACGCGAGAGAGCCTTGAACCGTCACTACCAAACTCTAGGCATGTGCAATTATGCGGCTCTGCCAAAATCTGATGATCATGACCCAATCATCTTGGTATGTACAGTTCAAGTTACGCATGAGAGTCTTGAACCACCTCCAATCAAACTCTAGGCATGCGCAATTGGGCGCCTCTACCGAAATCTGGTAATCCTGACCCGATCATCTTGGTTTGTGCAATTCAAGTTACGCATAAGAGCCTTGAACCGCCTCCAATCAAACTCTAGGCATGCGCAATTGGGCGCCTCTGCCGAAATCTGGTGATTCTGACCCGATCATCTTGGTATGTGCAGTTCAAGTTACGCATAAGAGCCTTGAACCGCCTCCAATCAAACTCTAGGCATGCGCAATTAGGCGCCTCTGCCGAAATCTGGTGATCCTGACCCGATCATCTTGGTATGTGCAATTCAAGTTACGCATGAGAGCCTTGAACCGCCTCCAATCAAACTCTCGGCATGCGCAATTAGGCGCCTCTGTCGAAATCTGGTGATCCTGACCCGATCATCTTAGTATGTGCAATTCAAGTTACGCATGAGAGCCTTGAACCGCCTTCAATCAAACACTAGGCATGTGCAATTAGGCGCCTCTGTCGAAATCTGGTGATCCTGACTCGATCATCTTGGTATGTGCAGTTCAAGTTACGCATAAGAGCCTTCAACCGCCTCCAATCAAACTCTAGGCATGTGCAATTAGGCGCCTCTGCCGAAATTTGGTGATCCTGACCCGATCACCTCGGTATTAGCAGTCTAAGTTACGCAAATGAGCCTTGAACTGTTTTACCTAAACAAATGAACTATTTTGATGACAAGTTATTTGTTGTGCAAGTAAATTTTCTAGCCAACAGATAAAAGAATCAAAAAGATTTCCTTTATTCATCAATCAAAAAAGAATGGCGTTACAAAAGAATCAGTAAAGTTCTCTCTCCTATTATAAGTTCTTATTACAAAAAGAATAAAAGAATAGAATGAAAGAAAGTTATGGATCTCCTACGAGCCTCAACTTATTTATCGTGTCGTCAATTACTCGACGACGAGTCTCCTCCATGGAGTGTTGAGCCTGCCGGTGTAAATCATCATCATTTATTGCCAGTTGCTGGGCCAACCGCTGATGAGATGCTTTTTCAGTTCAATTCCCTGGTTCACATGCAAAAGATCTCCTCTACAAATGTCAACTATGATCTGTTTAAAGTTCTTAGTAGATCATCTGAAGATACTGCTACAAGAATCCTAATGAAAATGCACAAGTTGAATTCGACATGCTACAAGCTCTTAGATGATCATCTCTATCGCTTTGGAAAGCGACAGATATTGTCATCTAACAGAAATGGTTCTCAAGAAAACTTAATGAGCTGTCGCAGAGTTCTTGTAACTCCTTCAAAAGTTTACCTTTTGGAGCCAGAGCTTGAAACCTACAACTATATTGTAAAGCATATGCTTCTGGCTTCCTTAGAGTTACTTTTGCTGATAAAGATCGGAGCATGGCTGGCTTTTGGAGATATATCAGGGGATAGCTACGCTCCATGCTGGGTAGAAATATCAGCAAGTCATCAGATTGGTAGAGCCACATGCACTCCTCTTCAAAAAGGATCTGGTCCAAGTACTTCACTGCAAAAGAAGAATCAAGAGTTAGAAAAAGTTTTACAAAACTCGATTTTTAATCTTCTAAATATAAAAACGCAGAGCTAAAAATAACTCCGCGCGCAGTTGAGGAAATAGCCTCACGTTGAAAACGCGACTGCTAGTCAAAATAGCCTCGCGTTGAAAATGTGACTGCTAGTCAAAATAGCCTCGCGTTGAAAATGCGACTGCTAGTCAAAATAGTCTCGCGTTAAAAACGCGACTGCTAGTCAAATTAGCCCCGCGTTTAAAACGCGACTGCTAGTCAAAATAGTCCCGCATTTAAAACTCGAGGATGACGCGATAGCTTCGCGTAAGAAGAAGACCAGAGTTCTTCTCCGTCTTCTCCTTCCTCTCCAAGCCTTACGGCAGGAGAACGGCGATCTCGCCGGTACAAAAAAGGGTTGGTCGGTTAAAACCGAGCCAAACGATCCAAAATTGTCCTAAAGAGTCCAAAAGTTGAGATTTTTACCTCCAATGGGCGCGGCATGAACTGGTTCGCCGCTGTGTCCGCTCCCTCGGCCGCTGCCGCCGCTGCTAACGACGGCTACCGATTGTGAGGAGGCGCGCGACGCCGTACTTTTCTTGGGTGACATTCTAATGATGAAAATCTATGGAAAATCGAAGGAAGTCCGGTCGGAGATCGCTCATTTCACATGAGTCGCTCGACGCCTGAACTCTAGATTCCTGGATTTTTTGAATGAAGTAAGGAAAAAGAGTTAAAGACTCTATTTAAAAGAGAGAACCCGCCTCTTGGTATTCGGCGCAAGGTTCGAAGTAATTACTGAGCAATTAATGGGCAGTTACTCACTAAAACGCGAAGCTATTTTGCTCCGCGCAAGTGAACAAAACGCGAGATAAATTTGGTATTTTAACTCTGCGTTTTCAATTTGAAGATCCAAAGTATTTCAAAATTTGCTAAGTTCTAAGCCATTTTGAAAACTTTGGAGGGGGTTCTGTTGGCAGTGAAAATTTCTAAGTAAAAAGGATTTTCCACAACAGAACGCGGAGCTAACTCCGCAGCTCCGCGTTTGGCTACTTTAGCCTCGCGTTTGAGTAAAACGCGGAGCTATTCAATAACTCCGCATTCTGGTTCTTTAGCTCTGCGTTTTGGCGAGATTATCTCCTCGTGAGCAGATAACCAGAATCTCAAAATTGATTGAGATTATGATTTGTGCTTATCCAAATACCCAAATTAAGTCCGATCAGAACTCTAAATCAAGATATTTAAATCAAAACTAAGATATTTGATTGGAAGCCTTGATGAGTACAAATTCTACTTACATAGAAACTCTTATATAACCCTAAGGCTATAAATACCCTCTTGAGAAAGCCTTAGAGAATCTTTTCCGGAGAATCAAATTTTTCGAGCATCTTGAAGAATTCAAGTTACGTATAGAGCCTTAAATTCGTGAAGAGCAGAGAAGAAAAGATCCAAAAATCGGCCGCCATCTTCAAGAGAAGAGTTCGACGTCGGATCGTCCAAAGGAGCTACTTGATAGATCCCATCGCCACACAGATCCCACATCACATTGTAAAAGAGAGCGATATACATATAAATCCTCTCGTTTGTTCTCTTTTTCTTTTGTTCACTTTCATTGTAAATCAAGTTATTTCAATGGAAGGAAGGCAACGAATTTCTATTGCGAACAGCGTGTTGTCGACACAATTTCATCACCATGACACTTCATGAGAATTTCAATATCTTAAACTTCATCCCAAACTCGAGACAAATCCGGTTGATAAAGGAAATTCGACGCCTTTCCGTCTTCAACAATAGATGATACAATAAGCGGATAAATTTGGGCACGACGAACCAGTCACCAAAAAGATTTGCTTTTTTTCTCCATTCATTTTGATCGGCGCCATCTTCACCTCCTTTTTTTTTATTTTTTATTTTGCTAAGACATGAACTCAGCGACTACAGTCTTCCATGATAAAATCTAGAAACATTTTTTTATCACGAGTTCTATTAGCTATTGAGAAAAGTTTTCCTATCAAACACTCTTAGTACCCACTCTATTTTTCTCATTTTAGTACCCACTCTACTTCTGACATTTACTACAAAATCTACATACATATTTCCTTCTCTCGACCTTCTTCTCGTCTCTGGACTCTCTCCTGTATTAATCAAAAAAATAAATTAAATTATAATTATAATTATAATTTTTTTTAAAAAGATGGAATCTTTGAAGACGATTAGGAGACTGGAGGTAACCTCACCAGTCCCCGCCGATATCAACATCGCCAGTTACGTGTGGGCGAAGGGAAGAGTACTACTATTGGGCTTTGCCAAGCTTTGGGGGCTTTTCTTGATAAAAAGGTGATGTTTTCAAAACTTTTTTCATGGGTTTCTTTGTTGCTTAATTGAAAGGAAATTGATTTTGTTGAGTAATTTGAGTGTCTACGCTAAAATTGTTTATTTACTTGGAATCTTAATAGAATGTGATAGATTTTGTTAATTTGTTGAGAATATACTCGGTTGAATGTTCTTTTGATGATGAATATGAATTGTTGTTTCTTTTGAGAACGTAGGAAAAATTCGTAACTTTGGTATGATTTGTTGGTATTTGGAGGTGTTTGTGCTAAAATTCAGTCATTTGGCAATTTTTGTGAAATGGGTAATTGTTTGTTGGTTTAGTTGAGATCTTAGTGCTTTCTATCTCAAGAAATGATGAATTTGAGATCTTAGTGCTTTCTATCTCAAGAAATGATGAATTTGAATTTATTTTTGTGGTTTGTTCCCAAGGAATTGGGAATGTGTTGGTTTGTTGTGAGTGTAATGGAGTGATTGTTTTCGGGATTGATTTGTGTTGGAATTTTCTCCGCATGGATAATAATAATAGAAGTTGGAAGGTCACCTCGAAACATATAAAGCCACGTAGAAAGATGAAAAGTTTTAGAGAGTTTGAGGATTGTTTTGGAAATTTGCGAAAGCATTTAATTCAATGCATTGATAAGAGACTAGGAGAAGCTAATATAAACGGCCCTATGGTTTGAAACAAGATGCAAGCAAGAAATAAAGATAACTTCATAGAAGAGAGAGAAAAAGTGAGTAATTTGAAATTTCTGTCCGGTTGAAAGTTTCAACCTTAATTAAAGGGCAAATATTATCTGATCAAGACCAAATCTCATAATGTTGTTTCTAATGTGCTAGGATTCATATCCAAAGATGGATAATCGATCCGAATTTTCTTCTATTCTCTATTATCATTCTATCTCGGTGTGTTCATTTCTTACTGTTCACTTTTAAGTAAAGTATATTGTTCACTGTTGAAAAATTAGTATTTCTCTAGCAATATCTGCCAATCTTTGACCCTCCTATATAAAATTTTAAATTAGAAAGTTAAAAATTTTGTATAGAATACACTAAAATTTACCTGTGAATGCATCTATTACCATCTCTACTCCGTGATTGTCTTTAACTCTTATACTTTGTGTTATTCAACAGTCATCAATTTGTTTTGGAGGACACAAATAAAGGAAAAGCAGTAGGATCATTTTCAAACAAAATAGTCAAGGATATCCAATATTATTCTATTAAATTTTCTAGCTATATTCGCAATACTAAGAATAAAAATTATAAACAATGATTACGCAAGAAATATTCGAGCACATCAGACATAAGAACAAGTAATTACAAGACTTGTCTTCGCCGTCCACGCTTTTCCAAGAGCTCGATTACAAAATCATGATTGTTGATTCTCTCTTTGTTCTGTGTATTTGATGCTACATGAATATTACACATTGGTGAGGGCGGCTGGAGCAGATCATTACGCATCTTTTTTCTATACCAATTCGACATAAATGCAGCTGATCCGTAAGCAGAAGCTCGCTCCTAGCAGCATGGAGCAAGTAAATGCTGCTTTCTGCATCATACGCTTTCACTGCAGAGACCTCTGATCCAAGTTAAGGTAGGGTGAATCTACAGCTAAATACTGATCTACGCACCTGCACGCACTCTCAACTGTTCTGTTCGTTTACTTCTTTACATCACCTCTACCAACCAGTCAATAGACGATTTAATCCCCGATCTGCAGACACCATAACTATTTTAGCATGCATGTTTCCCACAAAATTGGTACACAAATTTCCAAAAGACGACGGGTCGCTCTCCAGTAAGGGCATATTTTAACAAACATGCCAAATTGCAATTTGAAATCTTATTAAACCCAATGTTAAAAATAACACGTTATGAAACCCGTTATATTGCGTTACGTAACCTAACGGGACCCCAACGCTACGTAACAACTGAAAATAACTCAGTGCACCGTAACAGTACGTTTTTTATGTTATCTTACGTTATATTACGTAACGTTACGTTAAGTTACATTATATTATATTATTTACAATTATTTTTTTAGTAATTTCTATATTGTTGTTGATTATTATTTTGTTTATTAGCGAATTGTTGTAATTTTCTTGATTAGTTGTTGGCTTATTTGATTGCTTGTGGAATTGCTAAATTGTTAATTTGCGATTGTTTCCTTATTTGCTTGTTATAATTCCTCTCCGATTGCTGAAATATCTTACTTGTTGATTTTATTGAATTTTTAACTGACCTTAAATCAACAATTATAAATAAGATAAATTGAACATTACAAAATATAAATAACAACAATGCTAATAACTGAAATTAAAATAAAAGATTAAAATCCTGTTATCTTATTTAAATGATGACTGAAATTACGGTTGGAGACTTAATATAATTTATAAAGATAAATGTGACAATTATTGTAAAACTTAATATAAAATTAGAATATATTATATATTACAAAATGGTTTTATATTCTTTTTTTTTATATTTTAAACTTATTTTTGAATTTATAAAAATTATTTTATACAGTTTTATATTTATTTTTAATTAAATAAATAGAAAATTGCATAACTTACGTTATGCGTTATGCTATACGCGACATAACCTAACAAAAATAAAACGTTACGTTAACGTTATCGTTATTTTAAACATTGATTAAACCTTTATTTTTTTTTTATCATTATCTAAGGAAAAGACACGAAAGAAATTCACAGATCTAGTAGAAATTTTGAGGCCTTTTTGCCAATGGGGTTAAAACAAGGGTTAAGTAGCACTAGCCCGGATTATGTTGTCAAGCATTTTTTGGCTAAGACATGCGGATAGAGACAGGTGTCATACTCCGGTCCGACGTGGCAACACTTTAATATCTAAAAATGAAAACAACTACATATACATATGCATATATATAGGGATTACATTATAGCTCAGGTAAGTTATGTGCATAGTGCCAAAAAAACATGGTAACCCCATTATTTTTTTAAATTTTTATTTAAATCATGATCTCCATCTCTTCAGTTTCTTTATAGTCAAATTTCCTTTATTTATCCTGTCATCAAATGGATACAAAATGTATTCACCAAAAACCATTAATTTTATATCTACTTGATAAAAAACCAAATCAAAATTAAAACCTAAAAAATTAGGTATGAGTGAGCCCGAGGAGATCGAGATCATAATCCAAAAAAATTTAAAATCAAATTGTTGGAGATAATAGAAAATAATTGCAGCTCAGGTAACTTATTTGAGTTGTTATATTATTTTTATTAATTCTTATATGTATGCATGTGTGTGTGATTGATTACTATAAGGGAGCCGCCTCCATTAGGTAAGTTATGTGAGCTAGCTATACAAAAAGGTAATCTCATTAGTTTTTTCCAAATTATTTTTTGGATCATCACCTTTATAGCCTAGCTTCTTTAGGATTAAATTTTTTGGAGTTCATTTGTCATTCCATCAAGTGGATACAAGTAATATATTCACTGAAAACTATTAATTTTGTAGCTAATTGATGGAAGGCTACATCAAAACTACAACCTAAGAAATTGAGCATAAATGAACATTAGGTGGTTAAGATCATAATCCAAAAAGCAATTTGAAATAAATTGGTTGGAGATAGTAAAAATGAACTGCAACTCATGTAACTTGCATGAGTTGTGAGCTCATTTCCATTGTTATTGTTATTGTTATTGTTATTGTTATTATTATTATTATTATTATTATTATTATTATTATATAAACATATATTAAAATATATGTATTGAGTCAGTAGTCACATATGAAAGAAACTAGAATTGTAAAATGAACTATAAATATTTAGTATTATCCAAAAGGGTTGGAATAATATACTTTATCTTTTAAATATTTCTATGCAATAAAGGCTTCAACATTTACAAGTGTTGGAAATGGGGATGTTCAATATGGCTGGACACGCAGTCTTTTTGGTTGGGAGAAGTGACCTACATATCATACGCTTTTGCATTAATAGGTGTAAATAATAAGAGTGTAACAAGTTATAGAAGTTAAGCTAGGTTAAAAGGAAGTCTATTAACCTGCATACATAGCCCAGATTTTCTCCTGATAGTGCTTGTTGGGATTATAAATAAAAGCAACAAATAACCTATTAATTATACCGTAGACCCTGTTGGCCCTTCCTATCTTACCAAATACAAGAACATGTCAACTTTTCTTAAACACCGTCAACTGTTTTTCCGTCGGGCTTAACCTATCGGCAAACAGGTCCAACTTGCTATTCAAAGAATTTCTTTATATAGACTCATAAGCAGAGGTAGGTATCGCATTTCCAACACATTTATCTCAGTTCTAATTATTTTAAACAGTGCACTGCATGATTATAGTATTGGTGCCAATTTGAAATTGGGAATTGGCATTTCTACTTATGATCCTGGCCTAGTCCGACTCCAACCTAAACCTTTTCAAGTGTTCTCTGTAAGTGAGGTACACAATTATAAAAGGCAGAATTGTTTAGAGGCAGAATTCTCCATAAATATATTAAGGCAAACAAATAATAAACTTGAATTTTTCTACTTACCCACTGTGTGCAGAAACAGCTTCGAACATGTATGGTCTCTCATCCAATTCTTTAAGATCTAGATATCTCGCAAGTTCTTCAGATGATACAGACTCAGGGAGATCCTGCAACAAGAAGTGTCAAGACATCTCTGATATCTAATCAATATAAATAACCTAAAGCATCAAAAAAATTTGTTTAGCTGAGTGCCAATACAAAAGAGTTACCATATATTCATAATCTTTAGACCATCCGTAAGATTATTCTTAAATAGGATATGATTCTTACTCAAAGCACCTCGACCAAGTAATTTCAATAAATGACAATTTATATTATTAATCAGTCCAAAGCATAACGAAAACACAAACTACAGTCTGGCTGGCATGCTCAGTTCTGAAATAAAACCGTTAGTTAAAGGTGCCGGACAACAAGGAACCATCCTATGTTTTCTTCGATGATTACCCTTCATTACTGAAAACATGATTTCAGTTTCAGTTTCAAATCCATTAAATTTTGATTTCGGTGATTCCCATGGTTTGACCAATGAGGCTTTGCTACCTGTTAATTTCCCCGAGGAATCCTAAAAATAGAAATATTTATAAAGCTTAATTTAGCAGATCATCTTTTCTCTCCAGTATCTTTAATACACGCCTTCAATATTGCACATGCACACATCTAGCAGATGAAGATCTTCAAGCATGAACATGAAAGCTTGTCCCGTTACTGTAACTTTGAAGGGTTTACCTTGGAAGGGAACAAGTAAATTTATGTGAGTCTTTAGCATATATTCCCCGACACTTCTTAGACACAAATATTCTCTATGCCTTTTGCATATTTCCCCATGCAACCTTATATTTTCTAGTAATTTTGCAATTAATAAAAAATTTAATTAATTGTAAAATTAAAAAATAAGTCATAATTAAGTTAATTTTGTGATTTACAAAGATAAAATTAGGCTCAAGACGAGCTGACCATTTTAGATGCTAGTGTAGCAGTGTTGTTAAAGGGGAAACTGGGAGTCTCTCGAGCAAAAGGGTGATACAGGGCTCTTGGCCAGTACATCACGTCTGTGGCAGGGTGCAAAAGATAGGTGCACATGCCATGAGCGCGACTTAAATGTGAGAGCAAGGTCACAGATGTAGGCTACATTTATAAAGTGGGTACTAACTGCAACCCATTAAGGTTTGGGAAAACCAACAGGCTTTTAGTACGTATGCATATATATATATATATATATATATATATATATATATATATATATATATATAAACATGCATATAAAGGGATGGTAATGGACTCGTCCACGGGCTAATTTTTAGCTCTCCCTAGATTATTGAATTAGAAAAATGAAATTTTCATTTTTAATTCAAAATTTTGTACAGTGTGGACTAAAAATTGACCCATAAATGCGTCCATTACCATTCCTACGGATATATTATACTACTACATATATATGTGCCAATGTTGAAAATAACGCATTAAAAAACCTGTTATATTGCATTATAAAACCTAACAGAAAGCCAGCATTACTTAACAGTCGAAAATAACTCAATGCACCATAACGGTGAGTTTTTTATATTATTTTACGTTACCTTAAATTACATTATGTTACGTTATTTACAATAATTTTTAAATATTTTTTATATTGATTTCGATTATTTATTTTGATTATTAGCAATTGTTTTTTTTTTCACTTGATGGCTTATTATTTACTTATTTGATTGCTTGTGATATTGTTAGCTTATACGTCCTTATTTACTTGTTACAATTTCTTTCCAATTACTGAATTTTTTATGTTATAATTCATTTCTAATTACTTAAATTTCTTACTTACTGATTGAATTGAATTCTTAGCTAATTTAAAATAAACAATTAAAAATAATATAAATTGAGCATTACAAAATATAAATTACAATATTGATAATAATTAAAAATAAATTTAAAATTTTATTTTCTTATTTAGATGATGACTGAAATTATGGGTGTGAATGTAATTTAATTTATGAAAATAAATATGAGAATTACTGTGAAACTTGTTAGAAATTTAGAATTAATATTGGGATATAATTTTTTTATATTTTCTTTTAGAATTTTTAATTCAATTTTCAATTTATAAAATTAATTTTATATAGTTTAATTAAATAAATAGAAAATCGTGTAACCTACGTTAAGCGTTACGCTATATGTTATATAACCTAACAGAGACAAAACGTTACGTTACCATTATCGTTATTTTAAACATTGATATGTGCATATTTTTTGTGTTTGTGTGCACACGCATGTATATATGTATTATATCTATGTGGGAATATATGTATACATATAAATTTTATTTTTCTAATTCAAAATTTTGTATAGGGAGGACCAAATATTGATCCATGGATGTGTCTATGACCATCCCTATGGATATATTAAACTATAACATATATATGTGCATCAATGTTTAAAATAGCGATAACGGTAACGTAATGTTTTACTTTTGTTAGGTTATGTCGCATATAGCATAACGTATAACGTAAGTTAAGCAATTTTCTATTTATTTAATAAATATAAATATAAAACTACATAAACTAATTTTTATAAATTAAAAAATAAATTTTAAATATCGAAGAAAAGAATATAAAACCATTTTGTAATACATAATTTATTCTAATTTTATATTAAGTTCTACAATAATATTTACATTTATCTTCATAAATTATATTAAGTCTGCAACCGTAATTCCACTCATCATTGAAATAAGAAAACAAGATTATATTTTTTTTATTCAATTTCAGTTATTATAATTATTGTAATTTATATATTGTAATGTTCAATTTATCTTATTTATAATTGTTGATCTCAGTTCAATTAAAAATTCAATAGAATCAATAAATAAGATATTTTAACAACCGAAGAGAAATTACAATAAGCAAATAAGGAAACAATCGAAAATTAACAAATTAGCAATTCCACAAGCAATCAAACAAGCCAATAACTAATCAAGTAAGAAAATTACAGCAATTCGTTAGTAATCAAAATAATAATCAACAACAACATAGAAATTACTAAAAAAATAATTGTAAAATAATATAACATAATGTAATTTAACGTAACTTTACGTAATATAACGTAAAAAAAAACGTACTGTTACGGTGTACTGAGTTATTTCTAGTTGTTACGTAGCGTTGGGGTTTCGTTAGGTTACGTAACGCAATATAACGAGTTTCATAACGCGTTATTTTCAACATTGATGTGCATATTTTTTTGTGTCTATGTGTGCGTGCGTGCGTGCGTGCATGTATATATGTATTATATCTATGTGTGTATATATATGTATATGTATATAGATAAATGTATGTATATAACCTTTAATAGTGTAAGTTATTGGAAAATTCTCAAAAAAGATTCAACTAGGTTAAGGTGTCCACTTACATTCTATTCTTGTCTTTAATTGGTCAAGTTTTCATAAATTACCCAAATATAGATAAGATTCTCAAAGTATTGATTCTAATATGATTTTAGTTTTAACTACAAGTATTACCCAAATATAGATAAGATTCTCAAAGTATTGATTCTAATATGATTTTAGTTTTAACTACAAGTATGCCATCTAAGTGAGATTACTTAGTAATTTAGTATTAGAGCCAATAGAGGCCCAACTGAATCCCCACACGCTCCATAAGTCTATACCTAGCTAAGGATGTGTTTGAAATTGTTTGTGATAAGTGTTCTTACTCCATTTAAAGAAAGCAACTGTGTGTTTTTTTTTTCCCTTCAATGATGATTGGTAATTGGTTTCAAAAGCGATCTTCTAGAAAAAGCACAAGCTTAAGCTGTGGTCCCAAGAAACAAGATCCTTTTTTGCACTTAAAGGCGAAAAACAGAAACCCCCATTTCTCTCCTAGTTTTTCTCTGCGAATCTCTCATGTAATCTGTAGCCTTAACAGAAAAGTTAATCTCATCTCCCTATTTTTCTGACTCAACCCAACCTAAATTTTCTCTTAAATATTCGTTCTTTATATATATTTCTTCCCACAGAACCACTCAAAAATAGATTTTTCTTGTTAAGCACTTGTAATGTCAAACAAACCACAACCATCTTAGCTGTATAAAAGTACATTTTAGAAAAGTGTTTCTTGATAAGCCCTCCAAGAGGACTTATATAAAAACAAAATCAACTCCAAGTGTACCTTCCTAGTATACTCTGAGAAGAAAACTCCATATAATTCTGGTTTTCTTCACTGATTTGTAACATATGGATACCAACTTATGTGAATTTTATAATAACTACCATAAGCAGAGATCTAAATAATGATTCAGGCTGAGAAACCAATCTGGACTAGATGCATCAAGAGTATCAAAGTAAGGTTAGTATATTTCTAGTGTAGCCTCAAACAAATGCCTTTGGATCTTGCAAGTGAAAAAATATTGCAAATGATGGAGATTCGGGCTGGTGAGCTAGTCTGCCACTTCATTGAAAATTTGGAAAGCACTACATCTAATTCAGACTAATTCTGTTTAGTAAAGTCCTAGAGGATGTTGGCAGATAACCTGGATTGCAGGACAGTGGATCAATTAGAGACATCAGTGCATAGCTTTGCTCTTTAATAAAGAAGATACAAAACAATATTAATTTGGACACTTCAGGTCTATAAATAAAACTGCACTTGAGGCTTCCTACTTGAAATTTCCAGTTCATGTACACTGGAAACAAATTACAAGTCTGATGCTGTTTACCTTAACAATATTAGACAGTAAAATTATGTCATCTTATATCTAATCAATTTGTTAGATTGTGAATCATGAGCATGTCCATAGAGTTGGTAAATTGGTCACTTGTGATAGCATGACAAAGTTGTAGATCTGTAAGAATCAACATCAAGAAGCAAAAGATTCTCATAGATAGAATCAAGAATTTCATACAGATCATGTACTAGAACAATAGTAGAATAAAAGCTATAAAATTATATGAATTATGCACTCCAGAAAAAGATGACTAGAATTGTTTAAAATTAAAATGTTATAGAGATAATTGAGGAGTGTGAAAAATAAGAGAGATGTATTACCTGCTTGTTTGCTAGTATCAGAAGAGGAGCCCCTCGTAGGTCCTGATGTCGAAGTACCTTCTCTGCAAAGCATTTTTATGCTGTTATTAATAACTCAAACTATTCCAGCATTATCTAACAACTTATAACATACAAATGTTTGGGCCAAAGAAGTTATGATAGGCTAAACTTTACAGAATCAATGGCACTGACCAAAAGCAGACTTGGAATTTTCAAAGGAGGACGGACATGAAGCATCTATGACATATATCACGGCATGTGCCTCCTCATAATATTTCTCCCAAATTGACATGCCTCCTCATAATATTTCTCCCAAATTGAGCGCAAACCAATCTGCATACAAAATTGATTATCAAATTTGATATTGACCTAGAGAATGTTAACATTGCCATAACAGATTTAGTGATCTAATAAGAACATATTTTTCTATTATGCTCTTTAGACATATTTTCTCTTTGCAATTATATTACCCAGTGTCTTGTGTCACAATTTTTCCACAGCTTCTTTGGAAACAAAAATAGTAGTAATTGATTTAATTTTTAAATCTTACATGATATGGACCTAACTTCTCCAATGATACACACACCGAAACAAAAGACCAATCAGGTTAGCTAGAGTCCAAAGCAGCTAAGAGATCGAAGAAAGGTTGATGTCATTAATTAAAACAAGATAACTAAACTTCGAAAGTGTTGAATTAAACAAAAGATAAGTTGGACAGCAGAAAATAGACACTTCTGGTAATATATATGATTTCAACTAGTAATTTTAAATTGTTTATTAGCACCAAAAGTAATTTATAGAAACAAGTATGATCCAAGTGATTTACTTTTCGTTTTCCACCTTCTTTAATGGTAGCAGAACATACATATATTCAGTGTGCTACATGATTATTCTTAGCCGTAAAAACCAGTCACGTTATACTGTTTCCAAGAAGATTCCATGAGAGATTGTTATGGGGGCAATAAATAGTACTTTTTTCAAATTATGCAACATACTTGCATTTTCCTTCAGAGAGAATTCCAAATGAAGAGATTTATTGCATATGAAATCTTTACACTTCATTCACTTAGTTAAAAATAAAGTTATTGCAAGGAAAAAAAAAAAAAAGGTTTTTCCTGTAATCTTCAACATAACAGAAAAAGGGTTTTCGCCATTAATCTTCAACAGCACAAATGAAAATAAATTTGTAAGCTCGTAGTCATGGCTTTTTGTTGATTTTTCTGCAGAAAGTATGGAATAACTGTGGAGTTTTCCAATTAACAATTCGAAGAAGCATACCTGGCCTCCTAGGTCCCAAAATACAAGCTTTGCATTTGCAGCTTCAATACGACCAATGTTAAGACCAACTGTAGGAACAATTCGATCTGGAGGAACCCCTTCCAAATTTGTATATATTGACTTTAATTTCTCCAGCAAAGTCTAGAAAAAAAGAAGTGTAATATCGAAAAGGAAAAACTTTAGTTAACCAAAATATGTAATATCTTAAAAAGCAAGGGACATATCAGATTTGGTACCAAGTGAAGCAAGTAATTTAGAAGCAACAAGAAGTACATAGTTTCAAACATTTCTAATTACTATCACTTATCTCAAAATTATTTTGAAGTCTAAAGAACATTAGTGCAACAAGTGAAATGACTCCGTTAACTGATGGTTAATCATGACTGTTATATGGCAATATGATAGATTTATCATAATACATTTTACATTGATTAGGAATGGCTCCTTTCTATTATCCAGCTAGGACTAAATATATACAAACTATAATTGTATCTACTAAGTAAATACTTTTAAGGGCATTCTTGTAACTTAGACTTGAGCCCTTAAGATATTTAATCAATCTGACACAACCATACAAAACTAGAAGTTATGATCTGAAACTGTTATTTTAAACATCAGTATAGTGTTATCACTAGATCTCTATCTCAGATCTAATTAAATAAAGAAGGATATTCATTGTATATAGCCCAGTCAGCCCATGATCCTTGGAGCGATTAAGGCAACAGATCAAAGAAAGTAACTCCCAACGAGCCTCACCTCTTAACCATAGTCGATAACAGAGCTCCATAAATCAATCATGGATGATTTTCTCTTTCTTCCAATTGATTCTTAAAGCAAGGCTAATCACTGCCACCACTCAGTAATAACTATTAGAGCTACTACTCCTTGCACCCTCAAACATCCTTGTGTACAATTAATTCATTACTTATTAGTCCTAGATCACTGATTTAGATCATTTTTTCAGTATTAGAGAAAGCACGAGGAGGATATAATGCCCTATTAGGTAGCAATACTATTGGCTCCAAGCAGGATGATTCATGAGTGATTACTAAATATTACTAATGGAATATAAGTCAAGAGAAATTCTAATAAGGAATGCTATTTGACACTGAACTATCACTGGCACAATCCAACTAGTAAAGGGACCATGATCCATGAAGTATGAAGCTTGTTTAGGAAATTCAACTTTTTGAACTAGGTATAGTTATTATAGATTAACCAAAACAAAGTATGGAGCAAGAGGGATATGATATACACATGAACTAATTACAACTTTGAACAGCATCATGTCCTGAGAGCAACCCCCACTCAATAAAAGCAACCAAATAGTTAACAAAGTTTGAACTTTGAAGTGTAAGAGTTAAAATTCAAATGGTTTGTTAAATAACATATGAAATTGTTACATGTCAAATCTCCATCTACGTTTCTCCACATCACTCCCTTACCAAACCACCAGCCAAATACTTATCAATTATCATACTTAGTTTTCTAAAACACTTTTTTATTGGGCTGGCAGTCCAAGCGTATAATCTTTAAAAGGATTATGTAAACATACTAATATTTAATATAATAATACTTAAAAATGAAAAAATGAATTCCATAAAAATTCCATAAATTAGGAAAAGCTTTAAAAAAATATAGCAAACATTAACCTTCAATTATAGAAAATTACAATTCAATTGACAGGACCATGAAAAATTTCCACACTTCAAAAAAAATAAAATAAAGAACACTTCGTTTCAAAGTTCAAACTTCTTAAGGCTTTTCCTTTTAATCAATCAATCAGCAAGCAATCAAGGAAACAACACAAGGATAGGAGTCTTTTAAAATTGATAATCAATTATACAGGTTGTGCAAACCACATAATTTAGTAACTCATTTGTTGACTTCTATTTCTTAGTTACGAATAAAATCATATTAAGATATTTATTCAATGCATTCCTTAATGTGTAAACAACAGAAAGTTCAAACTTCTTGACAATTGAGGAGAAATTTAAGCACAACTAGTATAGCCCACAAATCCAGCAACTTCTTCCTAGTATTCAGGTTTTTCTATTCATAGACCAACTGTGCGGCCCGCATAATTTGCACAGATTGCCTATGTGGTCCACATAATCCATATAGAGTGCATAATGGGCAAATACCGCACCATAGACCATATAATTTGCACTTATCAATACTGCAGTCTATCTGCATAATGATGGCAATTCACCCATTTTGAATGTGTGTGGCCCCTGCATTCGCACATGCAACGACATTATACAATAGCACAGAACATATTTTAGAACACTAATCATATACTTTAGTTTGATGATATCAGAGAGGTAGTTAACTGTAAGGAATTTTTGGAAACAGAATGAGTAACTTTTTTAATTTGTTTAATACTCCAATTACCAACACGGTTTTTCTATGCAGCAGGCAAGGAAGTATGGCTGGCCGACAGAACATATTCTCTCCAAAAAGATTGTGCATATGCATATTGTGCCCAAGATCTAGTAATTGGTAACAACATTAGTCGAAATTTCATCTAGCTAGTCCCAGATACAAGGAGAATTAGTAGATTCCTCAAGTACTTCCAGTCTTCCAAGATTACATATTTAGGGAGAGAAAAATCTCCTCTTCAACATGCGCCAAAAATTCCAATAATGAAGAAATATACTTCTAATTTATCACATGGACAATACTAATCTTGCTTTAAATATACTAAATGCTACAGCAAAAGTTCCAAAGCCTACATAGCACATAACTAGCAATCAAGGAGTTTGATGGCAGGCAATTGGCACCAATATGGATGTCTTCAAGCTACCTACCATGCACACCCTTATTACATAGTTAAACAAAATAATTTTAATGAATCTCCATCCATGGTTCTTGTAAAATGGAAATGAGCTAAAAGAGCAAACGAAAACATAAATTACTTCTGAAACACAATTGATATATCAACAGGAGATAAAATTTTAAATTTTAAATAAGGTGACAATACAAGCTAACCAAATGGAACAAGGCTTACAGTTTTTCCAGCCTTTTCGATTCCAAGGATAAGAACATGGAACTCCATCTTGCTGAACATATGCTTCCACAATACATAGAACAACGAAAACATTGCCGCAATTTTCTCTTTCTCTACAATCTAGTCAACAAACTTTCGGGGCTTTTCGTTATCGAATTCACCCATTATTAATCATCCTGGACATTGAATAAACTAAGTTTAATCCGATAAAATTGCAATACTTTGAGTAGCATTGGTTAGAAATAGTAACAGATAAAGATATCGCAAATTTCGATTTGGTTTTAATTTATGGAAAAGAGAGAGAAATAGATTGATCTAGGTTTTAGATGTAATAATCTCAAAAAAAAAAAAAAAAAAAAGACCATAATTGTGGGCTTACCAAATTAATTGCCTTTGGACAAACTTGCAAGCGTAAATGACGAATTTTGGGGAAAGGGGATTTGGTATCTATTTATATATGAAATTTACAGAAAAAAAAAAAAGCTAGGGTTTCGAGACTTAACGGGTCAGATCAGAGAGATGAGAGAGAGAGAGAGAGCTCGCCGTCTGACCCCGAGAGAGAGAGAGAGAGAGGGAGGGAGAAAGAGCGCCCAGTCGGACCGTCGCCAGGGAGAGAGGGGAATCTAAATGCGCACCACATTTGACTTAGTGAGCACCATTTTCCCCAAAATCACTTTACTACATAGGATGTGGTGCTCACTAATTAAAATGTGGTGCGCATTTAGAACTTCCCAATAGAGAGCCAAGGGTAATTCTATTTAAGCACACCACTCTGATCGTCCCGGCCACCTCTTAAAATTATAAAAAAAAATTACATATTTCCTATTACTTGTTGTGACTACGTTTTTTGTCATGGTTGGTATTAATACTTGACCGATATTAAATTCGTTCGGAGACTAATTTTCAAATGGTGTAAAAATCATTTAGAGACTAAGCTCCGACTTAGAAATGCAGGCTTCTTGAGCAAAATGGTGTGCCTGAATAGAATTTTCCACTTCTCACCGTCTGAACTCGAACCCAACTCATTCATTGGCTTACCCTTTTTCGTTATAAGTATGTATATATATGATTTGGAGGAAAATAAAGAAAAAGAAAAAATTGAGAACAAAAACTGTTTTCTAAATACGAACTTGTGTAAAATAGCAACAAAATAGCAGCCCACAAGCAAGTGTCGCGGAGTAAGGGATAGCAACTAATTTTTAAGTCCTACACTGTTTGCTTGATTTCGTTGCAGTGTAATTTAAGCATATACTAGTTGAGTTTTCGCAATCTTGATTTTGTTAGCTCTTATCAATCTGACTTTTTGGTGAGATATATTTTAAGAAGTTGAGAGAGTTAAGAATTACACAACTCACTGCAAAATTTCAGAAGTTAACTTATATTAATTGTTTGTTCTCTCTACTGTCTGAAGCACCAGTCTTAATATCTTCTCAGGATGAAATAACCCATCTTTATTATTATTATTTCAATTTTGAGTTATTTTTTAGTTTTACATAATTATTTATTTTAAGTGTTTCTTAAAAAATAGAGGTCACGCAGTGAAGCTGAATTGACGATCAACCACAATAACTTGAGATATCGAGAACATAAATATCCACAAACAAGAAAAATACAAAAATAATACGATTTCACCAGCCAAATTGTCTGATATACATCCACGGATGAAAAAAGAAGAATTCACTAAATCTTGAAAATACAAAGTTGAGAAACTCTCACCAAAATCTAGAACTCCAAATTACACCTTTAACACTCAAACAAAAAATTAAAGAATCAAATAGTAGATATGTGTATAAAAAACTTTTCTTTAAAATCTATTCTTAATTGTCTTTTACAATTTTATCTAACATATGAGTGATATACTTGGTGCTTATAATCTGAATCTTAGTATTTATCATCATATATTGAGGATCCAAATCAAACAGTAGACTGGTTCATCTAGAGCAAATCTATTTAGGGTTCATTATTGGAATCTAATTTTTAAAACAACTTGAATTGAGATATTCGAGTCAAACTCAACACACAATTGTTTCTCTTGAGTCTCCACCGAGTGTCATTGCATCATGTTTCCAACAATTTTTTTGTACGGCTTATCCTGTGCCTGTATCTTGTATCATGTCATAGTATTGTCTGATATTAGTAACTATAATTTTTACCAATGTATATTAGAATTTTATTTCCTCAAGTACACAACGTGATATGAGTCCAAAAAAAAAAAAATACACAAGCTCAATCGTTCTCATCGTTCATCTCAGTGCCGTATGAATGAGTCCTGCACAGTGGACAAGTTAAACTCTCGTCCAGCCACCGCTCAATGCACTCGCCATGAAAGATGTGACTGGAGCAAGGCAGGAGCCAGCAACGATCCTTCCGCACAAACTCCTCGAAACAAATGTTGTAGTCGAGTTGGAACACGTCGCCATGGTCGAGCTTGTATCGAAACTTTTGCATGGATCTCAGAACCCTGCGCTTCTCGTGGATGTGGTCTGGAATGAAGTACGTCCAGAAAAGATCATAGATATGAAAATATGAGAATAAGATCGGTGCCAGAATCACAAGAAAGAGAAGCAAATTGATTATGGTAATGTCCATAGGGGGAGAGAGAGAGAGAGAGAGATAGCTATGAAAGAAAAATAGTTGGTACTATTTTTAGAAGAAAGTACAAGAAAACAAGTGAGAGGTGGAGTATTTATATTTGCTAATAAAAAT
Organism: Dracaena cambodiana; assembly: GCA_036321105.1. NCBI lineage: Eukaryota > Viridiplantae > Streptophyta > Magnoliopsida > Asparagales > Asparagaceae > Dracaena > Dracaena cambodiana. The sequence continues at coordinate 32,516,644 of JAYEPQ010000016.1, forward strand.
AATTCCGTTAGGAATCGGACTAGGTTTGTTTGAGGTTTTAAGGTTAGTCCTAATAGGATTAGTACTAGACGTTTTTTGTGTTATGGTCAGGAATTAATTAATCCCAAAACGATGTTGAAATTGTTTAGGGAATAATTTTTTTTTTATATAAGTAGTAGTAATTTATAAGTAGTAACATTATATTTTCCAGCAACCAAGTTTTAATGTTTCCCATTCTTATGGGCACAAATACGGATGATAATGGACGTATCCATGGTTAATTTTTATCTTATTCTATGCCAGACCCAAAACTATATTGACTTGTATGGGGAAAATCCAAAGGAGCACACCATTTTTACTAGTGAGCACACTTATAAAGTTAGTTAATATTATAAGTCTGTCATCGTTTTTTTTTTTTGGATAGAACTGTCCCCTTTCTTCAACATCTTTTCTCTATCTACTTCAGCTGTTCAATTAAAAAAAAAATTAAATCCTTAAACCCATCAAGGGTTGGGGAGTGCGGCGATCGGCGATTAGCAGTGAAACAGGACAGCGAAGCAGAGCAGGACCATCGGGTGAAAGGACTTGAAGGGAGGGGAGCTGAAAGAATGAGGTGGGTTGTGAGAAATTGGAGCTAAAGAAGGTTTTTTTTTTTTTTTTTTTGAATGAGTGGTGTGCTCATCAGAAAAAATGTGTGCTCATTATGAAAAGTTGGCTCACTAGAAAAATGATGTGCTCCTTTAGAAACTCCCCCGTTTGATTGAAAAATATTTGCATAGACCACCTTATCTTTTGGCATAATTGCATATCGAGTCCTTATGTTTTTTTTTTTGAAAATCCTAACCAAATAAATTTTTGTTTCGAATCCCATTTGGAGTAGTGCTAGAGCACACCACTTGACCTAGTGAGCACACCTCCTGAAAATTACACGTTTGCTACTTTAATTCTTGACTTTTTTTGTATCATAGTAGGAAATTAATCCTGAAACACTGTTAAAATTGTTAAGGGACTAACTCCAAATAGTTTGAAAATCGTTCGAGAACTAATACCGATTCAGAAAAGTGAGCTCACTAGGACAAGCGGTGTGCTCCTTTCCAAATTCTCATTAGTACTCTTGAAAATTCAGTTTAGACTTTAAATCTATTAATTGAGTTTAACTAATCAAATAATTTATTTATTATATTAACATGGATCCCACATATATCGTATCCTATATTGCAAATATGAAAACTTTTCAATAATAATTTGTTGGCGGGAGCGGAACCAGACATTTGGAGAGGGTGCAGAGTTATTCAGGAATCAAGCTACTTGAACGGTTCCTTGGGATGCAGGAGGCGAAGCTTCCTACTGGAGATGTGGGGCCGCCGGAGCCCTGAATAAAAAATTATCACATTTCTGTGTATAACTCTTTTAAATTTATGATATTACAATACTAACATGAATATTTTTATTTTACAATTTCTTGACAAAATCAAGATATTACAATACAGATATCCTATTATTCATTTTTGTTATTAATTTTTGAAGTTTAAAATAGGAAATAAATTATTCTGTCCAAAAAAGAGAGATCATTTTCATTCCATTAGTGAGTCATTCACTTCTCATAATTATAATCTTCATAATTGAAAATTAAAAATAAGAGAGAAGGAAGATTATAAAATTGAGGATTTAGAAAGGAGAGGCTTGAAAATTTTTCGATAATTAAAGTTTATTAGGTTCTTAAAAAAAATTAGCCAATGGGCTTTACATTACAATATAAAATTATAATCCTTGTTTTGAACTTTTTGTGTGTAGATGAACAGTCGGACGAACGATCGAATTTCGACTGATCGAACCCGATGATGTAGGTATCCGACTGTCCAATCTCCGATCGATCTCCGGTCGGACAGAGACGATCGGCTCTTCAAGGAGTCAGACGGTAAACCCTCTTCCTCCTTCCTCTTCTCCTCCTTCAACATCAACCTTCAACATCAACAGCAAAAAAAAAAAGGACAAAAAAAAAAAAATGAAGTTGCCATTATGAGAGAGTTCCAAGAAAATGACCATTTGAATTCCAAGTTCAAAGCGAGAGTTCGACTTCTCCTAATCTCAAAAAAGAAAATAAAAATAAAAATAAATAATACTTGTCAGAGTCCGCGAGATTTGAAGTCACACGATCGATTCCAACCACCGCAATAAGAATGTGAATGGGTCTGACCGATTTGCGATAATTTATCCTATAGCCTAGACCGACCAATCCGTCCGCTTTCTCTATTTTGATTTGCAAAAGGAAATTGATTTCAATATCTTCAGACGATGGAAACTACTAAATTGGAGTACAGTAGGGACAGAGGAAATTTTCGATGGAGTACCGAACTCCAACCAATACCAGTCGGATTTGGGCGCACGATTCGGAGTTGGCCAAGACGTTCACACTATTTTTGTGTTATGCCGAGAAGTTCAAAAAGGTGAACCTCATTTAAAATAAATTGACGTCACATGTTCAAAAAAATTTTCAAATAAAGGCTGAATATGTAGATTAGTCTTAACCTTTGACCTAATTGCAAGTAATTAAAAACATAATTAACTAATGACTCGTGTCGAAGAAAAAACACGCACTTGTGACGCAAGCGTCGACCCTTTTGTGTACAAGTAAATACTACTAGTTTCGACTGGCAAAAAAAAGTACTACTAGTTTCTCTCCCGAAGTCGACAATACAATAATAATTAATCAAAATAAAAAATTCGAAATGTAAATCCACAAATTCAAATTCATAATTGTGACAAACTTGTTTAGTTCAAGAGAGGATAGAAAGCAATACTTGTGCAAAGTTTATACACATTCTCTTCTCAATATGTTTAATGTTCCAGAATTAAGAAGGGCCAACAACGAAAATTAGAGACAGGATCCAAAACAATAAATATTTTTCTTTCATCTTGAAAGTGGTTTTTTTTTTTTATACAGGTAGTGATAGTTCATAAGTAGTTCTATTATATTTTCCAGCAACCAAGTCCTAATGCATCCCATTCTCGTGGAAGCAAGTAGGGATGATAATAGACTCGACCATGAGTCAAATTTTTGCTTGTCCTACGCCAGACCCAAAACTATATTGACTTGTATAGGGAATTTCCAAAGGAGCACACCATTTTTCCTAATGAATACACTTATAAAGTTGGTTAATATTACAAGTCTGACATCATTTTTTTGACAGAACCGTCCCCTTCTTCAACCTCTTTTCTCCATCTACTTCAACTGTTCAATTAAAAAGAAAAAAAAATTAAATCCTTGAACCTAACAATGGTCGAGGAGCGCGGCGGTCGGTGGTGGAGCAGGGCAATGCTATAGGTGAGAGGAATTAGAGAGAGAGAGGGCTGCTAAGAGAATGTGATGGGTCATGGGTAAGAGGAGTTAAAGAAGGATTTTTTTGGAATGAGTGGTGTGTTTATCGAGAAAAACCATCTCCTTTTTTAAAGAAAGGATGTACTCACTTTGGTGTGCTCCTCCTATAGCAACTCCACTTGTATGGTTGAAAAATATTTGCATAGACCACCTTATTTTTAACAAAATTGCATAATAAGTCCTTATGTTTTTACTTAAAATCCTAACCAAATAAAATTTTGAGTTCGATTCTAGCTTGGCTTCAGTCCCATTACTTAATCCTAACCAATTTAGCTAGCTGGATGAACTCCTATTATTAGTTTATTTAGGAGTAAATGGGAATTTCTTAGAACAAATCTTGTTACTTGGGCGAGCCTCCTTTGTAATTATAACTTGTTCACGTATCATCATATTTTAATTCTTAGCACATATCTTAATTGTTAGCTAGGCCCCTAAAGCCTAACAGAATCAGGAAGAATTAAATCTATCTTCATAGTCCATACATATCTATAATTTTTAGGGGAAATAAATGTTATTATATCAATATTCATATGCTAGCTACGGTTAAGATCGAGAACCAAAATATCTGCTAAAATATTCAAATCAACACATTTAATTTAATTTAATTTAATTTAATTTAATTTCCTTACAAAAGAAGTAAACCAAAAAAATTAAAAAAATAAAATAAAATCAATACATTCTCTTATCTGATGAAAAATTAACAACTGTAAAAATAGTTCAACTCAAGCTCAAACGTCGCCATCATTCGACATCTCCGGACTACACAAGCAAGCTCTACAGACTGGACAAGTTAAGCTCTTTTCGAACCACTGTTCGATGCACGCTGCATGTAACATATGGCTGCAGCCGGGCAGGACCAAACAACAGTCTCCCTGTGCAAACTCCTCGAGACAAATGCTGCAGTCGAATCCGAAGGCATAGCCTTGCTCGGGCTTATATTGAAACTTTGGCATCAACTTGAAAGCTCTGCGCCTCTTGTTACGCGAGTTGAAGTCCATCACGAATTTTGTGAACCAATAGATGAGTAGAGATGCAAGTAGAATCGCGAAATAAAACATAACAGAGAATATTAAATTTTTGATGTCCATAGGTGAAGGGGGTACTGAGAGAGAACGCTGAGGTAATTAAGTGGCTTAAACCTTGTTTCTTTGTGAAGGAAGCGCAAGCGAGTGGTGAGAGGTTATATATAAAGGAGTGTGCATGGGATAGTGAGTCCCATTAGGAGTAGGAGTTGGTACCGTAAGCTTAGTCCAGATTTTTTTTCCGAGTAATAGTCGTATTTGGCAACAAAATAATAGAAATTACCTAGCTAAAACTCCTGATCAAAGTATGAATTAGATTCCTAAAATGATTTGGGTTAAACATGAATATATTATATGAATCAATGCGCAGCTATAATTAAGACTCCTAATTCAAGTATGAATAGGAGTCCGGGATTTTTGCAGCCTCCTTCTCTCTCTACTCCACACACACACACATATATATGGGGAGAAAGTGTACCTAAGGAACGTATGTGCTTTCTTTTGTACAAATACATTGGTTTTCACCGCAAAAAAAAAAAAAAAAAAAAAAAAAAAAAAAACTTTTCACAGGAAATTCTATTTAGGCACACCACTTTGCTCACTAGCACACCTCCAAAAGTTGTGACCCTCTCTTGCCGTTGTCGGGATTAATAATCGACCAATGTTAAATCCGTTCAGAGACTAATCCTCAAACAGTGTAAAAATCGTTTAGGGACTGATCTCCGACTGAGAAATGTGAGCTTCTTCAACAAAGTGGTATGCCCGAATAGAATTTCCCACTTCTCACTATCTTAACTCGAACTCAACTCATTCATTGGCTTAACCTTTTTCGTTATAATGGTTGGGAGGAAAATAAAGAAAAAGAAAAAATTGAGAAAAAAAAACTGTTTTCTAAATACAAACTTGTGCAAAATAGTAGCCCAACAAGCAAGCCTCACGGAGTAAGGGATGATAACTAATTTTTAAGTCCTACATTGCTTGTTCTGATTTCGGCGTGGTGTAACTTAAGCGTATACTAGTTGAGTTTTTCGTAACATTGATTTTCTTAGCTCTTATCAATCTGACTATTTGGTGAGAGATATTTTAAGAAGCGGAGAGATTTTAGGGGCTAGTCAACTCATTAGAAAATTTCAAAAGTTAATTTATTTTAATTATTCTCTCTACTGTGTGAACCATTAGTCTTAATGTATTCTTAGGATGAAATAATCCATCTTTATTATTGTTTCAGTTTTGAGTTATTTTTGAGTTTCATATAAATATCTTAAGCTTTTATTAAGTTTCACAATTTTAGAAGTGGAGGAGACACAGTGGAGCTGAATCGAAGGTCAACCACAATAAATTGAGATATCGAAAATATAAAAATCCACAAACAAGAAAAACATAAATATAACATGAGTCTTCCAGCCAAACTGTCTAATGTACATACACAGATGAAGAACGGGGGATCAAGTAAAATTTTAAAGAATATAAAATTGAGAAACTCTCATCAAAACCTAAAACTCCGAATCACACATTTTACACTAAAAGAAAGGGGGGGAGAATCAAACCGTAGACGGGTGTGTTGAGATATAATTGAGATATGATCATAATACTAAAATATTTTTAGATATTTTCCTATTAGATATTGAGATATTTTTCTAAATTAGGATGTTGACAAATCTTTGATTAGACTAATTTAGAATAGTTGACAAATCTCTGATTTGACTAATTGAAGATTTTATGTAATTAGTATCAATTACAGATCTTGTAATTATTCTTTTTATTGCCTCCTTCACCTATAAAAGGATGGTTCATTGTACAGTTCAATTACAAGAAAATATACATAAATTTCTTCATTTCGCTTTCGCTCTACTTTCTTCTACATGGTATCAGAACCACTAGAATTCTGGTGCCTTTTCTAACTTCTTTTGTGAGTGCATAAATCACCATAAATGAGATTTTTCTTCGTCCTCACACATCTCGAAACTCTTTGTGCCCGTTTCGGCCATTTTGAAGTCAAATATCGATAATTTTCTACCTTCAGATTGTTCGTCTCCATTCGATCTCCTTCCATCAAAATTTCAGCTCTATCGGACTTGACAAGCTCTTCCACACACCGTGTGAAGTCTCCACAAGTGGTATTCACGTACCTCTCTTCTTCAACGCGTGAGCCCCACTTGTCCTGGTCAATTCTGTTCTAAATCAGGTTTGACTTTTTCGGACGCTGATTTTTTTGGTTGATTTTTCGGAAGTTGATTTTGGCATATCCATTCCAAAATGTCTTCCCAAAATAACATTGTTCATCCACTTGATATTGTTTTTGATAGAACCAACTATAATCTTTGGGCTTCCAATATGAAACTTTTTCTCAAAGGAAGAAAATTATGGCGTTATGTTTCTGAGGATTCTCTTAAGCCTGTTCGTGCTAAGGATGAGTCCGCCACTGATTACGCTACTCGCTTGGACGACTTGGAGAGTATTCATAGCAAAATTCTGCAGTGGACTGTTAATACATCAATCACATATATTAACAGTCTTCTACCCAGGCTCGAGAATGCAAAATCTGCATGAGATTTCTTGGCTGCTCGATACGACTGCTGCAATGATGCTTCTCTTCAGTTTCAAACTGAGACAAAACTTTACCAGATGCGTCAAGAACCTGGTCAGTTTATTACTGAATTTTACTCTCAAATCATTCTTCTTTGGAATCAGTTGACTGCTGCCGAACCCCAACTTCATTGTGTTGCAGACATCGAGCTCTTTGCAAGGTATCAGGACCGAGGCAAGTTCATGCATTTTATGATGGCTCTTCACGATAACTTTGAGTCCACTCGGGCAGCCCTTCTTTATCGTACGCCACTTCCTACCATGGATCTTGCTGTTTCTGAGTTAATTTCCGAGGAGCATCGTCACCTTACTATGAAGGTACAGTCTTCCGATCTTGTTTTGGCGATTGTCTCTTCGGCTGCCTCCCAACGTTCTACTCCACAGTCACAATCTTTTTCTCAAAAGTTATTTTGTCGGTATTGCAAGAAAAACGGCCACTTGATTACTGATTGTTTCAAGTTGCAACAAAAGAAGACACGAGACTCCCGTGGTTTCCTCCAACAGGCTGTTGCGGTTGTCTCTACTGATCTCTCTACCGCTGAGTCATCTTCTCAGTCTACTTCGCTCACTGCTGCTGATATTGAGACTTTGGTCCATCAGGTTCTGTCTCGTTCATCTACTGCACTATCTGTCACTTTAGGTACTTCTTTTTAGTTTATGTATTCTGCTTGTTGTAATCATATGACTTCTGATCCCACCATTTTTTCAACTAAATCTGCACTAGACCCTAACCATATTATTTATACTGTCGATGGTCTGCCTGTTAGCCATATTGGTTCTATTTCTACCTCCGACGTCTCCGTCGATAGTACCTATTTAGTTCCTAAGTTATCATCGAATCTCCTCTCTGTTGACCAACTTATTGAGTTAGGTTTTGAGCTTCACTTTTCTTTTCATAGTGTTGATGTGCAGGATCCTCGGTCGGGTCAGGTCACATGCCGTAAAGTTGGACGTATGTTTGAAATTGTGAACTTGCAGATTCCTTCTACTACACCTTCAGCTGTCTTTGCCATCACCTCTAGCGTTTGGCATTCTCATCTCGGTCATACTTCTTTAGCTCGTATTCAACAGTTAGCCTCTAGTGGTCTCTTTGGTTCTCTCACTTTTGATAAATTTGATTGTCTTTCTTGTTAACTTTGAAAACAAACTCATTTACCTTTTAATACTAGTGACTCTTTTTCTTCTGCTCCTTTTGATCTTATTCATTCTGATATTTGGGGCCCTTCTCAAATTTCCGTCGAGGGGGGCTCCCGCTACTTTGTCATATTTGTAGATGATTTTTCACGTTATACATGAATTTATCTTATGCATAAACGTTCTGAGTTATTTGCAATTTACAAACGCTTTTACCAAATGGCATTTACCCAGTTTTCTCGTGCTATCAAGATTTTTTGTTCTGATAATGCTCTGGAATATAATGAAAAATCCTTCATTGAGTTTTTGCAACAAAATGGAACTCTCTCTCATCACTCTTGTCCCTATGCATCACAACAAAATGGTCGAGCAGAGCGTAAACACCGTCACATTCTAGACACCATTCGATCTCTCCTCATTTCTGCCTCGCTTCCTGAGCGTCTTTGGGGAGAGGTTGCTTTTACTGCTGTCTACACCATCAATCGTGTCCCCTCACCCATTCTTGACAACAAAACTCCTTTTAAAATGTTGTATAGTACCATTCCTGATTACAACTCTCTTCGAGTTTTTGGTTGTGCCTGCTTCATTCTTCTCCCCCTGCATGAATGAACGAAGTTGGAATCTCGTTCCAGACTGTGTTGCTTTCTTGGTTATGGCATTGAACAAAAAAGATACCGTTGTTATGATCCTATCACCAAACGCCTTTGTATCTCTCGTCATGTAGAGTTTTGGGAATATAAGTTCTTCACCACACTTTCTTTCTTTCCCTTACTTCACTCTAGTCATTCCCCTGTTTTCACTGATCTCTCTATTACTCTATTTTCTGAGTCTACTAACTCTTTTATTGGTGATACTGTAGACACCTAAAAAAAATTTAAAAAAAAAATTACAGCGGGGTCCACCCGCGGGAACTCCTCCCGCGGGTCCCACCCGCGGGAGGAATCCCGTGGGTGTCCGCGGGAATTCCTCTAGCGGGTGGCCACCCGCGTGAGCGATCCCGCAGGTTGCCACCCGCGGGAGCGATCCCGCAGGTGCCAACCCGCGGGTTGTTTTCCGCTTCCGTTCCGCTTCTGTTCTGTTTTGCATGGTGATCCGAATTTTTGGGGATTTAATCGCATTCGAGGGAAGAATTTGAGCAGGATTAGAAGCGCTCCTCAATCTATAAAATTAGGAGCGGAGTTCAGGAAAAAGGGAAAGGAGGAGATTCTTTTGGAGAGGGAATTCTTTGGAGAGACAATTTTCCAGAGGCCGAAGTCTAAAAATCCATAGAGGAGTTCCTCAATCCAGAGAGATCGGATCGTCAACGGAGTGCAGAATCAAGACTCCACCGCTGCCAGAACCCACAAAAATAAAGAGAAATCGAAATCAATTGATCCTCATTCTTATAATCTTGAATTTATTTTGTAATTTTTCTTTTATTACTGTAATTCAAAATCAAATTGGCAATTTAAAGAAGATTCAATTTTTCGGACATACAAGAATTGGCGACCACAGTGTGAGTTTGGGCAGCGTAATCCTATTTTTAATTTTTTTTTTTCGGAGCCTAGGCGTCATCGCCAGGTTACGGAAAAAAATTTTGAGGCGTCATCGCCCATAAAATAAAGACAACACGTCATCGTCTGTCAAAAAAAAAAATTTATGAGGCGTCATCGCCCATAAAATAAAGACAAGACGTCATCGTCTGTCTAAAAAAAAAATTATGAGACGTCATCGCCCATAAAAAAATAAAATTGACAAGATGTCATCGTCTGTCAAAAAAAAATTATGAGGCATCATCGCCCATAAAAAAAAATGACAAGACGTCATCGTCTTTCAAAAAAAAAAAAATTATGCGGCGTCATCGCCCATAAAAAAAATGACAAGACGTCATTGTCTGTCAAAAAAAAAATTGAGGCGTTATCGCCCACAAAAAAAAAATGACAAAACTGGATACAACCCACGGGATGCAATCCGCTGATGGAATCGCGGGACGCAACCCGCAGATGGAATCGCGGGACACAACCCGCGGGGACGCAACCCGCAGATGGAATCGCAGGATGCAACCCGCAGATGGAATCGAGGGACGCAACCCGCGGAACCCGCGGGGACGCAACCCACAGATGCAATCGCGGGATGCAACCCGCGGGATACAGAATCCATAAGACAATAATAATAATAATAATAATAATAATAATAATAAGTAATAATAATAATAATAAGATAGTAATAAATAAAAATAAATAAAATAATAAATTGAAATTGCATCAATTACAATAAAAAAGTTAATAAATAAAGAAAAACGTGAGGCGAGATTAAAAAAAAAAGTACTATGCTCGGGTGGGGCCCACTTGGGCCACCCGCACTTTTCTCCCCCTCCCCCGCACGAAAAAATAAAAAAAATAAAATAATAATAAATAATAATAATAATAAGGCAAAAAATAAAAGAAAAAAAGAGAAAGGGTGTTATCGCCCACAAAAAATTGATTAAACTAAAAAAAATAATTAAAAAAAACATGTGGTATGAGTATTCTACCCACGGGTTGTATCCCGCGGATGCACCCGCGGATGCCAAAAAAAATAAAATAATAATAATAATAATAATAATAATAAAATAAAAAAATAAAAATAAACAAAAATAATAATAATAAATAAAAATAAATTTGCAAGGCCTCATCGCTTACCAAAATAAATAAATAAATAAATAATAATAAAAAATAAAAAAAGCTAGGTGTCATCATCTAAAAAAAAAAAAATTCAAAAGGCATCATCTTTTATAAAAAAAAAAAGGGACATCATCACAAACGAAAAAAAAGAGAGATAAAATAAATAAATATATATATATATATAATAAAATAAAATAAAAAATGATGATGAACTACCCAATGCCGTCAAGACAAAGGGAAGAGAACCAGTTTCTCGCCAAACTCATCATACTGGGGGTAAAAAGTATGTAGTACCCAATGCCGTCAAAACAACGGGAAGAGAATAAATTTCTCGCCAACCCCACCATGCTGGGGGTAAAAAGTATGAATCACCCAACGCCGTCAAGGCAAAGGAAAGAGAATAAATTTCTCGCCAACCTCATCATGCTGGGGGTAAAAGTATGAATTGCCCAAAGTTGCTAAGGCGAAAGGAATAAAGAATGTTTGGCATCTAAGCCCAAAACCTTCGATAACTCACCATGCTGAGGGGAATAGTATGGCTAGCCCAACTCAAACAGTAGTTGGTAAAGGCAAATCAAACCCGTTGATAGCTGGGGATTTGCTAAAAATCCCATGATAAATCTGTCATAATAGCATCCTTATACGAATATAAGGATACATCACTACCCTAAACTGCTAAGGCAAAGGGAAGAGGAAAAGTTTGGCATTTAAAACCAAACGAAATTCTCAACAACTCACCATGCTGAGGGGAATAGTATGGCTAGCCCAACTCAAATGGTAGTTGGTAAAGGCTAATCAAATCCGTTGATAGTTGGGGGTTTGCTAAAAATCCTAATCAGATAAATCTTTTGTCACGTTAAGATTTTACCTCTGACAACAAAACTTTTCTCTTCATTTTTCTCCAGCAGAGCAAGTGACACTCCAAAATATTTGTCAAGTTAAAATCATACCTCTGACATCATAATTCAAAATCAAATGAGATAAAATCCGATTAAATCTCCTGTCACGTTAAGATTTCATCTCTGACAGAAAAGAAAACTCACACTTCATCAAGCCCAATATTACAGCTTTTGATAAATTTGTTTCTGATATCGTTAAGTTAAAAATTACCTCTGATAAAAATCATCTCCCTATTAAGTTAACAGTTACCTCTGATAGTCCGATTCCAAGGCTAAATACGTTAACCGTCACCTCTATTTAGTCAGCTTGTTCCTATCACGACCAAATCCTCTGAATAGGTTGAGCTCCAAGACACGTTTAATGTCACCTCTGTCTTTTCCTGATCCGTCATACTAGATGTCACTGAACGGTTAGGATTCTAATGAGCACGTTAATATGATACCTCTGCTTGACCTAAAATAAGCATGTTAACATGATACCTCTGCTTGTCACCCAATGAGTACGTTAATAGCATACATCTACTTATTATCTAATGAGCACGTTAAAATCATACCTCTGTTTGTTATTGGATAAGCATATTAACGTCATATCTCCTCCCATGTTCAATGAAATATGTTAATAATTATCTCTGTCTACCAAATCCTTTACACGTCTAATAGCCAAAAATTAAAGAATCCAAAGTGTTTCGAAATTCAGTACGGCTAAATTCAGAACTTCGAAAACTTTGGAGGAGGTTATGGAGACACCTAAAAAAAATTAAAAAAAAAATTACATCGGGGTCCACCCGCGGGAACTCCTCCCGCGAGTGCCAACCCGCCGGAGGGATCCCGCAGGAGGGCACCGAGGGAGGAATCCGCGGGTCCCACCCGCGGGAGGAATCCCGCGGGTGTCCGCGGGAATTCCACCCGCGGGTGGCCACCCGCGGGAGCGATCCCGCGGGTTGCCACCCGCGGGAGCGATCCCGCAGGTGCCAACCCGCGGGTTGTTTTTCGCTTCCGTTCTGCTTCTGTTCTGTTTTGCATGGTGATCCGGATTTTTGGGGATTTAATCGAATTCGATGGAAGAATTTGAGCTGAATTAGAAGCGCTCCTCAATTTATAAAATTGGGAGCGGAGTTCAGAAGAAGGGGAAAGGAGGAGATTCTTTTGGAGAGGGAATTCTTTGGCGAGGCAATTTTTCAGAGGCCGAAGTCCAAAAATCCAGAGAGGAGTTTCTCAATCCCAAGAGATCGGATCGTCAACGGAGTGCAGAATCAAGACTCCACCGCTGCCAAAACCCACAAAAATAAAGGGGAATCGAAATTAATTGATCCCCATTCTTGTAATCTTGAATTTATTTTGTAATTTTTCTTTTATTGCTGTAATTCAAAATCAAATTGGCAATTTAAAGAAGATTCAATTTTTCGGGCATACAGATACCAACTCCTCTAACGATCCATTTTCGACCTCTTCCAATGACCTTGCTCCCCTATGACTTGGTTCTCTTCAAGATGTACATGTACCACCGTCTGCTGTTGAGTCCTCCCAAGTTATTGCACCTCGTCGTTCTGATATGGTAAGAGATACTCCTTCCTATCTTTATGATTATCATTATTTCTCTACTCTTGCTACTCTTCATGAGCCCCACTCTTATCGTGAGACTAGTTCTGATTCTCTTTAGCAGCAAGTTATGTCTGATGAATTAGATGATCTTGCCAAGACACATACTCGGGACTTGATGGATTTGCCTCGTGGAAAGTTTGCAATGGGTTGTAAGTGGGTTTACAATATTAAGACTCGGGCAGATAACTCAGTTGAGCGATACAAATCTCGTCTTATTGTGTTGGGTTGCTCTCAAGAGTATGGTATTGACTATGAGGAGACTTTTGCTCCTATTGCTCGGCTTATCTCTATTAGATTTTTTATTGCTATTGTTGCTGTTTGGCGTTGGTCATTATTTCAGATGGATGTTAAAAATGCATTTCTAAATAGAGATCTTACTGAGGAAGTTTATATGAAACCTCATTCTGGTTATGAGCATCCTCCTCATTAGGTTTGCCACCTTCGTCGTGCAATCTATGGTATGAAGCAGGCTCCTCGTACTTGGTTTGCCAAATTTACCTCTATCATCACACAGCAGGGTTTTGTAGCCAGTACTTATGACACTTCCTTATTCATCCGTAAGACTGCCTCTGGCACCACCCTTCTACTTCTCTATGTTGATGACATGATCATCATTGGTGATGATACTGCTGCCATTCGTGCGTTTCAGGTTTTTCTGGGTCATCATTTTGAAATGAAAGATTTTGGCACGCTCAGTTACTTTCTTATTCTTGAGGTGATATCTTCATCGGATGGTTATTCTCTTTTTCAGGCCAAGGATGCTTCAGATCTTATATCCAGGACTGGTCTAACCGACAGCAAGACTGCCAGTACCCCTTTGAAATATAATGCTCGATTCAACCTTACTGATGGTGTGCCTCTGTCTAATCATACAAACTATCGACAATTGGTTGGTAGTTTTATTTATCTCACAGTTACTCGCCCTTATATTTCTTATACTGTTCACCTTGTCAGTCAGTTCATGCACGAGTCTCGCTCACCTCATTATGCTGCTGTTCTTCGAATCCTCCGCTATGTCAAAGGCACTCTTTTCCATGGTTTATACTATTTATCTCAGTCATTTTTGAGTTATGAGGTTATTCTGATGCTGATTGGGCTGGTAATCCTACGGATCGTCATTCTACCACTGGTATTTGTTTCTTACTTGGTTTGTGTCTTATTTCTTTGTGAAATAAGAAACAAACAGCTGTCGCTCGATCTACCACTGAGGCTGAGTATTGCGCCCTTACTGATGTTACTGTTGAGCTTCTATGGCTGCGTTGTCTTTTGGCTGATTTGGATGCCCCTCAGCTGTCTCGTTCTCTTCTCTACTGTGACAACCAAAGTGCTATTCGGATTGTGCACAATGATGTTTTTTATGAACTCACAAAACATATTGAGATTGACTGCCACTTCATCAGGCATCATCTCAGTGATGGAACCCTTCGCTTGTGTTCCGTTTTCTCTACTGATCAGCTTGCTGATATTTTCACTAAGTCACACTCACCTGGTCGTTCTAGAGAACTTAATATCAATTACAGATCATGTAATTATTCTTTTTATTGTCTCATTCACCTATAAAAGAATGGCTCATTATACAGTTCAATTATAAGAAAATATACAGAAATTTCTTCATTCCGTTTTCGCTTTATTTTCTTCTACAGGGTGTATAAGATACTTTTCTCTAAAATCTCTTCTTAATTCCTTTTACAATTTTATCTAACCCGTGAGTGATATATATAGTGATTGTAATCCATATCTAAATATTCATCAAACCAAACAGTAGATTGGTTCATCTAGTCCAAATCCATTTAGGATCCATCATTGGGATCTAAATTCTGAAATAACTTGAACTGAGATATTCGAGTCAAACTCAACACACAATTGTTTCTCTCAAGTCTCCAGAAAGTGTCATTGCATCATATTTCCTACAATTTTCTAGCACGGCTTATCCTGTACCTGTATCCAGTATCGTAGTTTTGTCTGACATTAGTAACTATAATTTTTACCAATGTATATTAGAATTTTTATTTCGTCAAGTACACAACAAGACATGAGTCCAAAGACATATCCAATCTAAATTGTTTTATGATGATTCAACAAAAACTAAAATAAATACAAACTCATATCTCACGATAACAGTCAGACAAAATAAACAAGCTCAAACGTTCTCATTGTTCATCTCAGTGCCACATGAATGAGCCCTGTACAGTTGCTTGCTGCCCTCGCCATGAAAGATATGACCGCAACAAGGCAGGAGCCGGCAATGATCCTACCATGCAAACTCCTCGAAACAAATGTTGCAGTCGAGTCGGAAACCGTCACCATGTTCGAGCTTGTATCGAAACTTTGGCATCGATCTCAGAACTCTGCGCTTCTCGTGGATGGGGTCTGGATCGAAGTACGCCTAGAAAAGATCGTAGATATGAGAACATGAGAATAAAATTGGCGCCAGAATCACAAGAAAGAGAAGCGCATTGATTACGGTAATGTCCATAGAGGAGAGAGAGAGAGAGCTAGCTAAGAAAGAAAAATAGTTGGTACTTCTAAATAATAATAATTCCATTAGGAGTCGGACTAGATTTGTTTCAGGTTTTTAAGGTAGGATTAGTTCTGGAGAATTTCTAAATGAGCACACCACTTGTCCTAGTGAGCACACCTCTCAAAAATTACAAGTTTGCCACTTCAATTTTTGATGTTTTTTGTGTTATGGTCGAAAATTAACCCTAAACGATATTAAAATTGTTCATGGACTAATTCCAAACAGTTTGAAGACCGTTTGGGGATTAATACCGACTTAGAAAAGTGAGCTTTTTAGACAATTAGTGTGCTCCTTACCAAATTCTCATTAATACTCTAGAAAAATCAGTTGAGACTCTAAATCTTCTAATTAAGTTTAACTAAACAAATATTTTATTTATTATATTAACATGGACCCCATATATATATATATATATATATATATATATATATATATATATATATATATATATATATATATATATATATATATATATATATATATATATATATATATATATATATATATATATATATATATATATATATATATATATATATATATATATATCGTATCCTATATTGCAAATATGATAACTTTTCCATAATAATTTGTTGGCAGGAGCAGAACCAGATATTCGGAAGGCGTGCAGAGTTATTCAGGAATCAAGCTATTTTCGAGATGCAGGAGACAAAACCCCCTAATGGAGATGTGGGAGTGCCAAAGCCCCTGAATAAAAAAATTATAACATTTCTGTATAACTCTTTTAAATTTATGATATTACAATACTAACATATACTAACATGAATATTTATATTTTATAATTTCTTCACATTTTTAAGATATTACAGTACAAATATCATCCTATCAATTTTGTTATTAATTTCTGGAGTTTAAAATAGGAAATAAATTATTCAGTTCAAAGGAGAGATATCATCTTCATTAAATTATTGAGTCATTCATCTCTCATAACTTTAATCTTCATAATTGCAAATCAAAAATAAGGGAGAAAATTATGAAATTAAGGATTTAGAAAGGAGAGGCTTGAAAATTTTTCGATAATTAAACTGTATTAAGTTCTTAAAAAAAATTAGCCTACGGCTTTACATTACAATATAAAATTACAATCCTTAACCTTAGCGTAGTTTTTAACTTTTTGTGCGGGGATGAACAGTTATACGGAAGATTGGATTTCGGAGGTAGCTGATCGAATCCGACGAAGTAGGACTCCGATCACCGCCAGCGACTTACTCCAACTGATCTCCGACCGATCTCCGATTGGACGGAGGCTATCAGCTCTTTACGGAATCGAACGGAGTCGGCAAACCCTCAATCCTCCTTCCTCTTCCTCTTCCTCTTCCTCTTCCTCCTCCATCGACACCAACAAAAAAAAAGGTTTAAGAAAAACTGAAGCCACCATTATTAAGAGAGAGGGGCCTTATAAATTCCTCCATAAAATCCCATCAATAATTTTATGGGTTCCAAGGGAATGACCATTCAAATTCCAAAATCAAAAGCTATCGTTCGAATTTCCCTAATTTCAAAAAGAAAAAGTAAAAACAAATCATGCCATTAGGAGTCGGAATCCGTCGGATTTGAAGTCACCCGACCGATTCCGACCACCGCAATAAGAACATGAATGGCTCCGACCGATTTGCGATATTTTATCCCAACCCAACTCCGATCGATATTGGTTGTAGCGGACAATTCGGAGTCGGTGAAGACGTTCACCCCTATTTTTGTGTTATGGCGATAAGTTAAAAAAAGGAGAACCTCATTTAAAATTAATTGACATCACAAGTTCAAAAAAAATTTCAAATAAAGGCTGAATATGTAGATTAGTCTTAACATTTGACCTAATTGCAAGTAATTAAAAACATAATTAACTAATGACTCGTGTCGAAGAAAAAACACACACTTGTGACGCAAACCTCGATCCTTTTGTGTACAAGTAAATACTACTAATTTCGACTAGCAAAAAAAAATATTACTAGTTTCTCTCCAGAAATCATCAGTACAATAATAATTAATCGAAATAAGAAATCTAAATCCACGAATCCAAATTCAACAAAAATTAGAGAATAATAAAATATTTAAATAAATTTTGGTAAACAAACAAATTCAAACTGTCTCATCAGTTATCTCGCCATTATCCAAGTTCGTCATGCAAAACAAACAAGTCGATTGTTGATAAATAATGTATTTCAAAATTGTGGCGAATTTGTTTAGTTCAAGAGAAGATAGAGAACAATACTTATGCGAAATTTATGCATATTCTCTTCTCAGTATGTTTAATATTCCAGAACTAGAGAGGGCCAACGATAAAAATTGGGGACAGGATCCATAACAAAAAATATATTTCTTTCATCTCAAAAGCTTTTTTTTTTTATATAAGTAGTAGTAATTCAAAAGTAGTACCATTATATTTTCCAGCAACCAAGTCCTAATGCATCACATTCTCGTGGGAGCAAGTAAGGATGATAATAGACTCGACCATGAGTTAATTTTTGGCTTGTTCAATGCCAGACCCAAAACTATATTGACTTGTATGGAGAATTTCCAAAGAAGCACACTATTTTTTTACTAGTGAGTACACTTATAAAGTTTGTTAATATTATAAATCTGACATCGTTTTTTTTTTTTTACAAAACTGCCCCCTTCTTCAATCGTTTTTCTCCATTTACTTCAGCTGTTCAATTAAAATAAAAAAATTGAATCCTTAAACCCACCAGGGAGCGCAGCGGACAGTGGTCGACAGTGGAGGAGGGCGATGCTACGGGGGAGAGGAGTTAGAGAGAGAGCTGCTAAAAGAATGCGGTTGGTTGTGGATAAAAGGAGTTAAAGAAGGTTTGTTTTGGAATGACTGGTGTGCTCACAGCGAAAAACTCTCTTTTTGAAAAGAGATGGTGTGCATAGTAAAAAAAGGGGCTCCCTAGGAAAAATGGTGTGCTCCTTTAGAAACTCCCCATGTACGATTAAAAAATATTTGTATAGACCACCTTATCTTTTGGCATAATTGCATATGAATTCCTTATGGTTTTAGGGATGTACAAAAAAGCCCGCAGGGTTACTAAAATTTACTCCTAAACATTAGGATTAAGGGGAAATAAATGTTGCTATATCAATATTCATATGCTATATATGGTTAAGATCGAGAACCAAAATATCTGCTAAAATATTCAAATCAACACATTTAATTTAATTTAATTTCCATACAAAATAAGTAAACAAAAAATAAAAAATAAAAACAAAGCATTCTCTTATCTAACGAAAAATTAACAACTGCAAAAAATAATTTAAATCAAGCTCAAACATTGTCATCATTCGACATCTCCGTACTACACAAACAAGCTCTGCAGACTGGACAAGTTAGGCTCTTTTCGAACCACAGTTCGATGCACACTGCATGTAACATATGGTTGCAGCCGGGCAGGACCAGACAACAGTCTCCCCGTGCAAACTTCTCGAAACAAATGCTGCAGTCGAATCCGAAGGCGTAGCCTTGCTCGGGCTCGTATGGAAACTTTGGCATCAACTTGAAAGCTCTGCGCCTCTTGTTACGCGAGTAGACGTCCATCACGAATTTTGTGAACCTATAGATGGGTTGCGATGCAAGTAGAATCGCGTAATAAAACATAACAGAGAATATTAAAATTTTGATGTCCATAGGTGAAGGGGGTACTGAGAGAGAACGCTGAGGTAATTAAAAGGCTTAAACCTTGTTTCTTTGTGAAAGAAAGCGCAAGCGAGTGGTGAGAGGTTATATATAAAGGAGTGTGCATGGGATAGCGAGTCGCATTAGGAGTAAGAGTTGTTAAGCTTAGTCCAGATTTTTTTTTTTTTTTTTTTTTTTTTCCCGAGTAATAGTCGTATTTGGCAAAAAAAAAATTGAAATTACCTGATCAAAGTATGAATTAGATTCCTAAAATGATTTGGGTTAAACGTGAATATATTATATGTATCAAGATATATGAGGAGAATCAATGCGTAGCTATAATTATGACTCCTAATTCGAGTATGAATAGGAGTCGGGTATTTTTGCAGCCTCCCTCTCTCACTACTCCACACACACACACACACACATATATATATATCTATATATCTGTGTGTGCGTGAGAAAGTGTACCTGAGGAGCGTATGTGCTTTTGTATAAATACAAAGGTTTTCAGCGCAAAAAAAGGACTTTTCACAGGTAATTCTATTTAGGCACACCACATTGCTCGCTAGCACACCTCCTAAAGTTGTGACCGTTTTTGCCGTGGTCAGGATTAATATTCGACCAATGTTAAATCCGTTGAGAAACTAATTCTTGAACAGTGTAAAAATTGTTTAGAGACTAATCCCCGACTGAGAAATGCAGATTTATTCAGCAAAATGGTGTGCCTGAATAGAATTTCCCACTTCTCACCATCTGAACTCAAACCCAAATTCATTCATTGGCTTACCCTTTTTCGTTATAATGGTTGGGAGGAAAATAAAGAAAAAGAAAAAATTCAGAAAAAAACTGTTTTCTAAATACGAACTTGTGCAAAATAGCAGTCCAACAAGCAAGCATCACGGAGTAAGGAATGACAACTAATTTTTAAGTCCTACATTGCTTGCTCTGATTTCGTCGCGGTGTAACTTAAGCGTGTACTAGTTGAGTTTTTCGTAACATTGATTTTCTTAGCACTTATCAATCTGACTATTTGGTGAGAGATATTTTAAGAAGCGGAGAGATTTTAGGAGTTAGTCAACTCATTAGTGTTCGCCGCAAAAGTTTTGCTTCCTTCCATTGAATACAACTTAGATTACAATAAAAGTGAACAAGGTAAAAAGAACAAACGAGAGGATTTATAATCTATCGCTCTCTTTTACAATGAATTGTGGGATCTAGGCGATGGGATCTATAGTAGTTCTTTTGGACGATCGGGCGTCAAGATCTTCTCTCTTGAAGATGACGACCGACTGTAGAATCGATCTCATCTGGTCTTGATTCGTTCAAGGCTCTGTGCGTAACTTGAACGTCTCTAAAACTTCAGCAAGGGATCTCAGGTGCCGAAAAAAAGACCGACTCCTAGGGCTTCCTCAAGAGGGTATTTATAGCCTTAGGATGATTTGAGAGTTTCTATCCAAATAGAATTTGTACTCATCAAGGATTCCAATCAAATATCTTAGTTTTGATTTGAATCTCTTGATTTAGAGGTCTGATTGGACTTAATTTGGGTATCCCAAATCATAATCTCAATCAGTTTGAGATTCTGGTTATCTGCTCACGCGGAGATAATCTCATCAAAACGCGGAGCTAAGGAACCAAAACGCGGAACTAACGCGGAGCTATTAAACATCTCCGCGTTTTGTTCAAACGCGAGGCTAATATAGCCAAACGTGGAGCTACTGAGTTAGCTCCGCGTTCTGTTGTGGAAAATCCTTTTAACTTAGAAATTTTCACTGCCAACAGAACCCCCTCCAAAGTTTTCAAAATAGCTTAGAACTTAGCAAATTTTGAAATACTTTGGATCTTTAAATGCAGAGTTAAAATACCAAGTTTATCTCACGTTTTGTTCACTTGCCGGAGCTAAAATAGCTTCGCATTTCAGTGAGTAATTGCTATTTAATTACTCAGTAATTACTTAGTTAATAGCTCAGTAATTACTCCTGCTCTGACTTTCGCGCCGAATACCAAGAGGCGGATCATTTAAATAGAGCTTCAAGCTCTTCTTCTTCTTCTTCATTTCATCCGAAGAATCCAAGAGCTTAGAGCTCAGGCGACTCAGGCGAATCAATTTGAAGGGATGATCTTCGACCGAGCTTCCTTCAACTTTCCATAGATCTTCATCACTAGTATGTTATCTAAGAAGAGTACAGCGTCGCGCGCCTCCTCACCATCGGCGACCGGCGTTAGCAGCGGCGGCGGCGGCCGAGGCAGTGTTTTGGCTCCTTAGTTTAACTTTGGAATGTTTTGGCTCGGTTTTAACCGACCAACCAATTTTGAACCTGTGAGATCGCCGTTATCCGGTCGTAAGGCTTGGGAAGAAAGGAGAAGATGGAGAGAAACTCTAATCTTCTTCTACGCGAAGTTATCGCGTCATCCTCGCGTTCAAAACACGGGGCTATTTTGATTAGCAGTCGCGTTTAAATCGCGAGGCTATTTTGATTAGCAGTCGCGTTTAAATCGCGAGGCTATTTTGATTAGCAGGCGCGTTTAAATCGCGAGGCTATTTTCTCAACTGCGCGCGGAGTTTATCCTTAACTCCGCGTTTTCATACTTAGAAGATTTTTCGAGTTTTCTCTAACTCTTGATTCTTCTTTTGCAGTGAAGTACTTGGACCAGATCCTTCTTGAAGAGGAGTGCATGTGGTTTTACCAATCTTCGTCAGCAAAAGTAACTCTAAGGAAACCAGAAGCATATGCTTTACAACATAGTTGCAGGTTTCAAACTCTGGCTTCAAAAGATAAACTTTTGAAGGAGTTACAAGAACTCTGCGGCAGCTCATTAAGTTTTCTTGAGGACCATCTCTGTTAGATGACAATCTCTGTTGCTTTCCAAAGCGATAGAGATGATCATCTAAGGGCTTGTAGTATGTCGAATCCAACTTGTGCATCTTCATTAGGATTCTTATAGCAGTATCTTCAGATAATCCACTAAGAACTTTAAACAGATCATAGTTGATATTTGCAGAGGAGATCTTTTGCATGTGAACCAAGGAATTTCAACACTCCATGGAGACTTGTTGTCGGGTTATTGAAGCTTTTGGGAGAGCTATAACTCCCTCTTCTTCTGTAATTTTTTTGCTTCATGAATAAAGATAATTCCTTTTCTCTTTATCTGTCGGTTTCAAGAATCTTGCTTGCTCAACAAATAAATAACTTATTGTTTTGGTAAAACAACCTAAGGCTCATTTGCGAACTTAGATTTGTTAGTACCTGAAATGATCAGATAATAATCATTTTAACTTAGACAGAGGCGCTTAATCGCACATGCCTTAGTTTTAATGGAGGCAATTCAAGACTCAGATGCGTAACTTGAGTTGTCCATGCCAAGATACTCAAGTGATGATTATCAGATTTTGGCAGAGGCGCCAAATAACGCTTGCCAAATCCAATTTTCATAGAAACGCGTAGCTAAAATACTGCATTAACTTCGCGTTTTGCATAGTTGCGCGGAGCTAATAGCTTCGCATTTCTTATGACCACGCGAAGCTAAATAGCTTCGCGTTTTAGGAGTAACTGAACAACCAGTCGCTCCGATTTTCGCACTGAATGTCAAGAGACGGTTTCCTTCATTTAAATGGAGTTTTGAACTCTTTCTTCCTTACTCCTTTCGAAGAAATTTCAAGAACTCAGGCGACTAGAGACTGGTGATCAGGCTATTTCAGGCGACCCGACCAGCTTCCCCAAGTTTTTTCGTCGATTTCTCTCCGTTTTCTTCAAGATCAATGGCACCCAAGACTCGTGCTTCTTCCCGCGCAGCCTCGCCATCGGCGGCCGGCGCAAGCAGCGGCGAGCCAGTCCATGCTTCGCCCATCGGAGGTAAGGACCTCACTTTTGGGGCTTTTTAGAACATTTAGAGAGTGATTTGGTTCAGTTTTAACCGGCCAATCTTCTCTTTTATCGGTGAGATCGCCGTTACTCCGGCCAAACTGGCCTGGAGAAGAAGGAAAGGTCTTTGATCTTCCTCCACGCGAAGCTATCGCGTCATCCTCGCGCTTGAAACGCAGAGCTATTTTGACTAGCTGTCGCGTTTCATCGCGAGGCTATGAATTTTAGCTTCGCGTTCATAAATGCGAGGCTATTTTTGCACGGTCTAATCTTTAGCTTCGCGCGGAGTTATTTTCAGCTTCGCGCGGTCTAATATTTAGCTTCGCGCGGAGTTATTTTCAGCTTCGCGCGGTCTAATATTTAGCTTCGCGTGGAGTTATTTTCAGTTTCACGCGGTCTAATATTTAGCTTCGAGCGGAGTTATTCTTGACTTCGCGTTTCCATACTTAGAAAAAAAAAATTGTTTTTGTAGAAACTTTTCTAACTCTGATTCTCCTTTTTGCAGTAGAGTATTCGGTGGAAGCTCTTCCCCATAAGCACTACTTTGGTTTTGCTGGGGGTCCTGATCCATCAGCTCAATTTCGCTTCACCACCATCCTGGCTGCATACAAACCAGATTCAAGAGAGCGCAGGGAGAAATTGATCAAATATCATCCCACTACTGCACGGGAGATTATAACTGATGCGGCCTTCAAAGCCATGAACAGAGATGTGCTAGAGAAGCCCACATTTCTCTTTGGGGATAAGATGGAGCAATCGGATCAGATCCTCTTTGAAGAGGAGTGCATGTGGCTTTATAATTCTGGCAAAGCTTTAATGTTTCTGCCTAGAATGGAGCGTGGCTATCCCGTGATTTATCTTTAGAGGCTGGCGATGCATCGTGAGTTAGAGTGGGGTTTAACTCAAGAAAAGGATAGCATCCCAACGGGCAAATTGGGCGCACATGGGGCTCATCAGGATGGCCCCACCAGATGTATTACTGGTTTGCTTCCAGACAGATTTAGCAAGGAGTACCCAGTAGGAGAGGTTTCGATTCACGCACGAACTTTCCTGAGTGAGTTCATGGCGAAAGAAGGCCAATGCCCAGCTAGCGATTTCATGATGCCTGGCTGGGTTTACTCATCTGGCAACATGTGGTGGGCCCGCCTCGTTTAATACATGTTGGATTCCCATGAACCCATTCTGAAGGAGATTGGTTTATACAAGGCCATCAGAAATGTTCAATTTGGGTTCCCTCAGAGTGCTTATCATTTCTTCAGCTTTCTGGAGATGTACAACCCGGAGACCTGCACCCTTTTTACGCCAGTGGGTAAGCTAGGGTTCGCTCTCCACGAGATGTTCGAAGTATCTGGGCTTTCCATGGGCGAAGTCCCCTATGAAGAGTATATCCCCACTACCGAAGAGTTAAACATGCTGATGGCGAAGGACGAGCGTATCTATGCTACATACTGGGAGATGATGTGCCATTACCGCATCTGTGCCGACAGGGCAGGTGTGCGTAATCAGGGTATCGGCCACAAGAAATGGGCCGAGTACCTTTTCGTTAATTTGAACTCTAAGGATAGTTCAACAACTATCCATGGCTATGCTCCTGTTTACGTTACGGAGATCGATCGCCGCATCGCCAAGACCCGCCTAATGTATTATACTATTGAATCCAACGAAGGTGGATTCGGTCCTAGCACCTCCTTCAAGAGTTACCACTATCAAGCTCAGTCCCCAATATCCAATAGAGGTCTCATTGCTGGGTTCTTGATATTGTGGTTAAAAAGGTGTGTCGTGCCGTCTTTACCAAAAGAGGCAATTGCAATGACTGTGGTATATCCAGCAGTTCTCCTTGCAAACGGCCGACCCCTCGGACTTCTTCCGGCCATGGGGTGCAATCTACAGCATGGATTGCGAGCACTCTGCAATGACTTCATCCCTGCTGATAAGGGCAAGGGGAAAGAAAAAGGCAAGTCAAAAGAGATTGCCCAGGTGAAGACTCCGAACCCCAGGGTGGAGATGCCTTACACCGATCTGATGGCGTGGCTCATCATGCACTGCCCCTCTCTGATGAGTGCGGCTGAACACCACTCTGGTGAGAAGT
The DNA here is from genome assembly GCA_036321105.1 of Dracaena cambodiana. Lineage (NCBI taxonomy): Eukaryota > Viridiplantae > Streptophyta > Magnoliopsida > Asparagales > Asparagaceae > Dracaena > Dracaena cambodiana. Next base: position 32,541,997 of record JAYEPQ010000016.1, read on the forward strand.
CTTACTTTGTGGATTTATACGAGCGCTCCTCATGGAAACATCATTATATGTCTCAAATCCGGAAGACTCTCCTGCATCACCAAAATTATGATATCTTCCGGTACTTCCCCGACTTTCCTGGTGGAGGATACGGGTTGAAATTGAAGGATATTACGGGAGCAGATAACTTCACTGCTTTATCCTCGGGAGCATTCTGGTGGCTCCTTAACATCCGTCCCGGGCACTTGGTGTATCGTCAAGATGCCAAGTGTCTTATTGAACCGTACACTCCGAGCCGCTTCGTTCGCCAGTTCGGATATTTCCAACTTTATGTGGGTAATCCGAACAAGAATTTTGCCTATGAGGGGAATCTGTACTAGGGTGCCCGCGGCTGGTTCCATTTTGCAGCTGGTGGAACCGGAGCTGAATTCGTCCTGCCACAGAAGTTGCCAGAACTGACCATGACTCTTAGCTTTTGCACATAGTACAGCATTGCAAATGCTGACGTGCCTGCCTTCTCCATCAACCGAAACTATTGTAAGGAGATTGAGACTTTCTACATTAACCGCCAAGGTGCTACAAGAGTGAGAATAAAAGGAATGGACGAATTCCTTAGTGCAGCGGCCGAACCATCAGACGTCAGCGAGTCTGACGATGACGATGATAATAATGATGATGACAACACTGATGTTGGAGGTGCTACCCAACCTGTCGTCATTCGCCCCTGGAGCCCGACCCTCAAACGCCGCGGTGCCCCAATGAAAGGGCCTGCCAAAAAGAAGAAGAAGTTGGTTCCGGAAACTCTAGTAGCCCCGCAAGAAGCGGCTATCAAGTTTGCTTCGAATTTGCTGGCTTCAACTCTGCCTCTAGCGCCGGTAGGGGAGAGTGGACCGGCTGAAGCTTCAAGTGCTTATGAGGTTCCGGCTCCTCCGACGGTAGAACCTGTCGAACACCCTGCGGCGCAACCACTGGGTAGTGAGACGGGTACGCTCCTGGAAACAACGGCGGCTCCCCCTTCAAATCCGACGACTGGACTTGTATCTCTTGGTATGGCTCTTCGTGTTCTATCTTTTGTCCATTATTTTACTTTATCATTATACGTAACACCATTTGCTTGCTTCCTGAAATGCAGGTGGTCAGCCCTACTCGCCAATGCATTCGACTACCAAGTGGGAGTCTGAGGAGAGGATGGACTATTCTGGTACAAATGGCTCAGCGGGCGGCTCGGATAGTTCTGCAAATGAATTTGACGCAGACTACTTCACACCCACTCTTGCCTCTGTTCCTTCTTCAGTTCCCCCAATTGATGAACTTGGGAGCGACGACAGGACAGAGTTAATTGTCGCAGCCGCGGCAAGAGAAGCTACCCGTCTCCAAGTTTGCCGTCTCCAACACCAAATGTCTGCTCCAAAGAGACTTTTCCACTAGTTGTCGGTGTGCCTTCTGCTCCTCAGCCAGCAATACTAACGCCTCCTACCATTATGGCTATTGAGACACCTGCAACTCCTCCAGCTCCAAGTCTTCCAGCGGGGGATGAGAAAAATTTGAAGTTCTCATTCGAAGCTACTTCTGCCACCGGAGGAGCTTCGGGTGAAGACACACCATTTTCTACCCCTGTTGGTGGTGCTACCCGAGTGACCTGTACTTGCAATGCTTCCCCTAGGGTTCCTAATTCTGCCAAGTCTATGTTGGCTTTACTGGCCCCGCAGGTTATGAATCTAGCACAGGGACGGCTTCTTCCTCTTTAACACCAACGGACGCTACTCCTCTTCCAGCGACATCTCCCTTAGCGCTGCCTGTTTTAAACACAGACACTATGGACCCTCTTGAAGAATTCTTCAACCATAGCATAAATGATTTTATGCGGCTACTAAGAAGGTACATCGGGATGATTTTTGACGGAAGAGATTTCTTTAATCTTGGACGTCCAATGTTGTCCAGCTATCTGGACAAGACCGAGCAGCTCCCTACCGGGTCCATCTCGAAGCTTTTAGAAGATCAGGTGAATATGCTCAATACAATTCACCAAGCGGACGTTGAAGCGATCACTGAGATCGAGTGGGCACGTCTTCGGGTAGAGTTGGTGGCTCGTCAAGAGGAATTGAGGCGCCAAGAGGAAGTCCGGTCCCGGGAATTGGCAGAACTATGAGCTAGCCAGGAATTAGTCCTCAGGGGGCTAGAGGCAGTGGAGTTTGATATTGAGGGGGACCAGGCTGCTATCCTCAGAGCTAGAGATACTATTGCTAAGGCCCGAGCTGTTCTGGAGGCCAGCGAATCTCGGCTAGGAGAATCCGTCAAGAAACGGGAAGAGTTGCTCCTGCAACAAGGACAACTTGAATAAGAAGGCGCAATAAGAAGTCGCACTATTAAAGACTCTCGCCAGCAGTTGGCCCAGCAACTGGCGATAAGTGATGATGACTTACGCCGGTAGGCTCAACACTCTGTGGAGGAGACTCGTCGTCGAGTAATTGACGAAGCGACGAACAAGTTGAGGCTTCGAGGAGATCCATAATCTTTCTTATATTCTTTTATTCTTCATTCTTTTTGTAAGAACTTTGTAATAAAAGAGAGAACTTTTTGTAATTTCATTCTTCATTGATGAATAAGGGTAATCGTTTTGATTCTTTTACCTGTTGGCTACCAAATTTGTTTGCATAACAGATAACTTGTCATCAAAATGATTTAGTTGTTTTAGGTAAAGTAGTCCAAGGCTCATTTGCGTATCTTGAACGGATATGGAAATAATCCAAATTATACTGTCAGAGGTAAAGGCTTAACATGACAGGTTTCATGGGATTTTTAGCAAACCCCCAGCTATCAACGGATTTGATTAGTCTTTACCAATCGCCGTTTGCGTTGGGCTAGCCATGCTATTCCCCTCAGCATGGTGAGTTATCGAGGAATTAATTTCCTCTCCCATTTGCTTTTAACAGTATTTGGTAGTTAATTTCATACTTTTACTCCCAGTATGATAGGGTTGGCGAGGAGCTTGATCTCCTCTTCCCGCTGCTATAACAGCATTGGACAATTGATTTCATACTTTTTCCCCCAGTACGATAGGGTTGGCGAGGATCTTGATCTCCTCTTCCCGCTGCTATAACAGCATTGGGCAATTGATTTCATACTTTTTCCCCTAGTATGATAGGGTTGGTGAGGAGCTTGATCTCCTCTTCCCGCTGCCATAACGGCATTGGGCAATTGAAGGCTCTCGTAAACAAATGGAGGCGGTTCAAGACTCTCATGCGTAACTTGAATTAGGCACACCAAGATGATCGGGTTAGGATTCATCAAATTTCGGCAGAGGCGCCTAATTGCGCATGTCTGAGGAAGAAGAAGTCCAAGTGCTCATCTGCGTAACTTGAACAAATGGAGGCGGTTCAAGGCTCAACTGCGTAACTTGAACTGGGCACACCAAGATGATCGGGTTAGGATTCATCAAATTTCGGCAGAGGCGCCTAATTGCGCATGCCTGAGGAAGAAGAAGTCCAAATGCTCATCTGCGTAACTTGAACAAATAGAGGTGGTTCAAGACTCAACTGCGTAACTTAAACTGGGCACACCAAGATGATCGGGTTAGGATTCATCAAATTTTGGCAGAGGTGCCTAATTGCGCATGCCTGAGGAAGAAGAAGTCCAAGTGCTCATCTGCGTAACTTGAACAAATGGAGGCGGTTCAAGGCTCAACTGCGTAACTTGAACTGGGCACACCAAGATGATCGGGTTAGGATTCATCAAATTTCGACAGATGCGCCTAATTGCGCATACCTGAGGAAGAAGAAGTCCAAGTGCTCATCTGCGTAACTTGAACAAATGGAGGCGGTTCAGGGCTCAACTGCGTAACTTGAACTGGGCACACCAAGATGATTGGGTTAGGATTCATCAAATTTTGGCAGAGGCGCCTAATTGCGCATGCCTGAGGAAGAAGTCCAAGTGCTCATCTGCGTAACTTGAACAAATAGAGGCGGTTCAAGGCTCAACTGCGTAACTTGAACTGGGCACACCAAGATGATCGGGTTAGGATTCATCAAATTTCGGCAGAGGCGCCTAATTGCGCATGCCTGAGGAAGAAGAAGTCCAAGTGCTCATCTGCGTAACTTGAACAAATGGAGGCGGTTCAAGGCTCAACTGCGTAATTTGAACTGGGCACACCAAGTTTTCTGAACTAGATGGGACAGTTACTCTGCCACCATTTTAGTTCGTCAAGCATAGTATTTCTTCAGAAACTTGTAGTTGATCGGCATCATCATCCTATCGTCATTCTGATTCATTAAGCGGTAGGCTCCACTGGAGTATACAGTCTCCACGATGAACGGTCCCTCCCACTTGGGTTCAAATTTACCCTTAGTCTTGTGGGTTAGCACCATCGGCCTTTTAACAGCCAGAACCAAGTCTCCTTATTTAAAGGTCCTTGGTTTAACGTTCTTATTGAACATTTGCGCGATTCGGACTTGATACAACTTAATTTGTTGTTGAGCCCTGAGACGTTTTCCATCTAACGCCTCTAGTTCTTGTAATCTCTGTTGATGGCGCTCTTCTGTCGTCATCTTTGTGGCTAAGGCCACTCTCAAAGATGGTATCTGGATTTTGAGAGGCAAGACGGCCTCACTTCCATAAACCAAGGAGAACGGGATAGCTTTTGTCGGGGTGCGAACGGTGGTGAGATAAGCCCACAAACATTCTCCCAGCTTTTCGTCCCAGTCTCGTTTGTTGAAAGAGACGAACTTCCGAAGGAGTTTAATAATCATTTTGTTGAAGGCTTCGGCCAATCCATTTGCCGCAGGGTTATATGGTGTTGAAGCGATGTCCTTGATTCTGAATTTATCACAGAATCTTGAAAACCTCTCGCTAACGAATTGCGGTCCATTATCATGGATGATCCTCCGAGGGATGCCAAAGCGGTAAATAACATGATGATTAATAAACTTAATCACATATGTTGTTTTTACCTCTCTCATGGGCACAGCTTCGGCCCATCTTGAAGAATAATCGGTTATCGCAAGAATTAACCGATGTCCTCTGGATGACGGGGGAGTTATAGGCCCCACAATATCCACTCCCCATGCCTCAAATAGCCAACTAGCAATAGTATTGTGAAAGTATTCTGGGGGTTGATGAATAAAATTGGCATGCACTTGGCATTCATGGCACCGCTTAGCATATGCCATAGGTTCTGTAATCATATTCGGCCAGTAGTATCCCAGCCTCTTTATGCGGTCTCCAAGTTTTGGGCCGGGCTGATGAGCTCCACATACTCCATCGTGTGTTTCTCTCAGCACTTCATCTGCTTCTGACTTTGATATGCAGCGTAGCAGGAGACCATCACTCGACTTTCTATATAAAGTTTGAAGTGTACGGTCAAAATAGAATCTCGGGGCCTTCCTCTTTATCGAGGCGGCTTCCTTTGGATCCTCTGGTAGTATCTTATATAAGGCGTAATCTACAAATGGAAACCGCGTATCACGGGGTTCCAGCATTAAGCCTGTCTGGCATATCTCTTTGGTTTGGAATACCGTATCTGGGTGGAGAAGTTTTCTGCTACCAATAGTGATGCTCTTAGCTTCACCTGGCGGGATTGCCAATGTTGCAGCTAATGCAGTAAGAGCATCTGCATAGACGTTCTCATTCCGGGATATATGATATATGTAAAATTGTTCAAAATATCCTGCTAGCTCAATGGCTAGCTGATGATAGGGGATGAGGGTTTCATGTCTGACTTCATACTCTCCTGTCATTTGATTGACAATGAGCTTAGAATCTCCATAATCCTCTAGATAGTTCACCCCCAGTTCAGAGCTATTTTTAAGCCGATAATGAGTGCGTTATATTCCGCCACATTATTCATGGACGGTTCTGTTAATGAGCAACCGTTAGGCAATATATATTTATGTGGGGATATTAGCACAGCCCCCACTCCAGTAGCAGATCGTCTGGCAATACCATCAAAGAACATTTGCCATGGTTGCTCTTTGCTAACTGTGTTGACCTCTGACGTCTGTTTGGATTTGGACCAAATTGGATGGTCTGTAAGGAAATCGGCAATTGCTTGTCCCTTCATGGCCTTTTGAGGGACGAAGTGTATATCATATGGCCATAGCAATAATGTCCATTTCGCCAATCGGCCATTTAAGGATCCTGCTTTTGTCATCAGGATTTTCAAGGGATTGACCCGTGAGATGACATGTATTGTTTGCCCTGAAAGATAGTGTCGCATTTTCTGGACGGCGAACACTAGGGCTAAATATTCTTTTTCAATCGGAGTATACCGACGCTCGGCTCCGATCATTGTCCTGCTTAAGTAATAGAAGGCATGTTCATTGCCATGCTCATTATATTGAGCAAGTAACGCTCCTAAAGCATCATCCATGGCCCTTACATATATAAGAAATGGCTGTCCAGGTACGGGTGCCATGAGGACAGGAGGTTTAGTAAGATATTCTTTGAGATCGTCAAATGCCTGTTGACATGCCTCATCCCATACGAAAGAAACCCCCTTTTTTGTGAGTTTAGAGAACGGTTGGCATCGCCCTGATAAATTGGAGATGAAGCGCCGGATATAGGCTAACTTTCCTTGTAACTCCCTTAATTCCTTAAGATTGCGGGGCGGTAGCATTTCACTAATTGCTTTCACCTTTTCGGGGTCGAGAAAAATTCCTTTTGAAGTTATTATGAACCCAAGAAATTTCTCGCTGGACACCCCCATGAAAGACTTAGTGGGATTCATTTTCAAGTGATGTTTTCGCATAAGATTGAAGACCGCTCTTAAATCATGAAGATGATCTTCTTTATTCTTTCTTTTGACCGCTAAGTTATCCACATAGCACTCCACTGTTTTGCGCAGGTGTTCTTTGAATATGACACTCATCGCGAGTTGGTAGGTGGCACCGGCGTTCTTCAATCCGAAAGGCATCACCGTATAACAATATACCCCCAGCGGCGTTCTGAAAGCCGTGTGCTTTTCATCATCTGGGTGCATTTAATCTGGTTATAACCTGAGAAGCCATCCATAAAGGACATCCTCTCATAACGCAAGTATTATCAATCATCACATCGGTAATAGGGAGTGAAAATTCATCCTTGGGACATGCAGCGTTGAGATCTCGAAAATCGATGCATATCCGGATTTTGTCATTCTTCTTTCGAACCGGCACTATGTTAGCCACCCAATCAGGGTGTTGCTCTTCACGGATGAATCCGGATTTCATAAGCTTGTTGACCTCGGCAACTATTGCCTCCATCAATTCCGGTCGAAAATGCCTTTACTGTTGTTTAACTGGTTTGGCGTCTTCTTTAATATTTAACCGGTGTGTGGCAATTTGAGAGTCAAGCCCGGGCATGTCTTCGTAACTCCATGCGAATACGTCAATATACTCTTTGATGAGAGATATAAGTTCCTCCTTTTCCAAGGGAGTTAGCGTGTCGCTTATGAAGATGGGTTTCGGATTTTCTTCCGTTCCCATGTTGACTTGTACTAATTTGTCTTCTGTGGGCGGGTCACGCTGTTCAAAACGGACATCCCAGAGAGTGTCCATATGCTTAGCCCAGGAATCATCTTGAAGATCAATTGGTTCCTCGTCGATTTCTGGTGCGGCTGAAACCATATTGGCCTTCAAGGATTGAAACCAAGCGCCAGTACTTTGATCCGAGTCATGATCAAGTGGAGGTGATTCATCATTGGCCGAAGAACTTTCTTCTTGTCCGGATGGTGATGAGGGAGGAGTAGATACATAGCCCAACCCCCTGCGAGTCTTTGATAATAATCTGGGCTCTTTCCTCTCGGTCTAAATGAGGGTATAAGATTCCGTCGCCCTTGTTCCCGGTTTCTGGGTAAAATTATAACCCATCTTTTCCATCATTTGCCGGGATTTCTGTTCATACAAGTGAAATTGAGGTGATATTTGTTCATCACTTTCACTGCTTTGTCTTTGTCGAGGTGACGTAATTACTTTGCCGAACAGGATCGATTTTTGGGATTCCTGTCGAGGAGGTACTTCAAAGAAGTGACCTTGTCCCTTAGTTATTCTTGATTGAGAGAGGAGGGATGACCTGAGGGGGAAATGGTATGCTGCCAGAACTTCAAGTTCGGACAGGCCATCCACTTCAGTGGAAGTACAAGAGGGTTCAGACTCAGTAGCTACAGCATGCTCGTAGACTAACTTTATGTTTTCATTTATAATCTACTCTTCCTCTATTACATCAGCTACATTATCAAGACTCAGACTAAAATCTAAGTAAGGGTTGATTTCATAATCACCCCCATCGTCTTCTTCAGGAAGCCCATATTCAGTATCTGCCTCGTTACCGCGTTCATCAGGCTTTTGAGGCTTGCTAAGATCAATATTGGAGACTTCATGGGCTGGTTTGTAAAGTGCAGCATCTGTGAAGTAATTCTCCAGCCCTTTAAATGGTTGCTTATTAGTGTCCGGACTTCTCCTTCTTCGTCGCAATACTTCATGCATTGGTGGAGAGTCGACGAGACTATCATGTAAGTGTGGATCCAAGGTCGCCCCAATAAAATGTTGTAGGAGGTATCCGCATCAATAATGTAGCATGTAGCCTCCGTCCTCAAATCCCCGATTTGACATCGGAGTCGGATTTTTCTGAGGAGGCGGCTATTATTGGCATTAAACCCATATATCATTGTATTGGTTGGTGTCAGACGATGGAGGAAAATCCCTAACAGCTGTATCAACCTTCTGGGCATGACACTTAGCGCAGAACCCGGATCAATTTGAATTCGGTCCACCTTAGTGGATCCGACATATCCGGTGAAATATAAAGGCCTGTTATGCTTTATATTCCTTACCTGCATGTCCTCCGGAGAGAAGATAATCTGCGGGACCTGCCTCCTCACTTGATGACAGTGGGGGCAGGAGTCCTGTTCTTCGTTGGCCGGCTCGACAATCTGAGCTAGGAATGACTCAGAGTCTGCCAAGGCCTCTCTCAACGCCTCACAAGTTGACTTTGATAATCGTAGCAACTCGTATAGCGTGACTCGAGCTGGAATATTTGCCAGCTGAGCTATAATATCGAATTTGAAGGAAGTCTCCTTGGCTCCTTCATCTTTTCCAGGGTTTTTCTGGAAACGAAGACCTTTCTGTTTCGCAGGATTGACGAGTTCCGCGTATATATCTTTCGGATCTACTCTGGTGTAGTCCTTAAGATATGTTTTTCCAGACCGAGTGCCGGAAGGGCCCGCTCCATCTTGATGAGTGGCCATGGCTTCGGGCTCCTCTTCAGAGTCTGTAGGTACCCCTGCAATATATTCATCTTTTATTTCTGCGGAGATAGCATTGCTAGTCCGCTTCTTCTTCTGACCCCCTGTGTTTGTCCACTGTTCGTCTTGTAGCAAATCAGGATGGACCCACAAGACTTCCCCCTTCTGGGTCGTTATGGGGACAAGTCGTTCTTGGGCCATTTTATGAGGGTCATGGTTCTTCGTAACCAGCTTACCCTTTGGAATTGGGGTAACCCCTGCGGGGAACTCATGGGTTCCAACCACTATGGTTTCCATGTTGGCAGTGACCTTCTTTTGCTCCTCTTTAAGCGTCAGAACTCCAGCTTCTATTAATGCTTGGATTCTGTTCTTCAGAGGGTAACAGTCCCTAGTAGGGTGCCCAACATTCCGGTGGTAGAGGCAATAATTGGGGTCGTTGGTTTTACCAGCGTCCTCGAGCTTCCTATTCTCCGGAAGCTTCAAGATTCCCTTTCTCAGGAGTAAGTGAAAGAGCGTAGGCGTTTGCTCTGTTTTGAAAGCATAGGTCTTCTCTTGCTGAGGCCTATTTTGTCTGGTGCCCTGCTGATCTTGGGGCTTCGGTTTTGGTGGAGGATTTGTCTTTTGGGGAGTTGCCTCTGATGCCATCACCGCTTTCCCTTTATTTTTATTATTATTATTTTGGTTGTATGGTCTACTGCTCCCAGTGTTTTTAGATCCACGAGACTCTTCAACTCGACGAATCAAATCCTCGGCTTGCTCTCCATGTTTGAGCAAATCCCTCCATGTTTTAGACTCTACGGTCCCCATTTTTAGGAGCACGTTAGTCTTAAGATTATGTCGACATGTCTCGACTAGAGTTTCCTGGACCATTCCGTGTTTACAATGCACGGACTTCTCCCGGAACCTTTCTATGAAGTTTTTGACGGTTTCTTGTTCCCCTTGTTTAGTTGCAAGGAGGGAATGAACCGTAATCTCGGTATCATCCTCGAAGAAACGTGCGAGAAATAATTTCTCAACATCTAACCAGGTATTAATAGTACCTGGGGGCAGCTGCATGAACCAAGTGAAAGCAAGCCCTCGCAAAGTACTTGCGAATATTTTGGTCATTATCGGATCATTACCCATCAAATGTCCTGCTTGGGACAAGAAGTAATAAATGTGTTGACTGGGAGATCCCTTCCCGTCGTATGGCTCTAATTTGAGCGGCTTATACTTCTGGGGGTATGGTACCACATCCCATTCAGGTGGGTATGGTCTTGAGACCCCTGACACTTTCAACTCCTTTTTATGCATCAGTGCTTCGAGTTGACTTTGCAATTTTTCTATTTCTCTCCATGTGGATCATGAAAAGAAAATCTATCATCGTCCTCGTGCATTGAGTGGGCTTTCTCTTCTTTTTCTTCTTCGTTCAGAGTTTCTTTGCCCCTCTTGGCATTATCCTCAACAAATTTCGAAAGCATCACTTTAAAATCTTCAATCGTCTTTTGTTGCTCTCGAATCATTCTTTCTTGAGCTTCAAACCTCTGATTGATGTCGTCAGATTTATCCGCCATATGTGGCGCTGACTTTTATAGCCGAGATAACGCAAAGGAAGGAGGTGAAGCTATTGCTGAGTTATCGTTGTCATCGTCATAAGAACCTCTTATAAGCCTCTTATAGTTTCGAGGCGGGACGGCTCCTGATTTAAGTCGAGTGATATGAGGAGGTTCTTCATCACTCGATTCTGAATCATCATCCGTCTCTACAATCTTCTTCCCTTTTCCCACCATATTGGAGGTTACAACTCTCCATTCTTTTAGGGAAGCGGTTCTTGTCTTCTTAGTAGGATTCGTTTTTGACTCGGTTAATCGGTCGAACACCGATACCCTGCTCTTGCTGCAGCCACAATTGTCCATTACAGCGGATACCGCTGTCATAAGCTGTTGGCAGTGACAGACAGGTTCAGTTTGAACTTGTTCTATGCTTCTCTTCTTGGATAGATACTCCCTGAGGTCAGTGACCTTCGTGGAACCCATCCAACTTTTGAGAGGGTCTAGGAACCCACTGAAGCTTCTTGGGATCACTGGAGTCCAGCTCTGGTCCACTGATGCGATGATCATCCCTGATTCTGTAGTCGGGTTGATCTATGCGGAGCTTAGAAATAGCTACGCGGGGCTGAAAATTAGTTTCGCGTTTTGTTATGCTAGCCTCGCGTTTTACGCTGGCTTGGCATGCCTTCAGAAGTTTCTCTTCTGGAATCTTAGCCCCGCGCAGAAGAAAATTCCTGCACGCTGGCTTATTTTTGTGATTAGCACAAGTCATAACTTCGCGTCTATCGCGATTTTTACGATTGACGACAATCTGCCAATCATCTTCGCGGTTTACGCGGAGGTGAGGCATCTTACATCTCTCGCAAATACTACTGGCTACGCGTTTCTCGCTAAGCTCAGTATTAGCCTCGCGTTGAGAATTATACGCTGGCTGTAAGGAAACTTTATCCTCGCGTTCCTCGCGAGTATTAAAAATCTTGCGTTTCTCGCAAGTTGTACTGGCTTTGCGTTTATCGCTAGTCCCAGTAATAGCCTCGCATGGAAGATCATATGCTGGCTTTAAGAAATTTTTATCCTCGCGTTTCTCGCGAGTGTCAAAAGTCTTGCGGCTCTCGCAAGTGCTATTGGCTTTGCATTTATCGCTAAGCCTAGTAGTAGCCTCGCATGGAAAATCACACGCTGGCTTTAAGAAATTTTTATTCTCGCATTTCTCGCGAGTGTCAAAAGTCTTGCGGTTCTCGCAAGTGCTATTGGCTTTGCATTTATCGCTAAGCCTAGTAGTAGCCTCGCATGGAAAATCACATACTGGCTTTAAAGAGATTTTATACTCGCGTTTCTCGGGAGTGTCAGAAATTTTGCGACTAGCGCAAATCTTACTGGTTTCGCATTCCTCGCTAAGCTCAGTACTAGCCTCGCACGGAGTACCACACGCTGGCTTTTCCTTGCAATTAACGCAAGTTGTAACTTCGCGTTTCATGCGATAGTGGCTGGTCTCACGATTAGCGCGAGCTAGTTTGCGAGGGACCATAGCCTCGCGTTCATTAGCCTCGCGTCCAAGGCGGGTTTTGAGGGCTTTTCGCCTCGCTCTCCGATTTCTATTTCGGAGTTGGGTTCTAGTCAATCCAGTTCCCAGGTCTTCTTCGGCAGTAGGGAGATCATCCTCTGCTAGGATTTCCTGCCCGAACACCGGCTCTATAGCCGCAGTCTCCAAGGATCCCCGTTCCTCGGTGGATTCCTTTTTACCCGTTACTCGGGTACTGGAGCGCACGCGACGATAGTGTCGTGTGTCGTTCAGGTTACCTGATGATTCAGAGGAGAGGTACTCCTCGTACTTCTGCTAGTCAATTTCAACGACGAGCATGTCTACGTCGGATCTGATCATATCAACGTCTGATTGCGCCACAAGCTCTTCATCAGTGAAAGAGATGGCTCCCACTGTGGTCGCCAGTTTGTTCGCCGTAAAAGTTTTGCTTCCTTCCATTGAATACAACTTAGATTACAATGAATGTGAACAAGGTAAAAAGAACAAACGAGAGGATTTATAATCTATCGCTCTATTTTACAATGAATTGTGGGATCTGTGGCGATGGGATCTATAGTAGTTCCTTTGGACGATCGGGCGTCAAGATCTTCTCTCTTGAAGATGACGGCCGACTGTAGAATCGATCTCCTCTGGTCTTGATTTGTTCAAGGCTCTGTGCGTAACTTGAACGTCTCTAAAACTTCAGCAAGGGATCTCAGGTGCCGAAAAAAAGACCGACTCTTAGGGCTTCCTCAAGAGAGTATTTATAGCCTTAGGATGATTTGAAAGTTTCTATCCAAATAGAATTTGTACTCATCAAGGATTCCAATCAAATATCTTAGTTTTGATTTGAATCTCTTGATTTAGAGTTCTGACTGGACTTAATTTGAGTATCCCAAATCATAATCTCAATCAGTTTGAGATTCTGGTTATCTGCTCACGCGGAGATAATCTCATCAAAACGCGGAGCTAACCAGAACGCGGAACTAATGCGGAGCTATTAAACATCTCCGCGTTTTGTTCAAACGCGAGGCTAATATAGCCAAACGCGGAGCTACTGAGTTAGCTCCGCGTTCTGTTGTGAAAAATCCTTTTAACTTAGAAATTTTCACTGCCAACAATTAGAAAATTTCAAAAGTTGACTTATTTTAATTGTTCTCTCTGTTGTCTGAACCTTTAGTCTTAATGTCTTCTTAGGATGAAATAACTCGTCTTTCTTTTATTTCAGTTTTGAGTTTCATATAAGTATCTTAAGCGTTTATTAAGTTTCACAATTTTAGGAATAGAGGAGACACAGTGGAGCTGAATCGAAGTTCAACTACAATAACTTGAGATATCGAGAATATAAAAATCCACAAACAAAAAAATATATATAACATGATTCTACCCAGCAAACAATCTAATGTACATACACAGATGAAGGATGAGGAATTCACTAAAATTTTAAAGAATATAAAATTGAGAAACTCTCATCAAAACCTAAAACTCGGAATCACACATTTTACACTGAAAAAAGGGGGGGAGAATGAAGATGGGTGTATAAGAAACCTTTCTCTAAAATCTCTTCTTAATTGCCTTTTACAATTTTATCTAACCTATGAGTGATATATATAGTGCTTGTAATCCATATCTAAGTATTCATCAAACCAAACAGGAGACTGGTTCATCTAGTCCAAATCCATTTAGGATCCATTATTGAGATCTAAATTCTGAAATAACTTGAACTGAGATATTGGAGTCAAACTCAAAACATAATTGTTTCTCTTAAGTCTCCACAAAGTGTCATTGTATCATATTTCCTACGATTTTCTAGCACGGCTTATCCTGTACCTGTATCCAGTATCATATCATAGTATTGTATGATATTAGTAACTATAATTTTTACCAATGTATATTAGAATTTTTATTTCGTCAAGTACACAACAAGACATAAGTCCAAAGACATATATCCAATCTAAATTGTTTTATGATGATTCAACAAAAACTAAAATAAATAGAAACTCATATCTCACAATAACAGTTAGACAAAATAAACAAGCTCAAGCATTCTCATCGTTCATTTCAGTGCCACACGAAAGAGCCATGCACAGTGGACAAGTTAGACTCTCGTCTAGCCACCGCTCGATGCACTCGCCATGAAAGATATGACCGCAGCAAGGCAGGAGCCAGCAACGATCCTTCCGCACAAACTCCTCGAAACAGATGCTGCAGTCGAGTCGGAACACGTCGCCATGGTTGAGCTTGTATTGAAACTTTGGCATCGATCTCAAAACTCTGCACTTCTCGTGGATGGGGTCTGGATCAAAGTACGCCCAGAAAAGATCGTAGATATGAGAACATGAGAGTAAGATTGGCGTCAGAATCACAAAAAAGAGAAGCACAATGATTACGGTGATGTACATAGAGGGGAGAGAGAGAGCTAGCTAAGAAAGAAAAATAGTTGGTACTATTTTTAGAAGGAAGTACATGAAAACTAGTGAGAGGTGGAGTATTTATATTTGCTAATAATAATAATTCCATTAGGAATCGGACTAGGTTTGTTACAGTTTTTTAAGGTAGGATTAGTTATGGGAATTTCTAAAGGAGCAAACCACTTTTTCCTAATGAGCACACCTCTTAAAAATTACACATTTGCCACTTTAATTTTTGATGTTTTTTGTGTCCTGGTCGGAAATTAATCCTGAAACAATGTTAAAATTATGGGGTATTTACTGGTTTGCCCCTCAAATCTTTATATATTATGATTTTGCCCCCTAAATCTTCATATTTAGAATTTTGCCCTCCAAATCTCATAAGTTACAACAATTTTGCCCCCCTCTCTAACACAGTTAAATATTTGACCATTTTACCCCTCTTTTCCTCTTCTATTTTCCTCCTCTCTTCTTCTTCTCTCTTCCTCCTTTCTTCTCCTTTTCTTCATTATTTCTCCTCTCTTCTTTCTCCTCTCTTCTCTCAGTATTTAACTGTGTTAGGGAAGAGAGGAGAAGAGAGGAGGAAGAGAGGAAAAAGAAGAGAGGAGAAATAATGAAGAAAGGAGAAGAGAGGAGGAAAAGAGAAGAAGAAGAGAGGAGGAAAATAAAAGAGTAAAAGAGGGGTAAAATGGTCAAATATTTAACTATGTTAGGGAAAGTTAGAGAGGGGGGCAAAATTGTTGTAACCTATGAAATTTGGGGGCAAAATTCTAAATATGAAGATTTGGGGGGCAAAATCATAATATATAAAGATTTGAGGGACAAACCAGTAAATATCCCTAAAATTATTTATGGACTAATTCCGAACGATTTGAGAACCGTTCGAGGACTAATACCAACTCAAAAAAGTGAGCTTATTAGGACAGTTGGTGTGCTCCTTTCCAAATTCTCATTAATTAAGTTTAACTAAACAAATATTTTATTTTTTATATTAACATGGAACCATATATATCTATCCTATATTGCAAATATGATAACTTTTCCATAATAATTTGTTGGCAGGAGTAGAACCAGACATTCGGAGGGCATGCAGAGTTATTCGGGAATCAAGTTATTTGGACAGTTCGTCGAGATGAAGGAGGCGAAACCCCTAATGGAGATGTGGGGGCGCCAGAGCCCCCAGATAAAAAAATTATCACATTTCGGTATAACTCTTTTAAATTTATGATATTACAATACTAACATGAATATTTTTATTTTACAATTTCTTTACAAATTTAAGATATTACAGTACAAATATCATATTATCATTTCTGTTATTAATTTTGGAGTTTAAAAAATTATTTAGTCCAAAAGACAGATATCATCTTCATTTAATTATTGAGTCATTCATCTCTCATAACTATAATCTTCATAATTGAAAATAAAAATTATTGGAGAAAATTATGAAATTAAGGATATAGAAAGGAGAGGCTTGAAAATTTTTCGATAATTAAAGTGCATTAGGTTCTTTAAAAAATTAGCCTACGGCTTTACATTACAATATAAAATTAGGTTCTTTTAAAAAAAATTAGCTTACGGCTTTACAATACAATATAAAATTATAATTCTTAACCTTAGCATAGTTTTGAACTTTTTGTGTGGGGATGAACAGTCATACGGACGGTTGGATTTAGGAGGTAGCTGATTGAATCCGACGAAATAAGCCTCTGATCACCACCGGTGATTTACTCCGACCGATCTCCAACCGATATCTAGTCGGACAGAGGCGGTCGGCTCTTCACGGAGTCGGACATAGTCTGCATACCCTCTTCTTCCTCTTCCTCCTCCTTCGACATCAACAACAGAAAAAAAAAAAAGGTTTAAAATAATAATAAAGCCGCCACTAAGAGATAAGGACCTTACAAATTCCTCTATGGAATCCAACCAACAATTTTATGGGTTCCAAGCGAATGACCGTTTGAATTCCAAGATCAAAGCGATCGCTCGAGTTCCCCCAATTTCAAAACGAAAAAAAATAAAATAAATCATGCAGTTCGGAGTTGGAACCCATCGGATTTGAAGTCACCCGACTGATTCCGACCACCGCAACAAGAACGTGAATAGTTCCGATCGATTTGCGATATTTTATTCCGACCGAACTCCGACCGATTGCGTTCGGAGTCGAGCGGACGATTCAGACTCGGCGAAGACGTTTACCCCTATTTTTGTGTTATGCCGAGAAGTTCAAAAGGGAGAACCTCATTTAAAATTAAGGGGTTTTTATATATAGATCTCTTAAATCTTTAAAAATTAGAATTTAGTCTAATAAATATTCATATTTTATTTTAGTCTCCAAATTCTTAAAGTTACTTTACTTTAATCCCCTGGATAATTTTTAGCATGAATTTTCCGTTATACTCGTGGAAGGGAGGGAAATATCAGCCTATCTTCCTCTTATTATTGGGTTCCTCTAAAATAAAATAACGTCACATGTTAAAAAAAAATTCAAATAAAGGCTGAATATGTAGATTAGTATTAACCTTTGACCTAATTGCAAGTAATTAAAAACATAATTAACTAATGACTCGTGTCGAAGAAAAACACACACTTGTGATGCAAGCGTTGACCCTTTTGTATACAAGTAAATACTACTGGTTTCGACTAGCAAAATAAATAAACAAATAAAGTATTATTAGTTTCTCTCAGAAATCGTCAGTACAATAATAATTAATCGAAATAAAAAATTGGAAATGTAAATCCACAAATCCAAATTCAACAAAAATTTGAGAATAATAAAATGTTTAAATAAATTTTGGTAACCAAACATACTCAAACTATCTCATCAGTTATCTCGCTATTATCCAAATTCGTCATGCAAAGCAAACAAGTGGATTGTTGATAAATGATGTATTTCAAAATTTGTGGCAAACTTGTTTAGTTCAAGAGAGGAAAGAGAGCAATACTCGTGTGACGTTTATGCACATTCTCTTGTCACTATGTTTAATGTTCCAGAATTAAGGAGGGTCAACAAAGAAAATTGGAGACAGGATCCATAGCCAAGTTCTAATGCATCGCATTCTTATGAGTGCAAGTAGAGATGATAATGGACGTATTCATGGTTAATTTTTGACTTGTTCTATACCAGACCCAAAACTATATTGACTTGTATGGGGAAAATACAAAGGAGCACACCATTTTTATAGTAAGCACACTTATAAAGTTGGTTAATATTATAAATCTATCATCGTTTTTTTTTTTACAGAACTGTTTTCTTTCTTCAATCTCTTTTCTCTATCTACTTCAGCTGTTCAATTAAAAAAAAAAATTGAATCCTTAAACCACCAACAGTTGGGGAGAGTAGCGGTTGGCGATCGGCAGTGAAACAGGGTGGCGAAGCATAGCAGGACTACAGGTCAAAGGAGTTAGAAAGAGGGGTGCTGAAAGAATGTAGTGGGTTGTGGGTAAGAAGAGCTAAAAGATGAGTTTTTTTGGAATGAGTGGTGTGCTCACCAAGAAAAATGTGTGCTCACTAGGAAAAGTTGGCTCCCTAGAAAAAAATGGTGTGCTCCTCTAGAAACTCCCCCGTCTGATTAAAAAATATTTGCATAGACCACCTTACCTTTTGGCATAATTGCATATTGAGTCCTGTTTTTCAGAAAATCCTAACCAAAAATTACACGTTTGCCACTTTAATTCTTGACTTTTTTTTGTATCATGGCCAGGAATTAATCCTGAAACACTGTTAAAATTGTCCAGAGACTAACCCTGAATGATTTAAAAACCGTTCGAAAACTAATACCGGCTAAAAAAAAGTGAGCTCACTAGTACAAGCGGTGTGCTCCTTTCCAAATTCTCATTAGTACTGTTAAAAAATCAGTTGAAACTCTAAATCTATTAATTGAGTTTAACTAATCAAATATTTTATTTATTATATTAACATGGACCCCACATATATCATATCCTATATTGCAAATATAATAACTTTTCAATAATAATTTGTTGGCGGGAGCAGAACCAGACATTTGGACGGCGTGCAGGGTTATTCAGGAATCAAACTACTTGAACAGTTCCTCGGGATGCAGGAGGCGAATCTTCCTACTGGAGGTGCGAGGGCGCCGGAGCCTCGGATAAAAAATTATCACATTTCTGTGTATAACTCTTTTAAATTTATGATATTATAATACTAACATGAATATTTTTATTTAACAATTTTTTCGCAAATTCAAGATATTACAATACAAATATCATATTATTCATTTTTGTTATTAATTTTTGGAGTTTGAAATAGGAAATAAATTATTCTGTCCAAAAAAGAGATATCATTTTTATTCAATTATTGAGTCATTCATCTCTCATAATCATAATCTTCATAATTGAAAATTATAAATAAGGAAAAAGAAAATTATAAAATTGAGGATTTAGAAAGGAAAGGCTTGAAAATTTTTCGATAATTAAAGTGTATTAGGTTTTTTTACATTACAATATAAAATTATAATCCTTAACCTTAGCATAGTTTTGAACTTTTTGTGTGCAGATATACAGTCGGATGGACGATCAGATTTCGGAGGCAACCGATCGAACCTGACGAAGTAGGTCTCCGACTACCCGATCTCCGGTCGGATGGAGGTGATCGGCTATTTATGGAGTCGGACGGTAAACCCTCTTCCTCCTCCTTCAACATCAACAGCAATAAATGGACCAAAAAAAAATGAAGCTACCATTAAGAGAGAGGTGCATTACAAATTCCTCCATGGAATCTGTCCAACAATTTTATTGGTTTCAAGCGAATGTCCATTCGAATTCAAGATCAAAGCGATCGCTCTAGTTCTCCCAATTTCAAAAATGAAAAAAATAAAATAAATCATGCCATTCGGAGTTAGAATCCGATTTGAAGTCATCCGACCGATTCCGACCACCGCAACAAAAACGTGAATAGCTCCAATCGATTTGCAATATTTTATCCCGACCGAACTTCAACCGATTGTGTTCGGAGTCGAGCTGACGATTCAGAGTCGGCGAAGACGTTTACCCCCATTTTTTGTGTTATGCCAAGAAGTTCAAAAAGGAGAACCTCATTTAAAATAAAGGGGTTTTTATATAAAGTTCCCTTAAATCTTTAGAAATTAGAATTTAGTCCTAAAATCTTCATATTTTGTTTTAGTCATCAAATCCTTTAAGTTACTTCAATTTAATCTCCTGGGTAATTTTTGGCACGAATTTTCTGATACTCTGAAATGAAGGAAAATATCAACCTCTTCCTCTTCTCTTCCTCTTAATATTGGATTCCCTCTAAAATAAAATAACGTGACATGTTCAAAAAAAAAAATTCAAATAAAGGCTGAATATGTAGATTAGTCTTAACCTTTGACCTAAGTGCAAGTAATTAAAAACATAATTAACTAATGACTCGTGTCGAAGAAAAAACACACACTTGCGATGCAAGCATTGACCATTTTGTATACAAGTAAATACTCTTCGGAAATCATCAGTACAATAATAATTAATTGAAATAAAAAATTAGAAATTTAAATCCATAAATCCAAATTCAAAAAAAAAATTTGAAAATAATAAAATATTTAAATAAATTTTGGTAACCAAACATACTCAACCTATCTCATCCGTTATCTCGCCATTATCCAAATTCGTCATGCAAAGCAAACAAGTCGATTGTTGATAAATGATGTATTTCAAAATTTGTGGCAAACTTGTTTAGTTCATGAGAGGAAAGAGAGCAATACCTGTGCGAAGTTTATGCACATTCTCTTCTCAGTATGTTTAGTGTTCCAGAATTAAGGAGGGCCAACAAAGAAAATTAGAGACAGGATCCAGAACAATAAATATTTTTCTTTCATCTCGAAAGTGTTTTTTTTTTATAAGTAGTAGTAGTTTATAAGCAGTACCATTATATTTTCTAGCAACCAAATCCTAATGCATCCCATTCTCGTCGGAGCAAGTAGGGATGATAATAGACTCGACCATTAATTAATTTTTTGCTTGTCCTATGTCAGACCCAAAACTATATTGTCTTGTATAGGGAATTTCCAAAGAAGCACACCATTTTTCTTCGTGAGTACACTTATGAAGTTGGTTAATATTACAAGTCTGCTATCGTTTTTTGACAGAATTTCCCCCTTCTTCAACATATTTTCTCTCTCTACTTCAACTGTTTAATTAAAAAGAAAAAAAAATTGAATCCTTAAACCTACCAAGAGTCGGGGAGCGTGGCGATCAATGGTGGAGCAGGACAATGCTACAAGTGAGATTAATTAGAGAGAGAGCTGCTGAAAGAATGTGATGGGTTGTAGGTAAGAGGAAAGGATTTTTTTAGAATGAGTGGTGTGCTTACTGGAAAAAATCATCTCCTTTTTTTAAAGAGAGAATATGCTCACTAGGAAAAGTTGTTTCACTAGAAAAAATGGTGTGCTCCTTTAGCAACTCCTATTGTATGGTTGAAAAATATTTGCATAGACCACCTTACTTTTGGCATAATTGCATAACAATTCCTTCTGGTTTTACTTAAATTCTAGCTTGGCTTCAGTCCCATTTGGAGTAGTGCTAGAGCAATTTAGCTCGCTGGATGAACTCCTATTATTACTTTATTTAGGAGTAAATGGAAATTTCTTAAAACAGCTTTTGTTACTTAGGCGAGCCTCCTTTGTAATTATAACTTGTTCACGTATCAACATATTTTAATTCTTAGCACATATCTTAATTGTTAGCTAGGCCCCTAAAGCCTAATAGAATCAGGAAGAATTAGATCTATCTTCATAGTCCATACATATCTATAATTTTTAGGGGAAATAAATGTTATTATATCAATATTCAAATGCTAGCTACGGTTAAGATCGAGAACCAAAATATCTGCTAAAATATTCAAATCAACACATTTAATTTAATTTAATTTAATTTCCTTACAAAAGAAGTAAACCAAAAAAATTAAAATCAATACATTCTCTTATCTGATGAAAAATTAACAACTGCAAAAATAGTTCAACTCAAGCTCAAACGTTCTCATCATTCGACATCTCCGTACTACACAAGCAAGCTCTGCAAACTGGGCAAGTCAAGCTCTTTTCGAGCCACGGTTCAATGCACGCTGCATGTAACATATGGCGACAGCCGGGCAGGACCAGACAACAGTCTCCCTGTGCAAACTCCTCGAGACAAATACTGCAGTCAGATCCAAAGGCATAGCCTTGCTTGGGCTCGTATGGAAACTTTGGCATCAACTTGAAAGCTCTGTGCCTCTTGTTACTCGAGTAGAATTCTATCACGAATTTTGTGAACCGATAGATGAGTTGAGATGCAAGTAGAATCGCGTAATTAAACATAACAAAGAAGAGCAAAATTTTGATGTCCATAGGTGAAGGGGGTACTGAGAGAGAACGCTGAGGTAAAAGGCTTAAACCTTGTTTCTTTGTGAAGAAGGCGCAAGCGAGTGGTGAGAGGTCATATATAAAGGAGTGTGCATGGGATAGTGAGTCCCATTAGGAGTAGGAGTTGGTAAGCTTAGTCCAGATTTTTTTCCGAATAATGGTCGTATTTGGCAACAAAAAAATAGAAATTACCTAGCTAAAACTCCTGATCAAAGTATGAATCAGATTCCTAAAATGATTTGGGTTAAACGTGAATATGTTATATGTATCAAGATATATGAGGTGAATAAATCCGTAACTATAATTAAGACTCCTAATTTAAGTGTGAATAGGAGTCCGGTATTTTTGCAGCCTCCCTCTCTCTTTACACAAGCTCAAACGTTCTCAACGTTCATCTCAGTAATATCTTCTTATTTAAACCTCTAAAATCTATATCTTTTCGTATCACCTCTATTCATATTTTTTTTTCGGTCTTCCCTTCGTTCTTTTAACTTGTCCTATATTGATAAACTCCCATCATCGAACTGCTGCATTTGTAAACCTACATTGCACATGATCAAACCATCATAAGTGATTTTCTCGCATCTTCTCATCGATGGGAGCTACATCTATCTTAGCACGAATAACTTTATTTCTCACTTTATCTCTCATAGTTTTGCCGCATATCCAGTAGAGCACGCGCATCTCTATTACACTTATTTTCTATAAATGATGTTTCTTTATAGCCCAACATTCCGTGTCATATAATAAAACTGGCCTAATAGCAGTCATATAAAATTTTCCCTTTAACCTTAACAGAATATTACGGTCGCATAAAACTCTCATTGCGCTTCTCTCATTTCAACCAGCCAACTTGTATCCTATGATTAACATCATTATCGATCTCTCCATCATTTTAAATAATAGAACCCAAATACCTAAACTGACTGCTCATTTGTATCTATTGTCCATCCAGTGTTACAGCATTATAATTTACGGTCCGTCGTTTATTAAATTTACACTCCATAAACTCTGTGTTAGATCTACTCAATTTAAAATCTCTATATTCTAATGTGTGCCTCCATAACTCTAATTTGGCATTCACCCCTGCTTTTGTCTCATCAACCAAGATAATATTATCAGCAAATAACATGCACCAAAGTATCTCATCCTCAATAGCTCTAGGAAGCTCGTCCATCACTATAGTAAATAAAAACGGCTCAATGCAGATCTTTGATGCAATCCAATTGTAATAAAAAAAAAAATACTTGTTACACTACTACATGTTCTGACATTGGTCATCACTCCATCATGCATGTCCTTAATTATATCAATGTACTTAATATGGACTCTTTTCTTCGATAATATCCACCAAAATAGCTATCGTGGTATCTTATCATAGACTTTCTCTAAGTCAATAAATACTATATACAAATCTCTATCTCTCTCGGAATCACTCTATAGGAATCACTCTATAAGTTGACGAAGTAAATGAATAGTTTCTGTCGTCGATCGTCCCGGCATAAATCCAAACTGGTTCTCCGATATTTTAACAGTTTGGCTCAATCTATGTTCAATTACTTTTTTTCAAAGTTTCATAGTGTGACACATGAGTTTTATTCCACGATAATTAGAATAACTCTGAATATCACTCTTGTTCTTATATAGAGATAATAAGGTATTCTTCCTCCATTCATTTGTTATTTTCTTAATTTGTCAAATCTTGTTAAAAAGATCTATCAGCCACCTCATACCAATCCCTCCTAAGTATCTCCATATCTCTATAGGAATCTCATTTAGACCAACATTTTTTCTTAATTTTATCATTTTCAAACGCTCTTTTACTTCAGATTTTTTAATTCTGCGCATAAAACTACGATTCATATCTTCATATTGAATAGTAACATCTCTCAAATTTTAAGTAAAACTACCATTATATAATCTATCAAAATAATCTTTTTATATTTTTTTAATCTTTTCGTCTCGAACTAGAACCGTTTGATTCTCATCTTTAATACACTTTACATTAACCACCATCAACCATGATCCTTCTATGAAGTAGTAATAATAAATTGTACAATGAATTACGTACAACTCTTGTTGTGAAATATATAAATAAGAGAGACCTTATGAAAGAAATATCCCAAATAATTTCCTGTTACAGAATATACTGAACAAATACGTACACTACAAGGTACACTACAGCATGTAACAATCTGAAGACGTGATGTACGTCCGCCAAAACTACATGGACAAAAAATATGTCGATTTATTTGATGAGCGGAAAATTAGTATTAATTAATTTACAGTGCAATGGGGAAGGCAGTACCATTATTGTGAAAATCACGGGGGTGAATACAAGATTTGATGGCTTCTCAGCGAAACAACTCGACGACAGCTACTGTACACAGACTGCAAATGAGAACACAGCTACGAAACCAACCGAGTGAACAACATATGCGCAGATAACCTTAAAAATATGACAGAAAATCCCCAAACGCTGTAACAGAAACAGCAAAAAATAAATAAGGGTGAAAACAAGGGCGGACCAGGCAACAGTCCCAAAGGCTAGCAGAAGCATTGAAAAATAACATCAAATATTGATATGCATATAGTGCAGGCTTAGGGCCCTTCTCCCTCAAAAACAACAAAAAAGGTTTCTGAACAAACTGTTTATTCGTGAAGTATTTATTATCTACAGAATAGTCCAATAATTGGAGGGAATTTCTTAGTATTCCAGCCATATAAAGACCGTGAAGAAAATACGAATTTGATAAAGCCGATTGAGGTTAAGAGTGTACAAGTCAGGAACTACTTAACTGCTTAACATGTATATAAGTTATTCTTTAGGGAAAGTCTCCAGTCCTCCAAGGATGAATGTCCTAAGAAAAAAATAGGGTTAATTACAGTCAGACCCCCTGTAGTATTCGGGATGTGTCACTTAACACCCCTAAAGTTTGAAACTCTCAAAAAAACCCCTCGACTTAGTTATTTTCACTCTCCTTTTCTATTAAAATGCACTCTTGTCCCTTAAAATTCCTATTCTATCCTCATTTCTCAAATTCCTGTTGTTGGTTAAAAAGAGGGATGAGGGTAGAATAGGAATTTGAAAGACAAGAGTGCACTTTAGGAAAAAATGAGAGTGAAAATAACTAAGTTGAGGGGGTTTTTTGAGAGTTTCAAACTTCAGGGGTGTTAAGTGACACACATTCAATACTACAGGGGGTCTGAGTGTAATTAACCCAAAAAAATAATAAACTTAAATGTTATGTGTTCAATCCATCCATATAGTTTCCTCCCCAAACTGACAATGATTTCAATGAGAATCCAAGAAAGGAGATGGACTCGATTGATATTTAAGTTTGCTTGATATACATTTTAAGCAGATCCATTAGCTTAAGCTTTATGAGTTTTCTAACTAGAGTATTTATAGAAATTTATTATATTTCATTCTTGGCTTTATGTGGCTCACGGATTGAAGTGTAATTCTCCATAGCAAACTAATCATCTCCCTAGCTTCTTGTTTTTGGCTATGACAAGCAACTCTCTTGTCCGTATTTTTCAGTCAAGAGATTGGCACTAATTATAGGAAGGTCGATGTCTGGTCAACAACCTTTCATAAAACTTTGTCAAATAATGCGAGGAGGCTTGTTTCATAATCAATCCCATTTTGATGGGAAAAGGTTCAGGATGATGGTGGAGGTTTCTAACTTGTGTATTAAAGCACCTAATTTCAATAGGTCCCAAACTCAAACCCATCATTAACAGTTTAAATATATGTCAAATCCCCCTTTTGTTTTGCCTTTCCAACCTTGTCAAGTTAATGCTCCAAACCTCTTATGAGCTTAAGCACTTGTTTAAAGTTTGCTCGAAATAGAACTTCAGTCTACAATCCATAAGATTAAGCTTTTGGGTAATGTGGGTTGCCCCACCTGTTGACATCCTTTTGCCTTTTGACCCAAAAAAAAAAAAGGCAAAACACCTATTATATCCTTGACAGTTCTTCTCTAGTCAGCATTTACCTCAACCAACCCCAATTCAGTTGTTCCCGTTTCAAAAATAAGAAGTATAATAGTAATAAGAAAAAATAAACTATTTCCCATTCTCCAAAACAGATAGCAACCCCAACATGGCCTAGTCCAGAGCAGTCACCAAAAAAATGAGGTTTGCTGCTTTCTCTACTGCAGACAATCTCGTAAATCTGGAGGCTGCAGAGGGGTGCTGGGCTTTCCGTTCGGTGTGGGAGGAGGAAGATCATGGAAGAAGATAAAAAAGGGTTTGAGCCTGGATGTATATCAGTATATGGATTTGATATTGCCAGTGATGACGCACGGAGAATCGTGTAGGGCTTATGGATGGTAAGGTTGTGGAGTATGATGTGAAGATGCCTAGACGTATATCAGCAAATGGATAGATGGACAGGTGGGTGAGAGAACGAGAGAATTTTTACCATTTTAGTCATTTTCAAAATTTTAAAAAAGTATTATCCCACTTAGCGAAAAGAGGGAGGAATATCAGGAGGGGAGGGAACTCAAAACCATTTAGAGGGTAAATTGGCATTCCATGATTCAGTGGCAGAAGTATGAAAGATTTTGAGGGTGGGTATGCATATGAAAAAGCCATTAAAGTTAATTTCACACTAGACTTTCAAAATAATAAAATACTATACGCAGACACGAGAACTTATATAAGATTTGAGCTCCTAACAATGAACATGATTCCATCCTTCCCAAAGCCATATTGTTTAATCAGCTTTATGTATGCTGCTAAGGCTAAGCTCTGTCCCCCCAAAAAAAAAATTCAAGATGTGTAACCGGTAACAATGAAGAAACAACAGCTCCAATGAATTCAAGTTCTGCAGCTTTGGTTTAAACATTATGAAAAAACAAAAGTTGGAGGGAAGCAGTGACGCAAGGCACAAGTACATGGCTTCAGAGTGTTCTAGCAGCAAAAGGACAGTTATTTAAAAACTGTAAACAGTAACATCATAAAGTAAATGAGAAACAGAAATTAAAATTTTGCATAACAAAAAATAAATTATGAAACTGATGCTAAAATATTGAAGATAAGAAATAAAAAGTTCAATAGATTAGTGAACTTTTTGAACCTGGCTGGAGTGCTCTTGGGTACAACCAAGTCAAAATTACCCCCTCTTTTCACAAGGGGTATGATAAGGGGGCAACTTCAGGGAAAAAAAAAATAGTAAAAATAAAAACTCTCGTATAGCAATATATGGTATAATATATTATAGCCCTAGACCTCTCTCTCTTGCTATCGGCACCTCTTTTGACAGTAGCTGACTAGTCTTGCCTGGATAAGATTAGCATTAGTTTCATGCAGGCAGAGGAGCATAATGATCTATGCGACTAGCTAGCAATGAGCATGCTGTGTGCAAAGATCCAGGGGGGATTGAGTAAGATGGTGGTTCTATGGGAAAGGATCAAGGCTATTGAAAACATGATGGCCAGTTAAGAGAGGATTTTAAAGATATTTGAGAGTTAGAGGAAATGCATTCTCATGTAATATAAGTGTTTTATAACGAAAATTCGCCGGTCTCAATTACTTATTACGTTAGGAGTGTTTTTAAACAAGCCAATTATAGTCTGAGATTGGCCCATTCATTTTATGTGTGGACGCGAGCCTAGAATTTCAAACCTGATTGTTAAACAGGCTAGGCAGGCTCAACCCAAGTCCGGTCCATTCCCATCCCCGTCCCCTTATTTCAAGAGGAGTTTCCAAAGGAGCACACCAATTTTCCTAGTGAGCCCACTTCTTAGTGTTTATTTTGTTCGGGCTTTGAGCCTGGACAGTTATAAAGTGGGCTCACTAGGAAAAATGGTGTGCTCCTTTGGAAACTCCCGAAATAAGGACTCAAAAAACGTGCTCATATGTATGGATATGTGTGAGTGGTGAGTGGGTAGATAGATCAGGAGACTCATGAGATCTTTTTTTTTTTTTTTTTTTTTTTTTTTTTTTTTTTTTTCATTGCAGTTAGGTTAGATCGATTAGTAGATACAATCATGTTCCCTAAATCCTTGCTTTATTTTCCCTAGAAGGTCGGGAGAAAAGTTATTATTCACTTGCAAGTTAAGACAAACATGTAATTTATTCTAAATAAATAATAAGAAATATGGACCATGATGCACTAGCTTTTTGGCACTTGCATTGTACATGCAAACAAAAGCAAACGCAGGGGTCATGGATATACACATTTTTTATAAGCAAAGAATAGATCTTATATTATGGGCATGGATGTGGATGAGAATTTCCCTAAGTCATTAGAGGACTGATAAGGGGGGCACCACATCATGACGTTAGGAACAATGTTATGCTCCAAAAGAATGCAGGACAGTTTCGTAATTTGGAGTGAGGCCAGACAGCTGCCATTCTCACCCCCTTCTTCTAGCTATAACAGCTAGAAATCAGATAAAGAGTTGGTTTTTATCATTGTTTATATATGAACTAATTCAATTTCTATGGCGAAGGACCACATGAACATGTCTTCATACTTGCACAAATATCTAAAGCAGGAACATCCAAGCACTGCAAGTTTATAGAATCAGTCCAGTTTACAGTTCTTACACAGAAAAGGTGGCTAATGTGGAATAATTGAATTCAGCAAATGGCAGGCAGAATTTCAGTGCTGTGCATGAGAACGTGATTACACATGTTAAAGTCAGGTAGTTCAGATAGGAGTACTCTACGCAGATTTTAGCTTATTTCTTATTTCGAGGGTAGAACTATATTAAGCATTAACTGATTGAATCAGCCTAATTTGACTTCTCTGCATACAACATTTCTAAAAGGAATAGTTGATTATTAATAGTTACTCTATTGTTCTGAACAGTATATGTACATGCATTCATTCAGTTAATCAGAAAATCTTCTTTTGGGCGATCATTCTTATGGAAGCGACATTCTACCAAAGAAAGAGGTTTATGGTGATAAAGATGCTTCTATCAGATTTAAAATACTAGGATGTCTTCTTGTGCTCATAGAGTAAATAAAGGATCAGACAAGTCCACTGTCAATTATTGTCATATCCTCTCCTCCTTAATGAATGCAGAAATGGAGTTAGAATATAGGGAAAAGAAGAGAGAGTCACCAAACTCTATAATATATTGTTATGATGTGGAACAAACATAACCATTGTATGGTTTAGCACTTGCAGAATGGACAGTTCTTCTGCAGAAAGAAACAATGTAGAACACTATCCCAACAAAATATTGGGTGACACACCTAGACACGACACACTTGTCCATCCATATCTGAAGCTTACTAATCCGTAACTGCTAGTTACCGTAAAATTATATAGCTGGAATATGCTTTACCTCTTTTGACAAAAGCTAATTTTTTGTATATCATTTTCTGAAAGTTAGGTTCTTTCTTGCTCAAACAACTACAAATAAACAAATTTATGAATCAATTAGCCAAATATATGTATTTAAAGTAATGTCCTCGTGTCTAGATTTGGACAGCTTCCAGATTTGGACAGCTTCCGTGCCCAACACTCTGTATCCGTGATGGAATATGACATGGTGTCCATGTCTTATGAATCATAGATTATTTGACAAGTTCAACTACAATCATTATATTGTTGAAACATATAAATGTAGTTTTATATAGTAAAGGATCCACCTTCTTTAGACTGTTTATTGGTTGCCATAGCATGCCATCAGGATACTGTGAACTTCTATATCTTTACTGCAAAGCTATAGTCAGGAAGGTGCACGGGGTCTTACCGTCTAGCCATTGGTACTCCGCATCTTCACGAAGAATTTAATTTCACCGGGTCCATGTCACTCTTAAAGTTTAGACAGAGGATTGAAAAAAGGAAATTTGGGGTGATGTGGCATACCCGGAAAAGGATGTGAGACACCATGAATTATCCCATGTCAAAAGAAGCTTAAATGAATTATTTCAGATGTGAATTAGTATGCATTTGCCTCATTCATTTGAGCTGTTTTGTATCAAGCGGCTACGGCACATACAAACTTACTTCCATTAAAATAAATTGTTTGGCATCATTGTAATATAATACTATTTGATCTCACTGGAATAAAATATTGTGGTTGTTAACAATTCATATCCTCTTCAAGTTAGGAG
The DNA here is from genome assembly GCA_036321105.1 of Dracaena cambodiana. Lineage (NCBI taxonomy): Eukaryota > Viridiplantae > Streptophyta > Magnoliopsida > Asparagales > Asparagaceae > Dracaena > Dracaena cambodiana. The sequence goes on from JAYEPQ010000016.1 coordinate 32,572,095, forward strand.
AAATTCAACACAAAGTTGAGGAGAAGGTAGCAAGAGACAAAAGAGGGAAAATGTGGCAGACAGAAGAACTGCAGGCAAGCATGAATCCTGTCCTCATACATGTTTGCAAGAAGTGCAGTATCTGAAAAAAGCTTCATTTAATTCTTGTGATAATGACTAGATCTGGGAAACATGTGGAACAAGTAAAATGAGTAATTACAAGTGGTATACATAAGATATGTAGATCCATGGGGAACAAACCTACACTAGGCCTGGTCTGACGGACAAAAAGTTTAATCAGGATGCCCCATAACTCAAAATCCTAACTTTTCAGAATATATTCAACAAGACACAAAATATGAAACTACAGTTTTTTGGTAGCACTTGACATAATATCAAAATTTCGTTTGACTAAAATATAAACGAATTTTTCTTTAATGCACCAGCGTATACTTTACAAAACAAGTAAAAGTTACAATTGTTAAACTAGTTTCCAACCACATCCATTTGTCATTGACTCATGATTTGACAACTCGGCCATTAATCAATAGTATGTTCAGAGAAACCATCTTACCAATCTCACAACCAAGTTATATAACACATACGGCCATGTTGAAAATAACATGTTATGAAACATGTCATATTGTCTTATGATACCTAACGGAAATCCAATGCTATCTTAAAATTGAAAATAACTCAGTGCATCATAATAATACATTTTTTTAGTTATTTTATATTATTTGACGTTGCATTACGTTAAATTATATTATGTTACGATATTTAATATTATTTTTTAAGTAATTTCTATATTAATGTTGATTATTTATTTTGATTGTTATCTAATTGATGCAATTTTCTACTTGATTACTAGTTGTTTTCTTATTTGATTACTTGTGGAATCGCTAACTTGTTAATTTGTGATTTCTTGTTTGATTATTTCTCCTTCAGTTGTTAGAATTTCTTACATTCAGTTGATTCTATTGAATTGTCAGCAAAACTAAAAATTAATTACAAATACAATAAATTTAGCATTACAAAATAAAAGTTACAACATTGATAATAATTGAAAAGAAATCTGAAATATTGTTTTCATGTGACGTGACGACAGAAATTACGATTGCGGAATTAATATAATTTATGAAGATAAACGTGAAAATTATTGTGAAATTTGTTAGAAATTTAGAATAAATTTTGTGCATAAAATATTTTTATATATTTTTTCAAATTTCTAAATTTATTTTCTAATTTGCAAAAAATATTTACATATTTTTATATTTATTTTTATTAATAAATACAAAATTTAATCGATGTTATGTGTTACACTATATGCGATATAACCTAACAAAGGCAAAACGTTATGTTATCATTATCGCTATTTTAAACATTGCATACAGCTACTATGTAAAAGACGAGAATTGTCAATCCAGTCAGGTCAGATCCTACTGATTACACGACATATGACTTTATTATATACCCAAACTGATTTTTCTTTTTTAATTTGAGGTGCTATTTTTCTTCAAATGTAAAGCTAATTGATGATTGATTAGTCGCATCATCAGTCAATAACAAATGAGTCTTAATAACTATTTATGTGGTTAGAAATTATACCAATAATTATAACTTTTACATGTGCTGTCAAATACAAAATGATGCAAAAAGAAAAACACATCGAAGTCACAAAAAGCATGATGCCACAAGCTGAGTCATTGGGCTAACAATCATTACCTCTGAGTGCATCAATTTCCAGGATTCATGATATCATTTTGTTCACGACTATAAAACCATAATGTGATTTGAACTTGTATCACGGGGCTGACAATAAGTTCTTTTATAAGATCCTACCCAACAAGGATAACTGATGCATATAAGTTATGTAACTCTTGAATATAACTATGCATATAACACTGGTTAGGGTTAAGAAAGCTGAGGAGGCCTACTGCACCACCAAGGGATCATGTCCGCCAATCAGAACAACAATAAAGTTAGATAGTTTTAGAGGCTGCCCTAGATGGCTAGATCAAATCCAAAATATGATCACATCCAATCCACAAAGAAGTGCCCAACAGGTAATGCTCAAAAGGAATAAATCTTTCAACGACAATTAACTAACTTTTGAGTACTTCAAAGATATAAAAATGGAAACAGCACGTCCTCTATAACACATAACCAAAGTACTAGGCTCATTGAACAAATATCAAAGCAATAAAACCCTCATTTCCACTGGTCAGTACTTAGCTAATTCCATAGCCACCTTCACATCCAGAGTCAAATGTCCATCTAACTAGCTTAATGTAGCTTCATAGTCATCACCGATCATTATCCCTCTCTAGACTCTAATTAAAACACTCTTTGCATCATTTGAAGGGAGGATCACATGTAACCTCACCCTATACCTCCATTGAATCCAATCAAAGAAATATTAAGACACATCAAATATAATCCTCCCTATTTAATCTAACTGCACGATAAAAAATATAATGATAACTCCTCGATGCTTAACACCATGATATAAGAAAAAGAGATCTATAGTGCATTAATCCTGGATTAATACCTCCAAATTCCAGCACTCATCTAACAACAAATTAGCATCATTATAGCAAGGCACCAAAAGAATATGAAAGCCTTTGCAAAAGATTGCAATGACATATAAGGGTTGATTCAGCAAGTTCTTTGGTTCCTTCGGAGAACTGCTAATATAATCATAGATTTTAACATATACCCATCACATTACTAGTGAACCAATGCAAGATCAAAAATGTATCTATAACATTCTATGTAATATATAACCTTAAAGGCAACTCCAGAGAACAATTGATCATTATTAGATCCTCAGTCCCAGTACAGATGAGGTTATGAACACATGAACATTTTTCACTTTCCTAATTAGTAATTATGCCTCTAGATTTCACACTCCATGATAACAACATAGGTGGGTGCTAGATGGGTGTCAAGTGCCCATCTAGCAGCAATCTTAAAAGCAAGAGTCTCTACTTAGTTGCTTTAGAGTGATCGTTATTGACAGAAGGGCACCTAGTTTCCATCTAGCACGCACCTAGTAGTAATGATGGGTTGGCTATCCATACAAAAAAATTCCCAGAAAAGGAAAAGGGATCTCAGTAGCAGAGAACTTATTAATTCCACATAGTATATATAGTCTGCAATGCCACATTGCATGATTTGAACTTATTAATTCCATTTTATTCAACTTCAAAGTTGAATAAGAAGATCAAACCTTTCAAAAAACCATTCATTTTAGGGGGGGGCCTAAAATAATCGCCATAGCATATCCCAAACATGACCAAGTCTATGAACCTACCAAAAGAACAACAAAAGACTATTCTGATTACAGAAACTTGGTATCATGTCTTGCAGTTCTTACACTACTTAATGAAGTGTAGTACATTGTGAATCTGGGATAGCTTGAATTCCTTACAAATAAAAGTCCATCCTTTTTATCGACTTTCAGAATTCATCATGAATAAACTAATATATCAAACTGATAACTGATGTACAAACATAAGACTCTAAACTTTATTTTGCTAACAACATAAAAGTCCAAACTTATCTGCAAAACATACCTCAAACACAACAAACTCCAGAACCCGCATCTCCTCACTCCCCCGTCCCCTCCCTCACCCCCGAAACCACTGCCGGATCCCCTCCCTCCACCGGCCACGCAGAAGACACCGTCTCCCCACTATTCGCAGGCCCTGCACTCCCCTCCACCCCCGCCATCTGCGTCTCCGTCGCCCCCATCCCCTCCCTCCGCATCCTCTCCAGCATCACCATCCTCTGCCTTCTTGCAATCCCCCTCACAGTCCTCCCCCCAAGCACCAACGAGCTCGGCACCCTCCTCCCCTCCTCCGCCGCTGCCGCACCTCCATCAGGAGTCGGCAGCCGGCGACGGCAAAGGGGGCAAGAATTATGGCTCGAAAGCCACGGCACAATACAATCAGAGTGGTAGATATGGGAGCAAGGCAGCTTGCGAGCTTCAGAGTCGATCAAGAACTCATCTTTGCAGATGGCGCAAAGGAGCGACGGGTCGGAGATGGTGATGGACGGGATGGAGTGGATGGAGGACATCGGGGCAGGGGAGGGGCCGCGGCGTGGGCGGGGGATGTGGAGGTCGGAGGGGGTGATGGAGTCGTCGCCGGCGAGGTGCTGGATGAGTAGCTGGAGGTAGGCGGTAGGGTTAGGGTTTGGGGCAGGATTAGGGTTAGGGTTTGGGGCATGGTTAGGGTTAGGGTTAGGGTCTGGGGGGTGCTGTTCATCTTCTTCGCTCTCTAGGTCGAAGTCGGAGGCTTCATCGGAGGAGGAGGCTGAGGAGTCGCTGAGGGGGGCGGCGGGGTGGTTGAGGGAGGGGCAGTGGCAGTGGGGGCAGGCGGGGCCCGCGGCGGCGGAGGGAGGGAGGGAGATGCTCATGTCACATTCGCGGCACCAGAAGGTGGAGGAGGAGGCGGTGGGGGGAGTGGGGCCCGTGGAGGTGGGTGAGATTGTGGGTGCCGATGACATAGTTTTTATTTATTATTATTATTTTTTTTTTTTTTTTTTTTTTTTTAGGTGGAGGGAGGAGAGGAGAGGAGAGCAGCTATCTCAGTCTCTCTCTCTCCTAGTCGTAGCGCGCGCACTCTCTCACTCTAGATCAGGAGATTATATCTCTCTTTTGTATTTTCTGAGGATTTAATAATGAGGGGGAGAGAGAAAGAGCTTTGCTTTCGGTGGGAAAAAGGACCTTTTGGTTTAGGGTGGGGTCGATGACGTGACGTTGGCTGTCGGCCAATTGCCAGCCCTTTTGTCGTCGGATATGTTGGATAACAAAGAGAATGACGGAACAATGTCGCTTTGGCCGAGTGGTTAAGGCGTGTGCCTGCTAAGTACATGGGGTTTCCCCGCGAGAGTTCGAATCTCTCAGGCGACGTCTTTCTTGAAAAGACATTTTGTTCTAAAACCCTGAGGAATTAGAATCAAAATAATATCACCTAGCTTTTGGACACAAGACTGCTTATGGTGTGAAATGAAAAAAGTACGTCCTTCTTGAAAAGACATTTCCTTCTAAAACCCTGAGGAATTAGAATCAAAATAAAATCACCTAGCTTTTGGACACAAGACTGCTTGTGGTGTGAAATGAAAAAAGTTGGGATATTTACAGATCTGTCCCTAATATCTTTATAAATTATAATTTAGTCCCCCAAATCTAAATTTAGTCTCTAAGATCCCTTGTCTTATGGTGTAAAATGAAAAAAGTAGGGATATTTATAGATCTGTCCCTTATATTTTTATAAATTATAATTTAGTCTCTCACGTCTTCATATTTATGATTTAGTCCCCTAGATCCTTTAAGTTACTGCAATTTAGTCCCCTGCTGTTAGGCCAGTTTATATGTTGGCCCGATTTGCCCGTTTTACTCCTGATTTGCTTCACTTAATTCCCCTTCCCTCTTCCTCATCTCTTCTCAGTTCTTATTGGGTTTAATACAAATTCTATTCGATAATTCTATTTGATAAATTCATTTTTATGTTTAATATTTATTTATTGGGTTTTTTCCTATATTATTCTCTTTTCTTTCTATTCATTTATTGGGTTCTCCCTCTCTATATTTAGACCAAATGTATTATTCTCTACTAAACATATTAAACATAGAAATGAACAATTAAACATAGAAATGAACAATCCAATAAGAACTGAGAAGAGATGAGGAAGAGAGAAGGGGAATTAAGTGAAGCAAATCAGGAGTAAAACGGGCAAATCGGGCCAACATATAAACTGGCCTAACAGCAGGGGACTAAATTGCAGTAACTTAAAGGATCTAGGGGACTAAATCATAAATATGAAGACGTGAGGGACTATAAAAGATTGGGAGAGCTAAATGCTAAATATGAATATTTAGAAAACTAAATTATAATTTATAAATTTAAGGGACCGATCTGTAAATACCCAAAAAGTAAATGACGGAGAGATTGATTGAAAATCCATAAAATAATAAGATGAAAAATAAAATATTATCCTTGTGTCGTTCGCTGACACAGTGACAAAAAATTTAAATGTCATAATACCTTTACTTATGGCTGATTTTTTTTTTTTTTATTTACTCAACTTATCGAATATAAATTGTAATAAATTATATAATTATAATTTCATTTATTATACTAATAAAACTTATAGCTTTCATACTATTTATCTAAACAGTTCTTAAAATCTCTCTTGATTACCTCCAATTTCAGATGTACCTGCAGGAATTTAAGCCCAAGACAATCCGAGAAAGAACGACCTTAAAACTTCCATATTAACCATTCGGAGGAACCACTTGGAGGGCCTTCTCATCACCAAGGAAGGAAAATCTCATAAGCCAATCAAAATAAGAACAAAAAAATAATAAGTAAATGCATAAACGGTATAACAAAAACAACTAAAACTTTCATCCCAAATATTATTTGAGACAGGCTACATGAACAAAAAAAAAAAAAAATCACGCCGAATCAATCACTTCCTTCTACATTCATTTCTATCAATTAATATCTCCTAATTTAAACCTCTAAAATCCATATTTTTTTTTGTATCAGCTCTATTCATATTTTTTTTCGGTCTTCCCTTCGTTCTTATTTTTTTTTCGATTTTCCCTTAATTCTTTTAACTTTAACTTGTAGTATAAACTCTTCTCGTTGAACTGGTACATTTGTAAGCCTACGTTGCACATAATCAAACCATTGTAATCCATTGTAATCGATTTTCTCATATTTTCTTATCAATGGAAACTACACCTAAGTTAACACGAATAATTTATCCTACCATTATAAGTATAAAAAGAAAAAAAAAGTGCATATAAGCACTTTTAACCATTGATCAGAGAACATTAAGAGCAGCGAAGCAACAGCTAAAAGAATTCACGGAAACACAAAAAGTTTTACCAAAAATTCACATTCTCCAGCAAAAGACTTGTGTAGTTTCAATTACTAACAATTGAATTCCGTTAAACATTGCAAGGTATTTACATTTTAATTGCTCTTTTTTTTTTTACCTGCAAAAACCACAAAATACATACATACAATCACTTGAGAACTCCCTCTCTCAGATAAGAGCCCAAAAGCTTGTCTGCCCAACTCTCATTGATCTCAATTTCAGGGAGACCTGAGAGTGTTCTTTGGAGCACTTATCCAGGGACTACCAGCGATAGCGAATCTCCAAGGTGCACTTACATGCTCAGCCGACGCATACTCAATGCCAACGCGTGGACCAATCAGAACCTTCTCAGGCTCGGGCCCATCTAAGACTTCCAAGCCACCTAATAGAACGTAAGAGAGTGAAATTTTGGATGATCAACAAACTGACCCATTTAAATGTTAGATAGTTTTCGAGGTGTGAAATGCAGATACCTGGAGAGTAAAGAGGGTGGTGTGACCAGGCAGTTGAGATCCCCAGCGCCTGACCGACCTAACATAAGTAATAAGAACAAAGGAATAGAGAGGTTATAATTATTAGAATCGACATAGAAGCTAGTGTAATGAAAAAGAATAAAAAAAAACGACTTTCTTTGAATTCAAGCGAAGGCTAGCTCTAACAATGCTGTGATTATTCTGTTTAAAGTTGCAGACCAAGTGGCAAGCCCCATGACAATGGAAAACAAAGGGAAAAGGAAAAGGATTGACCGAATAATCAGTAGAACATAAGCATTCTGATATCAATTCTTCCTCTTATTCCATAGCATTCTCTTGATCTCTAGATAGTTATAGTTCCAACCAATGTTGAAAATAACGCGTTATGAAACCCGTTATATTGCGTTACGCAACCTAACGGAACTCCATCGCTACGTAACAATTAGAAATAACTCAGTGCACCATAATAGTACGTCTTTTATGTTATTTTACGTTATATTACGTAACGTTACGTTAAATTACGTTATGTTACGTTATTTACAAATTTTTTTAGTAATTTCTATATTGTTATTGATTATTATTTTGATTATTAGTGAATTGTTGTAATTTTCTTACTTGATTAGTAGTTGACTTGTATGATTGCTTGTAGAATTGTTAAGTTGTTAATTTGCGATTGTTTTCTTGTTCGCTTGTTGTAGTTCCTCTCTGGTTGCTGAAATATCTTATTTGTTGATTCTATTAAATTTTTAACTGAACTGAAATCAACAATTACAAATAAGATAAATTAAACATTACAAAATATAAATTTCAATAATGATAATAACTGGAATTAAAATAAAAAAATTAGAATCTTATTTTCTTATTTAAATAATGAGTGAAATTACGATTGCAGACTTAATATAATTTATGAAGATAAATGTGAAAATTATTATAAAACTTAATATAAAATTGGAATAGATTATACATTATAAAATGGTTTTGTATTTTTTTTTAAACATTTTAAATTTATTTTTAAATTTATAAAAATTATTTTATTTAGTTTTACATTTATTTTTATTAAATAAATAGGAAATTGCATAACCTACGTTATGTGTTATGCTATATGCAACATAACCTAATAAAGGCAAAACGTTATGTTACCGTTATCGCTATTTTAAACATTGGTTCCAACCAAGGTTTTAAAAAGCAGCTACAATATCGAAATATCGACCGATATTGCAGTTTAGACACCTAATATCTGCGATACTGAACATCTCAATGCATTTATCTTTTTCAAGAAAAAAATCATTGACAAATTAGGTACAACATGCTATTGCAGCCGCAATAGCGGTAACTGATATCCACTTATATTGAAGTCCATGCCATTGGACAGCCCATCTAATATAATTTACCTTTTCTTGGTTATTTGAGCAAATTGGGTATCTAATTATCTCTACTTAAACTTTGAACTCAATGATTTTTTTAAATATTTTCTTAAAGATTGATTTACGGTTACTAGTTAATGATTTACTGTTAAAGTCTGCTAATGTTTTATGTTGATATATATATATATATATATATATATATATATATATATATATATATATATATATATTGCCTTATTCATATTAGTTTTAGGATAGGAGGAGATGTATATTTACAGTCCTTTATTGACATTAGATATTTGCTAAATATCCCCGATATCTCCCTAAAAGTTTAGTTGTTGTTGTTGTATCCCCGATATCTCCCTGATAATGACATCCATTATGGAATTTTTCTGACCGATATATCTTCTATAGCCGATATTTAAAACTTTGGTTACAACAAAAATCCTAGAGACGTTGCAGCTGAAAAGATGGAGCGACAATGATCCATGTTTCCATCGATATGGGATAAAAACAGAAAGTTCACTTAAGGCTAAGCCCAGCCACAGGACCGAAATTTGCCATTCATGTGTTTTGGGCTGTCCCTAACAAACGCAGGTTGACAAGATTAGGCAATTACCCCATGGTAACCACATTTTCCATTCATCATGTTTCACTCCCAACTTAAGATTTGTGAATTGAGAAGTTTCGTTTATTTCTCACAGCAAGTAAATGAGCAAATTTTTGCGAATGAAAGAAAAATGAATCATCATATTGATGCATTTCCCTATTTTGGCAAGCTCTGCTTTGTCAAAAAGGGAACAGTAAACAAATAGAATGCCTTTCAAGTGGTTTAAGTGTAATTTAATTTACTATCATGGTCCACGGTTTTGTCTTAGCTATGTGTTCAGAAAGCCAAAAGTAGTGTTTTCCCAAGAATTCTTCAATCTTCAATTGTTCTCACGATGTATATAAGTTGAAAATCTAAAACCTTTCCTGGCCCTGTAAGTAGGACAGGCTTCTCAGTCTTCTGACCTCGACGTTCCTGAATAGTTTCCAAACCTGCAAAGATGTGGAAGTTTGATTTCAGAGCCTAGATGATTCATGGAATTTGATGCAAAATAGAAAATTCCCCAAATCATTTTCATGTATTATCTTTTTGCCAAGTAGATGATAATGATAAGACCTTCTTATTCAGCGATACAGAGATAACAGCAATAAACATGCTCTTTACATATGCACAGATGCACTATAAAAAGTATTCGCAAGGTGTATAAAGAGAAAGAGAATTGCCAAAGATATTTTTAAAGAAGAAATTCAAGAAAAGCGCACAGAATCAAATTAGAAAGAAACTATTTAAAAGAACTTACGACCAGTATGCATGACAATTTCGAGAAATAAGTTGAATGGCTGAAGCAGAGATCATACATTTCAGATAAATTACAAATTTTTTATATTTCTTGTTGTTCAATCAACAGCTAGATCCTCTAGATCCCATTTCTTTCCCTCAAACAAAAAAATTTAACAAAGAAAGATTGAAAAACGACTACATAATCTAATTGCAAACCTCAACTAAAAAAGATACTTGAAGCCATTCTAAAGATTGTTATATTTTCATCCATCAACGTTCCCTCTGCAATAATTCAGCAATGGCAGATCAAACAAATAGATGGTTCGCAATCTCCTCACCTTCATTGGTGCAGGCAAAGTCTGTGTAACATGCATGGCTGCCTGCTGCGTTTTAGTTAGCTTGTTGATTGCGGTGTAAATGTTGCCTAGCAAGGTACCATGACAAGCATTTTAAGAATCATGTTCTGATAGCATCTGTAGATCCAAACTATCTCTGATTACTTGTAACTGTATTAGTCGCTCTCCATAAGGTTATCGTTTTACCATCCACTCAAGAGTGAGGGCCTAGATGTAAAACCTGAAATTGTTAATTATTCTATTAATTGAAATTTAAATGAAACCTAAACGAAAACGATAATAAGGAAAATATAACATAAATTGAATAATGCATGCAATTATGTAAATATAAAATGGTTATATATATATATATATATATATATATATATATATATATATATATATATATGAGTAAACGAGAAATTCACTGGCGGTGAAGGGAGTTCCTTCACCGCCGCTTAGGTGGCCCAATACAATTATTACACGTGACACCACTCAAAGGGCGATTAAGGAAGTTCTTTTAAGTTATTTTATTTGTTATTTTAAGTGGTGCCACGTGTAATAATTGTATTGCGCCACCTAAGCGGCGGTGAAGAAACTCCCTTCACCGCCAGTGAATTTCCCATTCTCTCTCTCTCTCTCTATATATATATATATATATATATATATATATGTAAATAGGAAGGTTTAATATCAAAATGGAAATTATAGAGGGACTTATGTGAAAAAATTTCACAAAAATCTTTTTAAAAAAATATTTAAAGATATGGAGGATCGGAGAAAAGAGGAAAGGTTGAGGAGATTTGAAAAAAGGACAAATTGGGGAGAGGGGAGATCGGGAAAAAAAAAAGAAAGGAAAAGAAGTAGCTGAAAGAAAAAAGGGAGGAGAGAGAGAGAGAGAGAACACGGGGCCGTGGCCAGCAAGGCCAGCCACCACCAGCACCAGGTCGGCTGCCGGCGAGCCGAAAGTGGCGGCGCAGCCACCATCATAGAGCCACGACACAATGATAGTGTCAACAAGAAGAGGAAAAAGGAGGATTTCAATTCAGATTTTCGATTTCAATCTCTTAGCAAGGGGGTAAAATTTAATATGCTCAAATATCATCTTTAATTTCTATTGATTTTACATAGAATTGAGATAACAATGACAAATTTTATATGTTTAATTTATTAGGGTTTTTATTGTTGAGCATAGAGATTAAGGTAGGATTTAAATATTGCAATCGAAATCAAAATCCGAAATAAGTAATGTTCCTTGAATTAATTTTCCTTTGAACTCCATGAAATCATGGTTTCCTGAACTTCTTTTGTTTTGAATTCCATGAAAGCCATGATGAGTAAAGTTCCTTGAATTCCTTCTCTTTTAAATTACATGAACGCCATGGTGAGTAAAGTTTCCTAAATTTATTTTACTTTGAATTCCATAAAAGCCATGGCGAGTAAAGTCCTTTGAACTCCTTTTTCTTGAATTCCATGAAAACCTAGCTGAAATATTTAAATTTATTATTTGTAATTAATTAAATTATCTATTAAATATCTATTATATTCCAAATTATGTGAGCATATTCCTTAATTGAGTCGATTCATTTATTCATCAAATTTCATGATTGGATATGTTTATATAATAAAAATATAAATGATATAAACTTGAAAAGTAATAATATTTGAGAGGAATTAACTAAATATTGAATAATAAGAGATTGCAAAAATAAAAGGAAAGATCGGGGAGAGGGGAGATCGGCCACGTCCCCTTGCCAGCTACAGTACCCTATCCTCTCTCTCGCTCTCTCTATTCTTCTTCTTCTTCTTCTTTCTTCTCCTTCTTTTTTTCTTTCCATTGTTTCTTTTCTTCTCTGTTCTTTTTTGGCCCCTTGCCAGCCACAGCCCCCCATCCTCTCCCTCTCTACTTCTTCTTTCTTTCTTCTCCTTTTTTACTTTCCACAGTTTCTGTTTTTCCTTTTCTTTTTTGGCCGATCTCCCCTCTCCCCAATCTTTCCTTTTTTTACAATATCTTATTATTCATCATTTAGTTGAGTCCACAAATACTATTCCTTTTCAAGTTTATCTCTTTATTATATAAATATATCAAATTATGGAATTAGATGAATAAATGAATCGTCTCAATTAATAAATATGCTTATATAATTTGAAATTTAATAGATATTCAATAGATAATTTAATTAATCACAATTAATAAATTTAAATATTTCAACTAGGTTTTTATGGAATTCAAAAGAAAAGAAGCTCAAAGGACTTGACTCACAATTGCTTTCATGGAATTCAAAGCAAAAGAAATTCAGGAAACCATGACTTTCATGGTATTCAAAGAAAAAGAAATCCAAGGAACTTTACTCACCATTTTCGATTTCGATTCCAATTACAATATTCGAATCCTACCGCAATCTCCACACTCAACACTAAAATCTCTAATAAATTAAGCATATAAAACTTGTCATTATTATCACAATTCTATGTAAAATCAATAAAAATTAAAGATGGTATTTGAACATTTTTAAATTTTACTCTTTGCTAAGAGATTAAAACCCAAAATCTAGATTAAAATTATCCTTTTTCCTTCTCTTGTTGACACTGTCGTTGTGTCGCGGCCCTATCATGGTGGTTGCCCCGCTGCTGTCACCGCTTTCGGCTCGCCGACAGCCGACCTGGTGCTAATTGACCTTGCCGGCCACAGCCCCTTACCAGCCATGGCCCCCCTATCCCCTCTCTCTCTCTTCTTCTTCATCTTTCTTTCTTTCTTCTCCTTTTTTCTTTCCATTGTTTCTTTTCTTTTCTTTTCTTTTTCATGTTCTCCCCTCTCCCCGATCTTTCCTTTTTCCCAATCTTCCCTCTCTCCCTAACCTTTCCTCTTCTCTCGGATCCTCCAAATCTTTCCATATCTTTAAATAATTTTTGGAAAGATTTTTATAAAATTTTTCACATATGTCCCTCAATAATTTCCATTTAGATACTAAACCTTCCTAATTATATTTATATATATAACCAATTTATATTTACATAATTGCATGCATTATTCAATTTATGTTATATTTTCCCTATTATCATTTTCCTTTAGGTTTCATTAATTAAAAAATGAAATTATTAAATTTCAATTAATAGAATAATTAATTATCTCGAGTGTTACACTAGATATATATACTCTCTGTGTTGCTTGTTTCGTTAACACCTGATTAATAGAATATAGGGATATTACGCACCATTTACGGTCAAAAAAACAAAGAAACATGCATAACTGCCCAATCACTGAGCCAACATTGCTAAAGAGACCAAATGGCTCACTCTCTACAAGATTGAAGTTCAATTCATGTTGCAAGTCAATCAAGATGTTGAGGCTTAGATTCATACTTGTAAGCAAATTGGCTGTGGACTGTAGAAGCAAGAAAGCCCCAGAACATATCTACACGGCTCATGCCAAATGCTCCTATTGTGTCAAGCTTGAATCACATGTTTACCACCGAACCAGCAAGCGAAAGTGTTACCAACAATGTATAGCTACACCTATTATTAAGCATGCATGCGTCCAAAATCATATTGGAAAAACATGTCACAGCAACTTGGGTATGGGAATTATATATTTTCATTCCTTTCAGGTGAATCACCAAAAAGATCAAAAGATGGACTGTTGACTAAGTCGTTTTAAGTTCAATAATTTGGGTGATTCTATCTGCATAAGGATATAATAGGCTTGGTAGGATATCAACTTTGGTATGCAAGGAAAGAATATTTTATTAGGCCATTTGCTCGAGTAGGAATTCAGTTTTGCATGACACAGAAGAGGTGTGCATGGACCAATCTTGGTTGGGCAAACTCCCACACTGAATTTTATGAAAATAACGAAAGCCGATAGAGAACCATAACATTTTTACATAAAACTTCCCCGGTTTAAAAGCATACTTCTGATAAAAAAAAAAATTTATTCAACTCAATTGGTAAAATTGGGGGATAGGTCAGACTCAGCCAAGGCTCAAGTTTTGGCTATCTTATTATATATTTTATTTTATTATTACTATGTTTTTTGCTTACAAATATACTGCAGACTAAAATGTTTAATAGTGATTCTCAACTTAGATAGAAAACAATCGATACATGCATGGGAAATTTTAAGGTTCTAGTAGATGGAGAAAGCAACAAAACTAAGTTAAATTCTACACCAAAAACTAGCCCAAACTAAGGTAATTAGAGATGTTTTGACCATTTACAGATGATACCATGTTATTAATTTAAGCCAAAGGATAATAACTTTAATTTAAAGATAATATCTCTAACTAATATTTTTTTCCTAATTAAATTTAAAAAGATCTTATGAATTTATCTACTTTATGTCCATATCAATCTTCTTTTTTCTAATCAAATTTTAAATATATTACAGTAGATTTTAAATTGTATGCCTATTGCATGATGTTGAATCTAATTTTATTCAATTACAGGCCCCATCAAACATAACTTCTGCATCTGTGATTGATGGTGCATCATACTACTTAACAAAACCATGAATTCCCCTTCACATGAAATGGTAGTGCAGCGTCCAATATGTCCATATCAATCTTCTGTTTACTTACTAATCAAATTTAAAAATATCTCACAGTATATCTTAAATTGTATGCCCATTGCACGTTGTTGAATCTAATTCTATTCAATTACAGGCCCCATCAATGACAACCTCTGCATCTGTGATTGATGATGTATCACACTACTTAACAAACAAAACCTTGAATTCCCTTTTACATGAAAAGGTTGTTGCAGTATCCAATATTCTGGTTCATTCTCTTTCTCTTATATTCTATGTTTGTCAAGAATATAAATTGGAGGGACTGGTTTGACAATTGTCTGTGTTAAGAACGGAGTTACTTAGGCACTTCACATCTCCTTTCTCCTTCTTCCTCCAAAGTTCAGGACATAGGCCACTAAACTCGCAAAAATGTACTCTCTCCTCTGAATATCTTCCCCCTTGTGATCCAGTAACCAAGAATCACAGTATCGGTAAGACCAGTTTGGCAAGTTACTCCCATAGTTACGAGGTTACTCCTAGGGGTTACACCAATGGAGATATTTAAAATCTGGAACTCCAGTTTGAGGGGTACTGCCGCTTTGAATTCGTATTTCGTAACCCATATAATCTGGGGAATTTGAAGCATGGCCTGGCTTCTTGTATATACAAAATTTCAAACTCAAGCAAGTTAGAATACTGTGGAAAAAGACATATTACAGAGTAGACTTAGCTGCCTATTAACAAAATATTATTACTTAACCCTTTCCAAGCAAATATTCCATGTGCCATCAAAATTCAATCCGATAAACAATTAGCTAACTAACCTGCTCAGCATCCAAATATACAACTCATTTAAACATCAAAAATCACAAGACTATCAGATAATGTAAATTATGCTGCTGCTAGAAAATACTTTTTGTTTCCATTATGAGCATTTAGTATAGAAATATGAATAATAGCCAAGAATAATATTTTTAAAAAATTACATGATTATATCATCTGATACAGGTATGGTGATGTTAAATTTTTATATAGTTAGGCTCGAATTTTTTTAAAGAAATCATACGAAATTAAAACTTCCATGCAAAGCAGTCGGCCATTTATTGTGATTGTTAATACATATTTCACCAACACAATTAATTGGTCCTTCACACAAGCATGACAACAAGATAATTTCACATCAGATCACTAGTTTCTTGAGTGAAAAACTACTTCTACATACTTGCAACAAATGTTCAATGCAACACTGTGGGTCTCTCTATAATCATTAGATGATTTAGCTATGTTACATATATGTCAACAACAAAAACTAAGCATTTTGTCCCAAGTTCTTGGGATAGGCTATATGAACCAAAATAGAATCACGCCGGATCGACCATATGGATGATCCTTCTTCACTCATTTCTACCGAGCAATATATGTTCATTTAAACCTTTAGCATCCATAACTCTTCATACACCTCCATCCATATATCTTCATTTAAGCCTTTAGCATCCATATTTTTTTCAGTCGTTCCTTCACTCTTTTAACTTGTCATATGCTGATAAGCTCCATAAGTTAAACCGATGCATGTATAGGTCTATGTCGCACATGACCAAATCATTATAGGCAATTTTCTCGTATTTTCTTTTCTATAGGGATTATGCCTAACTTGGCAAAAATATCCTCATTTCTCAATTTATCCCTTTTAGTGTTACCGCACATCCAACGAAGCATGTGCATCTCTGCTACAATTATTTTCTATAAACAATGTCTCTTTTGTAGCCCAATTTTCCATGCAAATATCCCATATGTCCTTTTTCATACGTAGTATTGTTTTCTGAATAAAGGTTACAAACACAATAATGTTCATAAACCTATTTGCAAATTAGTTTCTTAGTTTTCAAGGCATTGGAGAAAATCAATGCTGGTGATATCAAATGGCCACGGCATAAGCAGCTAGCGAGGGTTAGTTCGGCTTTATCTAATGAGAGGTTATTTGGTGACAGCCAGAACTCCTCGGTGTCTAGCCTTGGAATCTCATAGCAACCCAAACTAATCAAGTTCCCCTCAAGCTTCAGAAATTGGATCACGTAGGTCAACATCACATTCAGTGATAATGCAGTAAAGAATGGGCACATGTTGTTTCCTGCAAACTCTAGGGCAATGTCATGCATATAAAGTTTCTGTGGTGTTCATGTACTGTCCCTAAGCTAAACTAGAATCACGTACATGCTAACTATGCATGTGAGAAAATTAAATCCTTTTCTGATATAAAGAAAAGTTTTCAAATTGTTGCAAAGGAGTAAATAATTCTTATCTCCTTTTGGATATCTGAGATTAACTATTTCATAAATTTGCATCTTTTACCCATTCTTTCTTTCCTCTTTTAGTCATTTACTTCATGACACATGCACATACACAAATATAATATATAAAGCTCCATACTGCAAAGAGAAATTGCACGGGAACTTACCACTCACAGGAGCGCAAGAGCGTATTAAAACCGCAGCACCAACTCCTTCCTTGTCTGCTACAATGTTGAGCATCATGTGGAGACCGTAACACAAATAAACATATGCATGGCCTCCAGGACCAAACTATCCCCAAAAAACATGTACATAAACATTAAAACAAAGAATATACTTAAAAAGTATTGAAAAAGGGAAATGAATCAAACATAATTAGAATCCACTGAAGTTAATCCCTTAAAAGCTTCTGATTGACAAAGTGAGCCACATACAGTACAAACATGTTACCATCAATATGGAAGCAAATGACAAATATAATAAAGATTATGACATTCCATAATTTGTACAAGTCACCCATTAACTAATCACAGATACAAGAACACAGAGGTCAGCCGGAACCCAAATGAAACT
The DNA here is from genome assembly GCA_036321105.1 of Dracaena cambodiana. Lineage (NCBI taxonomy): Eukaryota > Viridiplantae > Streptophyta > Magnoliopsida > Asparagales > Asparagaceae > Dracaena > Dracaena cambodiana. The sequence goes on from JAYEPQ010000016.1 coordinate 32,589,841, forward strand.
TTGGGAGTAGTTTAATGATGGGAATTTTGAAACTGAGGGAAATGATTAAAGCATATAAATAACTTGCCCAGAAGATAATGACTTCTATTAATTAGAATGCAAATACACAACCAAAGAAAAGAAAGATCTAAGAAATACCACCGAAGAACCCACTTTACGAATTTCAATGCCTGAAATCCCATACAGACCAGTGATTGCATACAATAAAGCCAAAACTCAGGGAATAAGGGAACATGATCAAGTTTTGGATAAGTTAGATCACTCCTTAATCTAAACTCAAGCAAGCCAGCTTAGACGATAATAAGATTCAAAACTCCTTAATCTAGAACCAAAGAAAGTCAGCTTATTCAATAATCAGATTCAAAACATATAGCTATACAACAAAATAAAATGAGAGAGTGAAGGAATAAAATAAGATAATCGAACTTGAATAATTTTACACAACAATGTCCATCAACTTGTAAGAGAAGAATGATTAAAAATCAAAATGCAATACTCAAGGATTACATTTTAGATAATACAATATACTGGAACCAAAAAAAGTCAGCTTAGTCAATAATCAGATTCAAAACATATAGCTATACAACAAAATAAAATGAGAGGGTGAAGGAATAAAATATAATAATCACACTTGAACAATTTTACACAATTTCCATAAACTTGTAAGAGAGGAATGAGTAAGAATCAAAATGCAATACTCAAGGATTATATTTTAGATAACACAACATGCAAACTCCCTGAAATATCTATGAAGACACTAAAACTGTAGTAGAATATAAATCTCAGCAATATAAGAGTTCACATGGGCAGAATTTGAATCTCATGCAGTGTGTAGGAATGTCAAACAAACATAGGAAGAAAGTTGTGTATGTAAATTATAACAAATTCAACTATAAGATATGTATATTATGAGTGTATATGCAACATCAACATCCAAAAAGCTTAAAATGGAACAATTTCTCTCCCAAATTTGACCTTTGTTGCATGCACATGCTATACAAAAAAAAAAAAAAAAAAAAAACTAATCAGAGGTATGTACTCATAAAACTCATCATCTCCCACTTTTTAATTGGTATAATCATATTCAATATTTGAAAATCATTTTTTTCACATAAGGTAGCAAAATGACAATAAAAGACATTGCTTCTTATGTTCTCCTAGCTAAAAACAGGACCGCAGACCGTTAAGGAGACTGCAATACCCTCATCATCGGCATTCCAAATGTTAGCTTTCCATATTGATAGCTTCGAAGTTTGTTCCCTACCGAGTTAAAATCGCAAGCAATATGTACAATGCTTACAGCTCTACACTCAGTTCATTCTGCAAATTTAGTTTGGTTTGATAAAATCGTTTGCAACTACTAAAATTGTCATACATAAACATAACTCTGGTTACTATCGAATCGCTCTAAACATAATTGTAAATTGTAATTTGCATAAATTACCATCAAATTTATTAATTAACCAAATTAAAGTTGTAAATCGTAATTTGAATAAATTACCATCAAAATTAACCAAATTAAAGTTGTAAATCGTAATTTGGATAAATTACCATCAAAATTAACCAAATTAAAGTTGGGAAAAAAAAAACAGAAATTTACCACTGGAGCAGTTCGTGCAGTAATCCCAAATCGACCGTGGCAAGCAGTATCATTAGGCCTGTAAGCCTCCACCTGCACAAACCCTAAAATCAGTGACTTTTTGCATTATACCCCTAACTTTTAACCTACTTGTGAAAGAAAGCCAGTGTCAGGTGTAATGTGCAAAAAAAAATAATAATTTACCTCCGTGATTTGGAGAATGACGTCGTCCCTGCGAAGGAACTTGCCGAGGAGGCGAGGAGCGAGGTCGAGGGCGTCGATCTGGAAGAAGCTCTGGCGCAAAATCATCGACGATTCGGGAAGGGAGATGGGACACGTGGCATGCAGGGGGCGGGCGGTGACGGTTGCGGTGGTCCTAGTTAGGATTTCCTCGGCGGCATCGGCCGGTTTAATCGGCGTGGTTTGGGGTTTGGCTTTGATGCGTTTCCTCGCCGGTCTCTTGAACCGCGGGGGAGTTTTAGTTGTCGTCATCCGGCGCCTCCGTAAAAGAGGCGACGGGTATCGGTTGTCCTGCCTTCGTTCCCGTTCTTGCTTTTAGTTTTTTGGGAGACGAGAACACAAGACTTTGGGGAAATTCTTAGTGCGCACCCTATTTTTACTAGTGAGCACCATTTTCCCCTTACTATATTGCATGCGGTGCTCACTAGTAACATGTGGGGCGCATTTAGAAGTTCCCAAGACTTTGTTGGAAAATTCTAAGGGCACACCTCTAAAGCATCTAACGGAACAAAATAGCAAATTTGGTTTTAGTTACCAAGTTTGTCACTAATTGTTTTCAATAAGTGTACCTTCTTTTTCTTTTTAGTCTCGAGAGAATAGAGTCAGAGGCAAAAAGAAATTATTTTAGGGTTATTTAATGGTTTGTCCCTCAAATCTTTATATATTATGATTTAGTCTCTAAATCTTCATATTTAGGATTTAGTCCCCAAAATCTCCTAAATTACTACAGTTTAGTTCCCTCCCTAACTTTCTTTAATTTTTAATTTTTAAAAATTTTACCCCTTACCCTCTCTTCTCATCCTCTCTTCCTCCTCTCTTCTCTATTTCTTCATTATTCCTCTTTTCTCTTCTCCTCTCTTCTCCTCCTCTCTTTTCCTTTTCTTCATTATTCCTCTTTTCTCTTCCTTATATCTTCCTCCTCTTTTCTTTATTGAGAAAAGAAAGAAGGAAGAGAGAAGGAGAAGAGAGCAGGAATAATGAAGAAAAGGAGAAGAGAGGAGGAAGAGAAAGAATGAATAAGTATGGGTAAAATGGTAATATCAGGTCAAAAATTAAAGAAAGTTAGGAAGGAGACTAAATTGTAGTAACTTAGAATATTTCAGGGACTAAATTCTTAATATGAAGATTTGGAAAACTAAATCATAATATATAAAGATTTGAGGAACAAACCAATAAATACCCCAATTATTTTATAGAAGCCAGTGGATGAGTGGGGCGAAGGGAGTGGGTGGGTAGGTGGTTGGGAGGGGAGGGTGGCGGCCTGGTGGAGGGTGGGGGTTTGATGGAGAGAAAAGCAAGGGATGAGAGGTTCGGATGGGTGGGTAGGACGGGGTGCAGCAGAGAAGTGCGAAAGATGGGAGAGAGGGAAATGGGGAGGGAAAGAGGAGGGCGAGAAAGGGGGTGGCAAAAGGATTTATCGGAGGCTAGGTTATTCATCAGGAAGTGGGCTCGTCAAGAAGTGGGCGGAAGGTGAAAGATGGAGGAGGGAGTTTGGCTTTAGGAAATGAAAGAATATTTTGGAGGGGAAAAAAAAAAGTAGGGTTTTTACATATCTGTCCCTTTTGTAAAAATTAAAATTTAGTCCCCTATATCTTTATATTTATAATTTAGTCTCAAAATTCTTTAAGTTAGTACAATTTAGTCCCTCAGCCATAATTTTGGCTCGAATTTCCCATTATACTCCTTAATTATTTCACTTTAGTTCTCTCTTTCCTCTTCCTCCTCTCTTTCTCTTCTTATCGGGTTCTCTTCTCCATTCTTCTCCTCTCTCTCTGCCTTCTTCTTATTGAGATCTCCTAAGTTACTTCACTTTAGAGGTTAACTGAGAAAGAAGAGAGAGATGAGAAGAATAGAGAGGGGAACCCAATAAGAAGAGAAAGAGAGAAGAAAGAGAAAATTGACTATTAAACTGAAATAACTCAGGAGTATAACGGGAATTTCGGGCCAAAAATATGGCTAGCAACTAAATTATGTAACTTAAAAGATTTAGAGACCAAATTATAAATATGAAGATTTTGGAGACTAAATTCTAATTTTTAAAGCGGTAAGGGACATATATGTAAAAACCTCAAAAAAAAGTTTACTATCAGAAAATATTCTTGTTTTAAAAAACAAAGAGACGAGCATTTAGAATTTGTGTCCCCTTAGATATTTGACCTGTTTTTAGAATTTCCCGATGTTGCTATGTAACTTTGTTAACTGTCAAAATCCTAACTTCTTTTTGGGCCTAGGTTCCCACGTATGCCTATATAGTTTATTGTGAAAAAAATATAAAATTTGCAAAAACCAATTATCTATTTAGCATTTTCCTCTTCCTCACCAACTATTCTCTTTTCTTAATGCTAGATAAGTATTTTTTTTTTTTTCCAACCAGCTTAGAATTGAAAAATTGGATTTAAAAATAATAAGAGATAATTTCTAACAACTTGAATGAATTGATAATTTAGAATTTAAGGTTCTAATATCAAGATGTGTCCAATTTAGGAAGCAAATATCAGTCAAACCTTTTTCCTTTTCACAAAACACTATGAGGCTCGAAGATGAAAAAGAAAATAAGAATGAAATTATTTTTTATTATTTGGTAGAGATAAAATTTATAAAAAAAAAAAGTGGGAGGAAAGTAAGTGTGTGTACATATATATATTGAGAAATAAAAATAAGCTGACAACTTACTTAAGTTAACTGAGCTGTGACTCATTTCCGCTATCTCCAATAAAATCTTTAAAAAAATTTCTTTTGGATTATAATCTCGATCCTTTAGGATTCACTCATACCCAATTTCTTGGGTTTTATTTTTGATTTGGTTCTTCATCAAGTTAACACAAACTTTAATGGTTTCCAATGAATAAATATTTCATATCAACTTGATAAAAGAATAAATCAACTCCTAATTTTATGAAATTAAATCAAAAATAAGTTAAGGAGGTAGAGATAGTAATTGTTAAAAAAATTGAAAAAAAAATCATTGGATCATTATAGTTTTGCCGCTAATTCATGCAACTTTTCCTGAGTTTCCTATATATCTTCTGCTTGTTTGCTAATTTTTAGAATATTAAAGTGTATTAGAAGGTGAAGGTAATATTATTTTATTGATTAAATAAAATAATAATTATATTATTTATTAGTTTCCTATATATAAAAATATAATTTTTGAATGGAAATTATGACATGCAAAAAATAATTATTTTTTTTCTTGATCTTCTACTTCCTAGAGATTTTCCAAAACAAAGTGTGTAGAAGAAAATTTTGAAAGTAAAATGTCACATACATGCCACATTACCATATAAGAAATGACTATTTATTTACTTTTGAACTAAACAAACATTTGAAATAGTAAAAATAGTCTTATTTTCACTACTTTAATTCGATTTTCATGCAAACAAACACCCTTAATAGCCTTCATGTGCCATGACCTAAAGAAATGTAAGTATGCTCACTCCTTATAAATTTTATTTGAAACCTTCATATATCCCGGAGTAGAGGATGTGAATCTACGACACCCTTCTATGAAAGAGTTGAGTGGTTGTGTCGCTTGAGTTAATAAGCATTAGCTCAAGGGGCATAACTATTTCTCTCTAAAATATTGTGAATTTGAATCCCTTCATCAATGATACATGAAGGATTTTTGAAGAGACATAATTACACATGAATCTAATAACAGACATAATTACACATGAAGTCAAGATTACGGCTTATAAATGCTATTATGCTGACTAAGAATTAGTAGAGATCTACTTATAACTTATGAAAACTCTTTATTGAATGGTATAAGTAGCTATTCGATCTACAATTTACTCAGTATGTAAGATCATGGTAGACTTAAGAAGTAGTTTATGGAGTCGTATTCATGGGGTATGAAAGTTGTATTTGAATTCTATAAACAGTTCGTAATGATGCGATATGTGATTCACTACTATCAAAAGGATGATTAAGGGAAAAAAAATTCATTTTGGTCAAGTTAGATGTTTCTTTTTTCTTAATCCAAACCCTAAAAGGTTCTGTATGGTCTGAGGGGAAAGAAGGAAATGAAAAGAAAATAGAAAGAAAATGTTTTATATTGTTTAGTTTGAGAGAAATTTTAAAACAAAAAAAAATATTTTCTTACTAACTATATATTAAAGAGAAATCAATTTCCATCTTCTCTTCTTTTTTTCTTTTTTCGTCTTTCTTTTTTTTCTTCCATTTTCTTTCAAACCAAACATAGCCTAAAACTATGCTTGGAATTTAATTTTGAAGTATTTTGGAGTGTTTTGAAGGAATGTGTTATAAACTGTTTATAAGAACACTTGCATGTTAGTTTTGGAACAAGTGTTCTTAGAACACCTCCAAAACATTTTATCTTTGACATCCAAACACAACGCAAACCCAAAGGCTAATTTAAAAAAATGATTAATCATACTCAGACCTCCTGTAATATGAGGGTGTATAACTTATTATTATCTCTGAAGTTCGAAACTCGCACTAAGCCCCCTTTACCATTACTAATATTAGTCAACAGTAGGATAATATTATCTCTTTTTAAACAAAACTGTACTCCTTTTATTTAATTTTTTTTTACCCTCATCTCCCTTCTTCACTCCCTCAATACACTCTCCCTCCCGTCCCTCTCACTCCCTCACTCCCTCTCTCTCCATCCCATTTCTCTCTCTCTCTCTCTCCTTTTAGTTTCATCGCATTAAGGAAAAAATTAGGTAGTGTTGCTCATGTTTAATAAAGAAAATTTTCCTTACTAATATTGTTCTTTGATTGTAAAGCATTCTTTCTTTTTGTTCAGATTTGAGTGAGAATGGCATCGAGTTTTTCCTCTTGTTCAACGTTACAAAAAGCTTGATTTGTAAATAGAAAGGTTGTAAAAGTAATATTGGCTCGACCACTTAAAATGAAACTTCCAAAGTGTAAATGCGGTGTAAACCTGAAAGTGAATACCTCATAGATAACAAAGAATCTTTGCCAGCATTTTGGATCATACTCATTCCAAACGTGCAATGATTGGTTATGGCTCAATAAAGAAGGAGCACCCTCATATGCGAAAGAAGATTTGAATATACTTATTGATATGTATGGGGGAGCTAATTTTCAGTCGGACCAAATGTTAGAGATTTCGAGCAAAATGGTTTACAAGAGAAGCTTATTTATTGGTGTATTGATTGGGTTTTTTTTATCGTGTTGCCTTGTGCTACTAGCCAAATGAAGTTTTCATTGTGCATATTGTATCAATATAGAAGCTAGATTATCGAATATTTTTATAAACTATATCTCCATTAATCTATCCAGTCCAATGGTTTATGATGGATAATTTATGAAAATTTCCTATTCATTATTTCCCCCTGGCTTTGTTGTTGCTGTGCATGCACGAAGGAAGCATGCACAATAGTTGCAGCAGTTGACTTTGCTCCTGTGGAAGTAGAAATCTTGTTGCTGCTGTATTGCTGAAGTAAACCTGCACAGGCAAACAATGGATACAAACTAGAGCATTCGACTTCTCTTCAAGGCATTATACTCAGAGGTCTCAACTCTTCGAATATCTCGACATATTTTGTCAATGTGAAGTTATAAACATGCAACTTCCACCCATAATACAAAATAACATCACCCCCCGAATAAATTTCAACGTCTGATGATCTTTAATTTGTTAGAATACATAATGTATGGCAGAGTGGAAAACCGCACAAGGCAAAAATAGAAACCACCTCAAAAATAGCTTAATTCTCAGTTCCATATGGAGCGCTAAGCTTAGACAAGTAATTGAACGGATTATTTGGTGAGCAACAGCTGAAGAACTCCCAGCACTCAACTCCGTTAGCTTTTCTAGATGCTTAGTACAAGTTTCGAATTTCATGAGTAATAAGTTATACATGGTCTGATTGTGACTAACCCTTAAAAAAAGAAACAAAAAAGAAAAAGAAATTAGGAAAAAAATCAAATGAAAGAGGGGGAGGCGGGGAGCCAACCCTAATTCTCGCAAGCACTCTGCTCTGATGGGAAATTCTATTTGCGCACAATATTTTACTCTTAATGTCCTGCTTACTCTTTACACCAAAATTCTATTTTGAGATACTATCATTTTACTCTTGCGCCTAATTTTTTTTCCAAAAATCCTCATCCCGTTCGATCCCATTTTTATTACCCAATCAAGAAATTTGCTGGTCGGGTATTAATATCCGACCAGCAAGCAAAGTCTTCCCTACAAAAGAAAGTTAATTAACCATAAATTTCAAACAAATATGCATAAAACTTAAAAAAAATTCAAATCGTATTTTAGATTTGTCCTCTGACACTAATTGTATATTGGAATTTTACATTTGCATAAGAAAACTTAAACTCAAACTTCAAATCCAAATTTCACTTGTTATGGTGAAATTGAAAAATTTTAAATTCTTTTAATCATTTTAGAAATGTTAATGTAAAAAAATTTCAGGGGTCAAGAAATCAAATTGATGATTTTGTAGGAGATGTGTTTTTATTAAATAAAAAAATTATTTAAAGTTTTAGAGAAGAAATATAGGAGTAACACGATGAGTCATAATTTTAGAATTGGGTTAATTACAGTCAGACCTCCTGTAGTATTGGCGGTGTGTAACTTAACATCCCTGAAGTTTGAAACTCTCAAAAAACTCCCTGAACTTAGTTATTTTCACTCTCTTTTTTTATTAAAATGCACTCTTATCTCTCAAATTCCTATTCTACCCTCATGGAGAGAAAGAGAGAGTGTGTGCTGGTTAAAAGGAGGGATGAGGGTAGAATAGGAATTTGAGAGACAAGAGTGCATTTTAGTAAAAAAAAGAGAGTGAAAATAACTAAATTTAAGGGTTTTTTTAGAGTTTCAAACTTCAGGGATGTTAAGTTATACAACCCCAATACTACCGGGGTCTGATTGTAATTAATCCTTTAGAATTTATAAAGATAATTTAGTAAACATTAATAATAATAAATTTATAATTAGTTATAAATTTCAAAAAATAGTTGAATAGTAAAATGCTGTGTGCAAGTAGAATTTCCTGCTCTGATCAATCCCACATAGTGCTGACTAACGGGCCGGGCGGCCCGTTGGGCACACCCGGCCCGGCACCTCGGCCCGGGCCGTGGCCGGGCCATGCCTGGCACGTGCCAGGCAATGGCCGGCACGCCCAAAATTTTTTTTTTTTTTTTAAAAATAGCCGTTGGGGTGTTTGGAGGGGTTTTTGCAATTTTTTTTTGCAAATAACCCCCCAACGGCTATTTTTATAGTCGTTGGGGGGTTTCTTGCAAAAAAAATTGCAGATTTCTCCCCCAACGGTCAAAATAGCCGTTGGGGGGGTTTTGTAAATTTTTTTTACAAATTAAACCTTTTCTTCATTTATAAATACCTCAATATCTCTTCTATTACCATTCATCATTCTTATACACTAAATTCATTCTAAAAAATCTCCTAAAATCTTTATTTCTCAAGAAGTCTCAAGCAAAAGAAGTAGCAAGTTTCAATCAAGTGATCAAGAAGTCTCAAGCAAGCAAGTCTCCCAAACAAGATCCAAGCAAGTTTTCTAATTGAAGCAAGGTTTTTTTTGCTATTTCGGTTTCCAGCTTCATCTCTCTAACTAGGTATTTATAATTTAAAGTTTTTTTGAGAATTTTAATTAGTTATTTTTGGGATTTTATTAAAATGGATCAACACTCGTCTGGCGCTTCTTGCTCTCAAGCCACAGGTTCTTTTATTCCATTTTTAACTGATGAAGAATATCAAAATCTATGTCAACCCTTAGAACAATCTCCTCAAGTACCATTTTTTGAATCTCAGGAAGAAACAATTAATACAACCATACCCGAAACACAAACTACCATATCTACTAGGGCTGTTAGATCAGACATATGGAAACATTTTGAAAAAATAACAGAAAACAATGTTAGGAAAGCTAAGTGTAAACACTGTCATAAAATTTATTCGTTTCCTATAGGTAGCGGAACGGGTCATCTTAAAAGACACGTAGAAAAAAATTACCTACCAAATGTACTACATCAAACACAAATAAGCACATTAGGTGGATCATTAGGTATACATAAATATGATCCAATTAAAACAAGAGAAAATTTAGCAAGATTTATAATACATGACGAACAATCATTTACTTTTTCGGAAAATCGCAAATTTGAAAGATTTTGTAAATCAACATTTACTGACTAATTTAAAAAAGTCCCACGTTCAACATGTACATCTGATATGTTCAAACTATATAAAGAGCAGAGGGACACTTTAATAGCTATTTTTACTTCTTTAATTTTTAGAGTTGCTATAACTGCAGATAGTTGGGAAGCTAGAAATATGACTCATTATTTATGCATGACGGCACACTATATAGATCAAGAATGGTGCATACAGAAAAGAATAATAGGGTTTAGGGTATTTGATTTTCCTCACAATGCACAAAATTTATCACAAACCATGCTAAATGTATTTTCAGCTTTTGGAATAGACAATAAAATATTTACCATTTCTTTGGATAATGCTTCTGAAAATAAGTCCGCAATTAGAATTCTTAAAAATTATACAAAACCAATTCTAGATGGAAAATTATTCCACGTTAGGTGTATTTGCCACATACTAAACTTATGCGTTCAAGATGGATTAAAAATAGTAAATGATTCACTAATAAATCTTAGGTATACATTACTTTTTATTAAAGACAGTGGGCCAAGAAGACAAATATTTAAACAAATATGTAAAAATATGAAAGTATCACCTAGAATTGTACTTATAGTGTTAGAACAAGATGGAATTCTACATATAAAATGTTAAACATAACTATTCAGTATAAAAATGTAATAAATGCTTTTAATGAAATGGAGACACCAATGTATAGTTTAGATAATAATGAATGACACCAGTTGCATTGCATTTCTAAGTTTTTAGGCAAATTTGAAGATGCATCTAGAGCACTGTCAGGAAGTTATTATCCAACTACACACATTGTATTATATTATTTAATCGAAATTACTTCGGTTTTTAATGAATGTAGAAATCACTCTATACTTGAAAGTATTGTTCGACCTATGGAAATTAAATTTAATAAATATTTTAAAGATTTTCCATACTTATTATATTTTGCAACTGTTATGGATCCCCGTTGCAAGTTAGATGGACTTGAAATATTAATAGATTTATTTCATATAAATATGTCTTATGAAAATAATGTAAGGGATTTACTTAATGATATTAAAACATGTTTAGATATTATGTATAAAACTTATGAAGATATGTATGGTGTGCCAACACAAACTACAAAAGAACCATCTATTAGGGAAATTCGTAATCCAACAATATCATCTGTATTTCACAGAAAAAAGCCAAGACAAACTAGTACATATTTTAATGAAATACATTATTATTTAGAGAGAGTTAGCTATAAAGATAACGCATCTCCTAAAAAGTATGAATCCTTTGATATTTTGGCATGGTGGAAATCATAGGAAAAAACATATCCCGTGCTTTCCAACATGACCCGTGATCTACTAACTCCTCTAGTGTCTACTGTAGCATCGGAGTCTGCTTTTAACGCAGGTGGCAGAGTGCTCACGTACTTGAGAACCTCAATGACGTCGGATACATTGGAGATGTGTGTCTGCTTGAAGGATTGGTACGACGCAGAAGACAGGGAACAAGGCTTGACTAATGAAGAAGATGCACTAGAGATCTTAGGCTTACCGGAAGAAAATGAAGATTAATTAAAAGTATTTAAATTTGCAAGGATATTCATGTATTTTCAATTTTTTTTTTAATTTTTAACTTATAAATCTCTTAGAAAATATATTAAGAACAAGTTGAGGGTGACGGTTAGGGTCCTCTCCCCTCTCTTCGGACTTTGTATAATTTCTAAAGAGATTTATAGAGCAATTATATGAATGTAATGGGGTTATATATAATATAATATTTGTTTTTTTCTTAAATCTCTTGTTTTTTTTTTTTTTTTTAATAAACCGGGCCGGTCCGGCCCTGCTCGGGTCCCGTGCCGTGCCGGCGGGCCGAGCCCGGGCCGAAGCCCGGACAATCGTGCCGTGCTGCCGGGCCGGGCCGGGCCCGGCCCGATTGCCGGGTCTAATCCCACATCTTCCAGATTCTTCTACCCCATTCGGAAGGATCTAGAGCTCCCCCTTCTCCCTCCTCTTATAACCCCTCCCACCCACGCAAAATCCTCTAATCTCGCTCCCTTAAGCTCCATTCTTTCGAAACCCTAGCCCTAACTTCTCTCAAATCTCCGCTCTGCAATGGCGAAGTACGGCGAGGGCGACAAGCGGTGGATCGTGGAGGACCGCCCGGACGGCGCCAACGTTCACAACTGGCACTGGGCGGAGCGCGATTGCCTCGAGTGGTCCCGCTCCCTCCTCTCCTCCCTCCTCAGCAACCTCACCATCCTCGACGGCGAGGGCGGCCTCAAGATTCGCACCATGACCCTCGACAAGCTCGAGGGCGAGGCCTATGTCAACGTACGCAAGGGCAAGGTCATCCCCGGCTATGAGCTGTCCCTGTCCCTCTCTTTCGAGGGCGAGGTAATTGATTCTCTCAAGGTCACCGGATCCGTCGAGATCCCCTACATCGCCGACGAGAACGCTGATGAGGACCCCGAGATTAGGGTTTTAATACGGGACGACGAGGGGCCGGTTGGCAAGCGGATCAAGGAGGCCTTCCTTGCCAAGGGCAGCCCCGTGATTAAGGAGAAGATTAGGGCTTATGTGCAGGCAATGGCGAAGGGCGGGCCGGCCAAGGATGAGCTGGATGTGAAGAAACCGAAGGCGGCAGTGGCTGCAACGCCAGTGGCCGCACCGCCGAAGGAGGAGAAGAAGGAGAAGAAAAAGGAGAGGGAAGGGTTTAAGACGATTACAGTGACGGAGAAGTTCAGTTGTAGGGCGAAGGATATGTATGAGATATTGATGGATGAGAACAGATGGAAAGGGTTTACTCAGAGCAATGCAAGGATTACTAAGGAGGTAGGAGGGCAGTTCAGTCTTTTCGACGGGTCGGTGACAGGAACGAATGAGGAGCTGCAGGAGGGGAAGCTGATTGTGCAGAAGTGGCGGTTCGGTAGCTGGGCTGATGGGATCCATTCGACGGTGAGTGACTACTTTCAAATTGAAATTAATTGGGTTTTTTATTAGTTGGAATGATGAGCCATTTTAAAGTTCTTAATTTTACACTAGAATATGTTACAGTTATGTGATTTTGTGAGTATTAGTACGCGATTTATCAAAGTTGATAATTTTACATTGTAATCTGTTGTATGGGGTTGGTATGCGAATGTTAATTGAATCATGAGCTATCAAAGTTAGCAACTTCACCCGTAATGTGTGATTTGGGAAGTTGTATGATTACTAGTCAAATCATGACCTTTCAAAAATCATAGCTTTGAGTTGTTGATGTGCAAAATGCAGTTGTTTGTGGGAGTAAGTGTTCTAATTACAAATGCAGGTGAGAATGGTATTTGAGGAACCAGAGCCCGGAGTGACAATCATAAGGCTTACTCAGACCAATGTTCCAGAGGAAGACAGGTAAAATTTTTGATTTGATGAAGAGCATATCCACATATTTGTTGTTTATTTAATCGAGGGATTTCAATTGTTGGGGGTGTTTGTGCAGGTACGGGAACTCGACAGTGGTTGAAAACACAGAGAGAGGTTGGAGAGATCTGATCTTTCAAAGGATACGAGCTGTATTTGGCTTTGGAGTTTAAGCATTCTGGAAAAGACTTTGTGCTTTGGTAACCTATTTGTCCTATGATTATTGGTATTACTACATTTGAAAACCATATGTAGTACAACCAGCATTCTCTTATTACAATGTTGGAAACTATGAGCAATATTTGAGGGTTTATTTGGTTGGTCGTGTCGTAGTCTCCCTGTACTGCTCACTCGAGATAGAAGCTTAAAAACTTTACACAGCAAACAAAGTTTTGTGTTGTCTTTTAAAATCTGTTTCGTTTATGCTTTCTTAATTCTGACATGGACTATCAATTCTATATATTAAATATTGTTGTCATTCATCCACAATCCGTTCCCTCATCTTATTTGGACAGGATTTCTTCTGGACTTGTGATAGAAGACGTTAGGTATGGTAATGCTTTGTGAGAAGGCCTATCTTATGAATGCCGGACATGATTCTCTTTTCTTCATAGTCCACTTCTTAGCGGCATCTATAACTCCATTAGGAAGCCAATGGACAGGTCTGGAGAAGAATGGGCTAGATAAAAAGAAAAAAAAACAACAACAGTATTTTGGTATTTTTAAAGGTATGTGGACGAAGCTTGAATTCCCCCCCTTCAAGTACTGTGCGAAATATCCAACTTTTTCTTCAAACTTTTGCTTAGTCAAAAATCTTTAATTGAAACTTCAAGTTCTTCTCTTCTAGTGCATTTTACATTGTTGGTTGCTCTTTCGCTCGTTTTTTTTTTTACTTCTTTATTTTTCTCTTTACGATAGAGATTATTTGATATGCAATTGTCAGCAATGTAATTTATAGGGAGTCCAATCATATTTTATGCATATGTGTAGTTGGTCTGATAGAGCAGCCTCCACAAAGGAGGAGAAATCATGAGATTTCTATTGGAAAAGTGAATAAATTAAGAGGAAGTAGGTGGCTGGTATGACTTAGATGTTTTTTGTATCACTTGACATGATAATTCTGTCTTGTAACTTTAGTGTCTTGAAAAAAATACCTTGTGGATAAAATTCACAAGTTGATGGTATAGTTATGGTTCATTACAGCAGCTGGAGTTCTATTTGTACTTGAGATCTGAGTTTAAAACCCAAAACTCCCTGCCAAACTTGATGTGCATTATGTTGCAAGTTGACATACTTAAATCGTTTTGGGTTCCCCAGATAGAAACGGGTGGGATTTAGTAATTGGATTCTTTTTGGGGAATACTTTGGCGCAAACTTACTAGTACATACATCAATATATCTTATTCAGTAATAATACCATAGTGTATCCTAACAAATCCTACTGAACAAACAACCGCGTGTATACAGAGTTACAGGCTGTCTTTCATGTCATAATTACTTGGTATGTGTTTAGCTACCATTACAAGGATTCATAAAGAGATGCGTATAGTAATGTACCATTAGGAGCAAAATTAATAAACTGCAGATAGTAGTCATAGTACTGTTGTCTCACTATATTTTTGGCAAGTGCTTTGCACTCACAGTAAATATTCGGGTGCCATTAAGTGTGCTTACCCCCTTATTTATTTGCAAATCCTCAACAAATGCAACTATTCTGCATAGTAAGATGACTCTTTCTGTCTCTTGATGCCATGTTCGGAAACCCAGTTTATTAGACGAGATGCTTGGTCTGAGAGTTGAGTTTATGAGTACTAGGGAAACTCGATGAGTACTCGAATTGATCTTTTAAAACTCGAAATATTAATATTTAAATATGTCTATATCAATAAGCATCAAATACTCAAGATAAGAATACGTAATTTCAGTGTTAAAAAATTAAAATAAACTTAAATGTAATATAAACAAGTTTCAGACATTACCAATATCATCTTCATAGCTTTATATAATATTCTTAAGTGGCAAATATGTAGAAAAGCAATATATTTGTCTCAAAAGACAAATGGCAAAACATTTTAAGAGAATCTGAAGTGACATACTGAAAGAGTATTAAAAAACTAAAATTTATAAGACAGTATAGAACTATCAAGAAGTTGTGGTCCCGGCATCGGTAAAGTTAATTGTTTAAGGCAATGTAAGAATCTATTATCAAAATATAAGGTTGACAAAATATTCAAGGATAGTATCTGAAGCATTGGGTTTTTTTTCCTTCAAAATTGACCCATTTCTTGAATTGATTGTTGGCACAATTTATTTAAAAAAAAAGAAAATCAATTTTAAAATAATTGAGAAAAGAAAGAATGAAAGAAAACAAAATTGAAGATATTAGAAAAAGAAAGAAGGAAAGAAATTGAAAACAACAACTAAAAGAAAGATGAATCTCATCTTCTTGCAAAACTTGACCTACTATGAGATGTTGACATGCTAAATACCTACGCTTCTGGGATTGATCGTTGCTACCATTCTAAGAGCTCCTATCGATACTGCATTGCTAATAGTTTTGCCAAGTAATCGCTTCGATGATCGACGATTTGCCACAATTACATAAACTTGTCAAGAGTCTCTTGACAACTTTTATAACAAAAGTTGACAGGTGGGATTGGGGTAAAAACATGACCTTTTTTGGTTTTTCTACTTGATAAGAGTGAGTATTCGCTTTAACTCATAATCAATTGAGTCATTTTCGTTTGGTATATTGTTTTAGTGAGTTTGCTAACCTCGGCACATTTCAAGAATGAGTACTTGGATGACTTTTTTGGTACTATCAAGAGTGCTCTAGAAAGGACTGGGTACCCTGATAATTTGATCTGGATAATCTAATTTGAATAGTAGTGTTGGATGCAAAAGTTGTGCCCGAAAGTTTATAGGGTATGTTATGGATCACAAAAATCGATCCAATCTATTAATGAATATGGATATGGATCCTTAAGCATCCAAATCGGTTAGAAAATATATAGGTTAATTTTATTTAGTTCAAAATTAATTCATTTTGTGTTTTTCTGAAAATGAATTATACTCCTTTTTCTTACACATCTAAATATGACTGTTACTTATAAAATAAGATAAATAATTCTTTTTTTTTTTTTTTTTGGGAGGGGGGTGTGGGGGAATATTTGTAGTTTATATTTGATTTTAATAGAAATCCATATATAATGGATAATCCAGAACTAGAATCTAAATCAAGTGGATCCTAGATTTCTGAATGGGTATGATCCCAAGTGATTGCTATGAATTTTTAGTGGACTCACTAGTGGAACTTGTAGGGTCCGGCTTGCCTCCCCTAGTTGCCGTTTGTACAATATATTCTATTTTGAGCCAAAATCTTATAATCAATGGTGAATCTTCCGGTTATGTCATGTTTGGGTTACTTTGCAACTGTGAATGGCGGAAGAAGCATGTTGTTTGCCGAGAGTTGGGATCCTTTCAATCTAGGTACAAAAGGGCCCTGGTGTATTACATTGAGAATTTCTAGGTGATAAATATTATGTCAATCTTGGTGGTCTTCTCTTTTTTACGTCTGCCTTCTAAGTTTATTTTCCCTTTTGGCCCTAATGTGTTACACTGAGAAACTGTAGGTGATAAAGATTATGTTGATCGTGATCTTCTCCCTTTTTACTTCTGCCTTTTAATTTTTTTTTTTTTTTTTCCTGTTTTGTTTAGCATTGTTCTCTTTTCTGAGCTAAAAGTTTTTTTATTTAACAGTTGGTTCAGCCATCCAGGCCTCATGCCTGCTGGCTTGGGGTCTAAAGTGCTTTTGCCATGCTTGGGTGTTTGCCTGCACCAATCCTATTAGCCAGCTGCTTTCTAGAACTGTGATCAGCGTGCCATGGCAGCAGAGGAAGTCAGTATGCTGTGGTTTGATATTATCAGTATTTTGTTATATTGTTTTAGAATGCCTCTTTTTCCCTTTCATAAATTTTTGTGTTTGAAAATTTCCTGTAGCTCTTCTGCATTTTATAAAGGTTGTTTTGATATCTTCGATTCATTCTAAGATCAGATTAGAGGAAAGTCAAATCTGAACTCACAAGTCCTCTTTGTTTGTGGCAGGAGCGTAATATCCCATATTTATTGTAATTTGTTCTGATCATTTCTCTTGCCTATGGTGTCTGATCTGAGTATCAATTTCTTGTTTCATCAAATATCTTCTTTTTCTTGCAACTTAATTTAGATTCTTTTATTTCAGGAATTCTAGTTGTATCTCCAATCAATCTGGTTTATAGTGATTTGAGGGCCTTGGCTCCTGTGCCTTTAAAAAAAAAAAAAAAAAATCTTCTATCATTGTGTTGCAACTATCAAATGCTCAAATATCACTTGTGCTCCTCCCTTTTATCCCGTTTATCCCATATATACGAATAAGCTGGACCTGCTACTCTGGCCTTCTAACCTTTTTGCTGTTAGTGTGAGCTTTTATTATATGGTGTGTTCCCCCTTTTGGGATTCAAGTCTTTTAGAATTCATTATTGAGTTGTTTCTCGGTTTGAGATGAGTTTATTCATCTCCTTGTAAATTCTTCAGCCATTGGATGAATATTTTGGGTTGTCCCCTCTAAGTGACATTCGTTCCGAGTGTGTGTAACAAGGTTTATTTCCCTGTTACCACGCAAGGTTTATCCCCTGTCTCACAAGGTTTATTCCCCTTTTAAGTGACATTTTCCCCTTTTGACATTTTTTTTTTGACGTGTGTGTGCACATGCATGCCTGTGTGTGTGCTCATGTGCCTAGTGTGCATGTCTATGCATCTATTTGTGTGTATGCATGCAAGTGTGTTTCAAGAAAGGCATGCATGCAAGTGCTGACTTCTTGGGTTTCAGTATGCAGTGAAAAACCATGTTGATGACTTCTTTTTCTTCTCCCAGGGTATTCATCCTATATCAGGAATCTTCAATTTTGACAATTTATATGGCCATGAGTCCTTTTAGCCTCAGACATGTGTTGCTGGTTATTTGCACCTTCATTCTGATATACAGGACAAACTCGAAGAAGCGCATGGTGTTCTTGCTTGTGTTCTTACTTATGATGTTCTTACTCGAGTCTCATTTGGCTCCATTTTGGGAACACGGGATCCAAGTGGAATTTATTCCATTTGTGTCCGGTTTGGAATCAGGAGTTTCTCCACTCCTATTATCTTTATACCCCCGGTCTGCTTGTACGGTCTGCTTGTACGGTCACTTTGTTTGGTTCACTTGTCTGTAACCGCTGCACTTCGTTTGGTTGTCACTTGTCTGTAACCGCTGCGGCAAATCCTGCATCTCAAACTTGAGGTATCGGGCCTATTGGTTATGTGAACCCGTCCTAGGTATTCATTCAATATTCATTGGGCCTATTGGTTATGTGAATCTGTCCTAGGTATTCATTCAATACTCATTGGGCCTATTGGTTATGTGAATCCGTCCTAGGTATTCATTCAATATTCATTTATGCTCACTTCTAACCCCGTTCATTCAATATTAGGTGTTGTTCATTTATGTTCGCTTCTAACCGATGTTTACTATGATTGTGTTGCTCCATAACTCCTGCACGTTAGGGTTCATTTTAGGATCTGTAGCTAGGAGGCCTGATAATTTTACCATTTATCCACGTGCATTAATTAAAGCTTTCTTATTAATTTCACAAATAAATTTTTAATTCTAATATCACTCCGGCATTCAAAATTTTAGTTAAAAAACCTTTATACATCACCGTCTCTCATTAATTTTGCATTTAAAAAAAACTCTTAATTGATTTCAGTTAAATAATTTTTGAATTCCAGTTTACATAATAATTCACAAATTGCACCTACATTATGGTAATAAAATAAGACCAAACGATACATCATTTCGTTATTTTCATATAAGATAAAAAAATTTCAATTAATTTTGCTAATTAATAACAAATTTCACTCAATTATTCACAAAATTTCCCCTGATTATTGACAAGATTCAATGATTTCAACCAAATATTCACAAGTTCTGTTAATTTGAACCAAATATTCACAAACTTAACACACATATAAAATAATTTCTAATTATAATTCTAAGATCTTTTGAATTAAAGGAAAAATAACATCATAAATATAACTTGAAAAAATTCATAATTTAAATTATATAGATTAAGTTAAAAAGAATACTAGGTTTGAGCTTATAGTGAGAGGCAGGATGTGGCCGTGACAAACCTGTGGTCGAGATTGGATATATATATATATATATATATATATATATATATATATATATATATATATATATATATATATATATATATATATAGAAAGAGAGAGAGAGGGGGGTTGGGGAGGGAGTATAGTTAGGAAATTTGGAAGGGTATAGTTGGAACGGGAGTATAGTTAACGAAATTTGGAAGGATAAGGTTGAAATAATAGAAGGGAGTAAACTTAGTAAATTAATTAAAAATTTGAAAACCTAGTAGTGTATTTAGTAAGTGGATGAGCTTAGTTCATAAGTGGGTGCAAATAACAACTTCCAAAATCAAGGCTCAGCCGATCCAGAACAGAGAAGTCCATACTGCAAAAGACATAGCCTACACGCTAGTCACAAGGGATAACAAGCAGATGAAAAAAAATCCGCGCATCCTGCACAGGAGTTTCTAAAGGAGTGCACCATTTTTTTCCCAGTGAGCACTTAACAATGATCCGGACCAAGTTGCTTTGATAGAAAGCTCGACATCGGTTTGCGAGGTAGATTTTTCTGGTATGTTGCTTATTATGATCCTGTCAACATATACTGTTAATGTATGCGTGAATAAGAGAATGTTTTATGACCAAGAAACCCGACTCAATGATTATGAAAGAATATTTTGGTAGGCGAATGCATAGCTTGGTGCTTGAATTTTGCCACTGAGTGCATGATTGTCTTCTAAGATCTTTCATGGTAATATCATATTTTCAAGCAGATTGTTGTCTCTCTTGATCTAATGTATAAAGAGATTCACGTAAAACATTTCACAAGCAGAATGTCCAGACTGGACTGGACCGTGCTTAGGCGATCAATGCATCGACTTTAGGTCTCTCTCTCTCTCTCTCTCTCTTTGTGAATTCTCAATTGAACTCTCAAGCCTTCCCTCTCTTTATCTGTGTGTGTGAATTCTCAACTCAACTCTCAAGCCTTTATAATTATCAAATCTCATATTCTTACACTGTCTCTTTCTCTCTCTCTCACTCAGTGTGTGTGAATTCTCAACTCAACTCTCAAACCTTCTCAATTATCAAATCTCTCTCTCTCTCTCTCTCTCTCTCTCACAGTAATTTCGTAGCTCAAGAAACTAAAAGAATAAAATGAGAAATCTACTGAGAACAATGTTTGCAATAATTAAAAAAGTTTTGCCTTAGATCCCAACTTTTAAGATCCCAACTTTTATGGTACGGCCATGTGTCCATTAGTAATATAAGATGTACGAAGCAGGTTATAAGAACCTAAGAAAGGTAGATTGTGGAGAAGATGGGAGCTACTATAAAGTTACATCAATAGTTTGTGCAATATTAGGTCCTGGAAGGAGTCGAGTTCGAGGCGTCGGACTAGTTCAACCATGTCATTGAAAACTGCATTGCATTGCAGCAACTAGTTGCGGCATTTTGGAAGAGGTTTTTGGTGAACAGCACCTATTCAGGAAAGATCAAAAGGTCTCTAGTCATAGCACTAATATGTTTATCTGCAATACTTGCATTTCCCATCTAACTCGGCAACATTTTATTCTCGCCTCAAAGCAAGAAGCAGCATAATTGACTGAAGCATTGTCGGTGAGCAATGTACCTCTTCAACAAATGAATCATAGGCTGAGTAATTTTTCTAATCAGAGCGTTGAACGAAATACTAAAGACGGTAAAAAAAAAAAAAACAGAGAGATTTATGGTCATTTCATCTCTCCCCAGCTTCAAAGTAAGATAGCAAAAAAAATGAAAAATATAATGTTTGGTATTACGACCTCAGCATGCTTCTTCCTCTGTTATTTATTTAGCTTTTGATTTCCTGTGGGTCTCTTCCTTGATTTTAGGATTACAATTACTCAGTAACCATGGCCGACAAATATTGTTTTACAATTGCACCAAGTTAAAGCTTGAAGTTTTACAGAAAAGGCTGCTGCCAGTAAAGAAGCAATAATAGCTCAAAATTCCATCTCACTATTTATTGTCAGATGATCAATAGACATTGTGTTATAATGGATAAAAAAAATGGAATCAAATAAAAAGAACAGCACATCAGTTAAAAAGGAATCGATTATTGGTTACAGTTAAATCCATATATATTTACAGAATCCTTCGTGATATCTGTCAGATTGCAGCCGCCCGTAAAGCTTGGTTAACTCTCTTGTTAAGTTTTTCAATCTGTAATTGTACTCTCTAGCTGTGACTGAGTGAGTGGTACATATTATGATAATGATGAGTCAGTTCTTCAATAGTCAATCGAAAATGCCGACTCCAGCTCTAATCTGAAGGCTGGAACATCCAAAGCATGGTTAAGTTGAAACCTGCAGTCAAGATCTCAACTTTTCAATGGCCATAAATTGGACAAAAGGTATACTTGGTTCCATTAACTGCATCTCCAAAGGATAGCACCATTTAGTAACTAAATCTGCACAGAGGATTCCTGTTTGCAGTTAAATGATGACAACTGGAGGGAAGCATAACATCAACAATGGTGAGCCAATAGTTTGCAATCTCTTTGGAAGTAGTATAAATAGTCAATTTAGTTGTTGAGACAAATGAAGAATCTTTGAAGATATTCAACTTGTCATGGAAGATTGATATGAGCATGCCGTGTAGGAATAAACTTTGAACCTTTGTTCACCGAAGGAGAAGGAGAACCAAAATAAACCACACCAACCAAAAGCTTAAGTTTGAGCTATCAATAGCATAACCACTATAAATGAAAGAAATTCTACAAGAGTACATGATTTAGAAATATCATATTCACAAATGTATCTAATTAATAGGTAGCCATTAGCCTGATGCACCCTTGGCCAACACAAAAGGTCGACTTTGGGTTTCTGAGCTGCAGTCTGTGATTTGTATAAGCCACTAAAAGTATTTTGCAGCTTTACTGATTTTTCTGTTGGTCTGATATTTGTCGGCTACACTCCATTCAACCACTAAATGTTTGAATTTTTTTTTTTTTTTTTTTAAATCCCGACCATGGTGCTCCCTCTACATTGAGCATTTGGAGAAATTGATAGCTTTCTCTTCTGTAATATCAGCTTTTTGCCAAATTATGAATACAGATGTCTTTATCACATTCAACATCTAGCATTTAGAGAACTTTCAGGAATGGGAATCTAGCAAGTGATTTCTCATCTTATTGGTCATATGTTGGAGGTGTAGTAACCAAAACAAAATGCCAACAAAATTACTTATGCAATAAGCAAATCCTATCTTCCCATAGTTTAGGTATATATGCAAACATTTGCTTCCTAACATAATTATACAACCATCAATATTTACTATAAATACAAGTATCACTATGAGATATAAATGCATCCAATATGCTTACCTAAAATTTATACAAGACATTCATGACTAGTAACAAGTGAGAAGAAGTCCGCAACTGCACCAGTTGACAAGGGAAAATTTCCTTTGCCACAAAAAAAAAAAAAAAAAAAAAAAAAAATGCAAAGCCTTCACCCAAAATTTTAGGCTACAAAATTCATTTTTCTCCATTATCCTTTTTGTTAAAGGCCACTTCGTATGTAAAGATTTTTCTCCATTCAGATTTATTATTAACAGCCACTTCATTTGTTAAGATTTTTCTCCATTCAGCTTTATTATTAACAGCCACTCCGTCACATTAGCAACCAACATACTTTTCCCCTTCATTCTTTCTTTTGGTTGGCTGGTTGGGAAGGGGCATTAACTTGTGAGCACATCAGTCTCCATTGTCCAACTTCAACACATCCTAAGCAATTAACCTCAGCTTCTTTCAGTTGGAATTTCCCCTAACTTCCTGTTCTACATTTGATTCTTATCCAGTTACTAGCTTTATATAATAGACATGTGTTTTACCACATCTTCAGACTAAATACTCTTTCCAGGCAAAAATAAATAAATATCTCAAGCTCGTGCCATGCATATGACTATAGCATATTTGCCCCCAAAAAAACACTCAAAAAGAACTACAAACGAAATGTTTTTAAAAACTTATTAAATCCACACCAGAAGCTTAGAAAGAATGACATACAAATCAGCTATCTGTCCGCTAACAATACCTAGGGTTGAGTTTTATATTCTTCTGAGTTCTATACTCTTCTGAGTTTTATACATGACACAAAATGCGAGCAACGCATAGCGCTAAAAAAATTATAAGCAATGCTTAGTGCTAAGCCTGGTAGATTCTCTAATAAATTTTACAATTGTAATATTTGTTTTCTTCTGTTTTTTTTTTTTTAACAATTAATAGACGCATTATCCTTTTCCTGAATACTTTTGCTTCACAAAACTATCTTGACATATCTTAGGTAGCAAATAGAATGAAAAGAGCATTAAAAAGAAAAAATTATAGGCAAACTACTTGATTGGTTCCCTGCATTCACATCTAACTTCAATTAGGCCGTATTTGGTTGGATGCAATTGCATTTGGTATTTGCATTTGCATTGAGGGAAATTTGAATCTTGGTGGGGTCTCTTATTACAACCAAAATTTTGCATGGGAATGAAATACCACCAACTTTTAAAATTTCCTTCTTTTCATTTACAAATGCAAGTCTCAAAACAATTGAATCCTACCAAAAACGGCTAATGCCAGCAGCCCCAGGCCATATATATTACATGTAGTATAGTTAAAAGCACGAAGTTTCTACACCAAATCTTTAAGAAACTCCCAGTTTTTGCACAATCATAAATCCCATCAGTATGCACCACATGAGACTTTCAGTTTTTCTGCACTAATATACTGGTTGTTTGATTGCATATACATACTATCAATTTGGTCTAGCGGCCTCCACTTGATTAAATTAGGCACCAAGAGGAACTTGGTTCTCTAAAGGGGATAACTAGGGCCCGTTCTGCAGGTCCAAGGCATTAAGACTACCTAATAAAAAGGGAAGGGAGAAGAACGGAGTTGAACCCTAAAATAGCATGTGTTGGTTTTGTGCCACTTTACCCTAAAATAAATCACTTGTTTGGCTCTTAGCCTTGCGTGTCTCGTAAACTTATGGAATTTTCTTTAACAGATCCTATCATCTTTCCTCTTTGTCTACACTCTCCTGGTTCAAGAAAATTTTGAGATCGATTCTTAGAACAAATAAAAGTTGAATTAGATGCATGTTAACAGGACTAGGAAAGGCTATACTTAAATTGGGTATGTATGACAGTCTCTAGTAGGATTTACCATGCTAGTGGTTCCACACCATCACAAAAAAGTTGCCACCAAGTTGATTATTCTTCTGGAGCTTTCTTGACTTTGAGTTGTACTGAATAACTGAACATTTCATGCAAAAAGGTTTAACTTTTGTTGATGATCATTATTCCAGGGGTCACAACACTTATCTGTGCAAGATTTCCTATGTTATAGGTAAATCAAAATTCTTATCCCTTGAATAGTTGAAACAAATCAAAGAAATTGCAATGTTTTAACAAGGACTTAAGTTTGGGTATCAATGCATATCACAATTATAGCCAATATTATGCTCTCTAAGTATGAAATAGACATCTACAGGTGCACTTCTCTCCAACAACCTATTCATGACCACCACAAAAATGATCACATAATTAGGAACTTAGTCATTCTCTGTGGCGCTTTCTTACCTTTGAATTGAACCCCATTTTCATGTAAAAATTCTTAAATCATAATGATAATGATTATGAAGTTCTTACTTCAGGGTTCTCAGCCTAATCTTATATATTATTATGGATTGATCAACTTCTTATTCCCTGGACAATTGGAACAAGTCAAAGAAATTGTAACAATGGAGATCAAATAGACAGAATTTATCCTGCAATTATAACTAATGTTATACTATCTGGACTAAGAAATACATAATAGATTATTACTGTAAGTACCAGTTGTATTTAGCAATCCGCTGCAGATAATACCATATAAAAAATGCATTACTGGGACTAGTATTTGAAATCATGCACCATTTAATGAAATTGCCCGTCCATAGTAGGAACCCTTCTCATGAATTTATACAAGGCACTATGAAGAGTTACAACATAGGGCTGCAAGTTGGTTACATCTGGTAAGAGCCCATCTTGTAAAGCTGTTAAGGGGGAACAAATTAACAAGGTATGGGTTTGAAAAGAAGGAAAGGTTTAAAATTGGGCAGGCCTACCATAAACCTACCTGTCCCCACAAACTGAAAATATAAAGCCATTGTTCTAAATATTAGCCACTATGAGCAATATATCTGCTCGTTTTGGACTGCCCATACAACATAAAAGCTCGATATTTGTTTATATTCCCGAGATATAGTCCAATATCTTGCTATCCGATATGAAAACACCCATCCGATACGAACCGATATCTAATATTTAGAACCTTGCCTAAAGATATATTTAGTTTGATAGAAAATTAAAAAAAAAAAAAGAAGTGGACAAAGAAAGAGAAAAGAAAAGGAAATGGAAAAGAAAAAAGACTATGTTGCTTGGTTTGGAGAGAAACTAAGAAGAAAATTATGAAGAAAAAATAAAATTAAAAATTAAGCAAAAAAAGTTTGTACCTAACTCTCTCCACTCTCCTACTTGATTCTATGTAATAATAATACCAAATAATATTCTCTCATTTTCGCTAGGCTAGGAAGAGAAGGGGAAGATTTAAGCCCTATTTTCTCTTACTTTCCTTCAATTTTTCTCCCTAACCAAATAACGGAAAGCAACTTTCTTTTCTACTTTCTTTGCTTTTCTCTCACTTCCTCTCAAACCAAAAAAGCCTAAAAGTATAATTTATGTGAAACCCAAACGGGAAGCTAAGACTCAATTGCCCAACCATAGGCGTAACAATACCTTGCTATGCATTATGCAATGTCATTACCTTACGGTAGCCCTAACCATAATAACAACAAAAACAAAATGTATCATAAAACTTAAAGTACCAAGTTTACTCATAATGGTAGGCTGAGATTCCCGTATGTTTTTTTGCAAGTACTTAATCAATTCATAGACATTAAATACACCGCTCTCTAAAGTGTATGATACAAAGTGCCACATGGAACCTTTCTTTACCCTACAAATCCTAGTGCTCTCTACTTCTCCAATCATGACTATAGCCAACCTCACAACCACAAATACAAAAAATAAGTTATCTGGTTCCCTTTTGTCGGTGACATTTTTAAGATTCAAAAGTTCACACAGACTGAAAATTTCATACTGCAATCCAGCGTAATATAGAAAAAAATATGTTGTGAAGTTGGTTGAGATCTCAATCTTGTGTTTCAAGATTGCATTGTAAGTTGAATGGAGAAATCTAAGCACATCAGGTCAAACCGACCACAGATAGTTGTTTATTTTTCTGTCAATCAACATATGGTAGATGATTGTTGTGTGGTAGAATACTAAAGCTTATGGTGCATGGTTTGCCAAGCAAATTTTGATCTCAACAAATCAGAAGATAAACATCTACACTACAGTGATCATAACCAAGAGATGAACACCAACATAACCTTAAAAGACTTGCTTCCTGTGTTGGATCATTCAACAACAACGACAACTAAGTCTTTTATCCCAAGTACTTGGGATAGGTTACATGAACCAAAAGAGAATCACACTAAATTGACCACATGGATGATCCTTTTACACTCATTCTTGTCAAATAATGTCTTCAATTAAGCCTCTAACATTTATATCTTTCGTATCACATTCATCCATATTTTTTTTGGCCGTCGCTTCGCTTTTTTAACTCGTCCTACGTTGATAAGCTCCACTCATCAAATTTGTGAATTTATAGGTATACAATACCCATGACCAAACCATAACAAGCTATTTTCTTGCATTTTCTTTTCGATGGGAGTTACGCTTACCTTAACATGAATATCATCATTTTTTATTTATCTCTTCTTATATTTCTGCACATGAAGCATGTGCATCTCTGCCACACTCAACTGAATGACGTTTTTTTATAACCCAGCATTCTGTACTATATAATAAAATTGGCCTAATAATAGTCCTGTAATATTTTTCCTTTAATATTTTCCCTTTAGTATTAAAAAAATATATATGATCGCATAGAACTTCCGTTGCGATATTCCATTTCAACTAGCAAACTTGGATCCTATAGTTGTCATCCCTCTCAATCTCTCCATTTTGAATAATAAAACTCAAGTACCTAAATTGATTACTTATTGGTATCTCTTACTCATTCAGTATTACAATACTATATTTTCGAGTTCATTGTTTACTAAATTTGCACTCCATATACTCTATTTTGAACATATTCAATTTAAAACTCCTATATTCAAATGTTTACCTGTATAACTCCAACTTCTTTCATCTCATAGACTAAGCCGATATCATCTATAAATAGCATACACTAAAGTATCTCATCCTGGATACCTCTAGTAAGCTCATCCATCACTACGACAAAATAAAAATGCACTCAGTGTAGATCATTATTACAATCCAATTATGATAGAAAAATCACTTGTTGGGCCGATATAAGTTCTAATATTTGTCACTATATTGTACACGTCCTTAATTATATCAATATATTTGATGCAGATTCCATTTTTCTTCAAAGTCTACCACATCACCTCAATTGATATTTATCATAGGTTTTTTTCTAAATTAATAAAGACTACATGGAAATCTCTACTTTTCTCTCGAAATCTATCTATAAGTTGACGAAGCAAATAAATAGTTTCTGTCGTCGATCGCCCCGGCATTAATACAAACTGGTTCTCTGATATCCTAACAGTCTATCTTAAGCTATTTTCAATTACCCTTTTTCCAAAGCTCCATAGCAATGTTGAAAATAACGCGTTATGAAACCTGTTATATTGCGTTACATAACCTAACGGAAGCTTAACGCTACGTAACAACTGGAAATAACTCAATGCACCGTAACAGTACGTTTTTTACGTTATTTTACGTTATATTACATAACGTTACGTAAAATTACGTTATACTACGTTATTTACGATTACTTTTTTAGTAATTTATACATTGTTGTTGATTATTATTTTGATTATTAGCAAATTGCTGCAATTTTTTTTACTTAATTAGTTGTTGGCTTGTTTGATTGCTTGTAAAATTGCTACTTGTTAATTTAAGTTTGTTTTCTTATTCACTTGCTGTATTTCTCGTCCAGTTGCTGAAAATTACTCATTGATTCTATTGAATTTTTAACTGAACTGAAATCAACAATTATAAATAAGATAAATTGAATATTATCAAATATAAATTATTACAATGATAATAATTAGAATTGAAATAAAAAATTAGAATCTTACTTTCTTGTTTAAATGATGAATATAATTACGGTTGCAGACTTGCTTAATATAACATTTGAATAAATTATGTATTACAAAATGATTTTATATTCTTTTTTTGATATTTTAAAATTATTTTTTAGTTTATAAAAATTATTTTATATTATTTTATATTTATTTTTATTAAATAAATAGGAAATTGCATAACCTACGTTAAGCGTTACGCTATATGCGACATAACCTAACAAAGGCAAAACGTTACGTTACCGTTATCGCTATTTTAAACATTGCTCCATAGTATGACAAATGAGTTTTATTCCGCAATAGTTAGAATAACTCTGAATATTTCCCTTATTCTTATATAGAGGTACTAGGATACTTTTTCTCTATTCATTCGGCATTTTCTTAGTTTGTCAAATCTTATAAAATAGGTCTGTCAGCCAGCTCACATTCATCTCTCCTAGGTATCTCTATATATTAACAGGAATCACATTTGGACCAATAGTTTTTCTTGAGTTCATCATTTTCAAAACCTCTTTACTTCATATTCTTTAATTTTGTGCATAATACTACGATCCATATCCTCACATTGAATAATAAGGTCCCTCATATGTTGAGTAAAACTTGCATTGTACAATCTATCAAAATAATCTTTCACCTTTCTTTAATCTCGTGGCCTTGAACTATAACCTTCTGATCCTCATTTTTAACATATTTTACAATACATAAGTCTCTCGACTTTTTTTCTCTTATTCGAACAATTATGTATATCATTTTCAGTCTATTTACTGTCTAACTTCTCATACACTTTTTTGTATAATTTAATTTTTGCATTCTGAATAACTTTCTTAGTATCTTTCTTGGCTAGCTTATACTTCTCAAATCTCACTCCATCACCGTTCTTCAAATCTCTACAAAAGTACTATTTAATCTTAATAGTATTTTTTATCTCTTTATTCCACTATGATGTATTCTTTTAGGGTGGAGCACTACCCCTCAACTCACAAATTTAATTGGTTAGCATGATCTAGATGGAGAAATCAAAAAACTGAAATAAATATAATCTAAGGTAAGACATGATATTATGATAGTCGAGATCAAATGACAGAGCAATACATCTTCATTCATATGTTGAATAGAAAGAGTGCTCAAAGTGGTAATTACAAAAATGGACGGAACATTTTCAAACCCAGAGCAAAAGGGGAAATTACAGGAAGAATGTACATTGATTATGGTACAGGTAGATAATTGGATATATCAAGACTCCTAAACTACATTTAAGGCTCAAAATTGGTATTGGTATTGGATGATGGCTTATGATATCAGAATCGTCAATAACGGAAGAATATA
Organism: Dracaena cambodiana; assembly: GCA_036321105.1. Lineage (NCBI taxonomy): Eukaryota > Viridiplantae > Streptophyta > Magnoliopsida > Asparagales > Asparagaceae > Dracaena > Dracaena cambodiana. Next base: position 32,619,931 of record JAYEPQ010000016.1, read on the forward strand.
TTGGCGATATAACATAACGGCATATAAAGGCAATCGTTGTACCAACATTGCATGGTCTATATCATATAGGGTACCTAAAAAATTCAACAGTATCAGTAAAGGGTAAAAGTACAGGATGACATTTGAAACCATGATTTAAAGATTATTAAATTCAATTCAGATTAACATTCAGCACAAGTAACAATATTGAAAGTTAAAGATCTAAAATTACAACTGGCAATATCTTGTGTTGTCTTGTAAGCTCTTTGCCTCTTTGTTTATGTGATGTGACCCTTTCCTTAAGAGAGATGAATGGTGAAGTTAGTTGAGATATGAAGATAATATGGGGCCTTAATCTTGAAGCTTTACTTTCTTTATCTTTTCCCATTTGAGTGACTAAGTTGATGCTCTTCCTTTTGAATTCTGGGTGGTTTGATCCAATTGCTTTTGTGAGTTTCTGTTCTCACAAGGCATGCAAGATAACTGACCATCTTGATTGATGAGATTGGAAGATTGTTGGCAGTCAAAGATATTGATCTGATATTTAGCACCCAAAAAAAAAAGAGTATTGACCTTGCTGATTACTGTTTAAACTCAAACAACTTTTTTTTTTATTATCTGAAGACAAGATGTCCTTGTAAAACTGAAATAATAGAATGGATGAATTTTTCATTTACTTTACTAGATTTTCTTTCAGTTCCAGATTAACTGTATATTTGCTGCATAATTCCTATAAAGAGAACAAAAATATACTTTTCCTCACATGAATGTGAATGCTTCTTGTAAAAGGGAACAAGACTCTGCTAACTCTTGGCTTTAGAATTGAAAGGACTTCCCCATATCAAATTAAACGTCTTTACCCCCTTCTGGATGTTTCCCAGAGGTCTAGAAGAATCTGTAATCTGCAACTTGCCATTAGGATTATGGCAAGCCCCTCTGATCTATAAGAGAATGGCACTAAATATGAAACAGTTGTTGGGTTGACAGCAGGTCATGGACCCTTGCTCCGTAGTCGACCCCATCTTGATAGGAAAAGATGCCAACTATTATGGCAATGATTGCAAGCTCTTCATTTAATAAATAAAAAGTGCTTAGGGGTTCTATGTAACACCGATACTTCAAAGAAACCATACAAGTGTCGGATATGTATCCGATATTTCGACACTCAAATACTTGTCCTATACGTAATGAATACTTCTTTTACATATCCAACATTTGCAATGTATCCTATACATCTGAGGCTAGAAAGTTGAAAATTGATTTTATGAACAATGTTTAACAATTCTATTTGGTTAGCAGATATATTGCTTTTATATTCCTAGTTTTTTAATGAAGAAGATGATTGTGCACACGATTATTAATTTAGACAATAAGTAGATATTTCATATATAAAAGACATTGAATATTAGCACACACATGTATAGTTTTATTATTACATTCACAATGTATAGATATCCTAAAATTTTTAAATTTTGTTCTCCCTATACCATATTACATCATACTTGTATCTTGTGCATATATTTATATGTATCTATAATTATGTATATTTATAAAAAAAATTCCATACATGTTGAGCCCACGTCACATTTTTTCAAAAATTGTTGTATTATTGTGTACGTATCATATCTATATCTTGTATTTGTGTTTATGCTCCGCACTTAATGTTATAATTAGTTTAAAATCAACAAAAGAAGAATTTTTTTTCATATATACGTACATAATACATATATGTGTGTGTGTAATTATTTAATGAATTAATATATATATATATATATATATATAAGATGAATACATGCCATAGAATACTATTTTTTACCTCTTGGCCTCGCTGTGATGCATAAGTAGAGGAATAAAATTCCGTGACACAAGGGTACTAGACATTGCTTGTTAGCATGAGAAATTCAAACCCAAGCATGAGCCGGGGCCAGAATTATGGGGATGCACAAACATTTAAACATATATTGGATACAAAAAATGTCATAATTTATAAATGATTATATCACTAAGCCACATAATGCATGCTCTGATGGGGCACTACGTCATAATATCCCCATGTAGAAGAACCAAGAAATCAAGAACACCACCACCAAATATATGAATGTACACCAATGCATACCAACAAACCTCACCTGAAAATTCCGGTGAAGAAAGAATATCGTAGAAGCGTTTGCAGACAAACACCTAACAAATAAACAAAGAAAATCTTGTTAAGAAGATGGCAAATAGGATGAAAAACAATGTAGCCAGAAGTTCAGAACCAGATTACCTTGATTTGTACATAAAAGTGAACATCCAAATAAACATTTTAGAAAACATCACGTTCGATTGCCATGTCATACAACAAACAACAATTGCAGGCTTGACAGTTCACTGCTTCTGCCATGTTTCTTCATCTGCTCTCATGTTATTTATTTGTTAGGGGAAATACGGGTATAGTATTCAGTAAAATCTAAACGGAACATAAGAAACTTCAAATCAACATGTTGCTGCATAGGTAATTGAGATATAAATGCACCAAGCGTTGATGAATACTCTTTTGCAATAGTATCCAAGTCTTCACCCATTTTTTGAAGAAATTCTCCAGCGAGCTGGATCGTTGCTTTCCTATTCCCATCAAGCCTTGAACCAGTCTTTGAAAGCTCCTTTGAGTTTGACCTAGATTTATTCTTCCCTCTAAGAAAATAAGGAAATTCTGGTTACACAGAAACCATAATTTTTCTCAAAATAGCTTGCAGTAAGATCAAACAAACTAGAATTACCTGTTTTGCAACTCAAATATCCTCTCAAACCACCTGTCAGTAAGACTCCGAAACTTCAATATGTGGACAAGCAACACAAAAAGTGTCTTGATAATCCCCTGGGATCTCTTCCCAAGAAGAGACTTCTCCAAAATCGACCCAAGGTACTTGTCATGTGCAGCTAGTAGATCATCCAAATCCTTAGCTGCATCCATTTCCTCTGAGAATCTCGCCCAGGAAACCTCAAGAACCTCAAAGATTATATAATCCTGAAAATTTGTCACAAAATGGTTCATTTCATTCCAAATCACCTGGCATCTTCGAAGGACTGACACAAACTGAACTCTAACTGATGGTTCTTTAGCAAGAGAACATGAAATTATGCAGTTGGGTTTCACTGTCTTCCACGTTGCGATCAAAGCGTGCTCAACCCTTCTAAGCCTCCATAAGAAATTAAAAATCTTGAGGTATCTTTTCATGACAGATGCAGTAAACACAGTATCCAGCGGCACTCTAGCATCATACTCTAGTGCAAAGACATCCCACCCACGATCACCGTCCACATGATCCATCATCCGCACCTTCAACCGATCAAGAATGCCACGGTCATCATACTGAGCATTTGATGCCCGAATTGCTGCCTCAAGAAATCCTGCAAGCTGGAACGAGCTTATAGTGTTTGCAGGTTCAGACAACTCAGGCCCTACAATATCCATCAGGTACTGAACAAAGTCTCCCTGCCCTAAAAGGAGGTATCTCTTAATGGCTAGACAATGGTCTTTAAACTGGAATTTTCTGTGAATCACATCCATCAAGTGTTGATCAATTCTTTTCGCAGCTTCAATCACCAATCCCTCTAGTGCATCAGTCTCGCCATAACCAAGCCCTCCCCTTCTCGTGGTGGTGCCCATGTGGGCTGCAGCCTCAGCAGCAGCATCAGCCCAACCATTATCCTCACAACAAACTCTAAGGAAATTGATCGACTTCCCAGTCCTCAAAATCCTCTGAGCCAGAACCGGAGAAATGAAAGAAGGCAGCATTGATGACCGAATCCTGTACCCTTCCCTCCACAAAGATTCCGCCTTTACAGGTTGGCTTATAATGAAGAACTCATTAAATACATCCTCCAACTCCCCTTCAAGGACCCAACTCCTCACCATCTCAAACAAAGGCCAACAAACCCTTCGAAGCAACCGTCCCATAAACTCCTGCACCAGAGGATCCCCGTGCTGAGCTTGCCCATGAATTGCTCCGGCCGTTGCTCCCCCTCTCAAATCCCTACACCTATCAACAAGAACCGCCATCAACCGCATCCTCACCATTGGTTCAGCCAGCCACACTGCCAGCCGTCTCAATGACAGGTAGTTTGCCGGTGAACCTGAATCTGACCCCGTCATTGGAATCGGACTCAAGGACTGAGATTCGAGAACTGCCAGCAACTTATAGTAATCGGACAACTCATCCTGCAAAGCCGAAGCAAACGCTTGCCCTACAGTCCCAACCTCTTCGGTCACAAATCTAGTCATACTATCATTTATATAATTTTTAACCTTCCTGAACAAAAACCCCAGCTCAGCAAGCTTCCTTACCAAAATTCTGGTAGATCTTGGCACCTTCAAGCTTTCAAGAAGCTCATAGGAATCTGTTTTCTCAGCGAATTTCACGTACCGACCGTCGATCCCTTGAGAAACATAGAGAATGTCTCTAACGAGAACAGATTCTGAGACCTCGGTCTCCTCAGCTACGAGATCAGCAAACTCCCTGAGGGCGATTTCTCGAATGTTGTCCGGATCTTTGGAGAGAAAGAGATCCCCGCCGCCCCCGCCAGCGACTGAAGAGGGTAGAATTTTCTTCGGAGTAGCGAGAGGAAGCGAAGGGAGGCCATCGGCGAGCTTAGGGATCGAGAAGCTTAGGGTTGGCTTGCGATCGTCGGCAATTGATTTGAGTAGATAGAGTAGAGCCCAGCGATTCTTGATCGACGAGCGATGAGTGAGCTTCGAGTAGAGATCTGCGAACGAAAGCGCGTCGCCGTGGCGGCCGCTGAGGGCTAGTGTTCGCTTGATGGACTCCGCCATAGTGGATTCATCGGGAGTGATGGAAGGGGACATGCGGCTGGAAAGGAGGCGGTGAGCGTACCGGAGGGCGTCGGAGGCGGTGACGGAATCTGGGGAGGGGCGGCCGTTGGAGGAGAGGAGGCGGAGGACGAGATCGTGGATGAGGTTGGGGATGGCGTCGTCTTCCATTTCGCCGGCGGTGACGGGATCCGAGGGTCTAGGGTTTCTAGGGTTTGGAGATTTTAGGAGGAAGCATTTGCTAGTTTTTCGATTTAGATGTTTTTTTTTTTTTTTTTTTGGGTGCGCGGAAATGCAATCGTTTTTGAAACATGAGGACTTGGGCCAGCACGCGAGAGATAACGGCAAATAAACGTGGGATTTTTTAAACGAGTTGGAAATCCGCGCAAAAACTTATTATTTTTTTAAATAGTTATTTTCTAAAAATATTAAGTTTAATTTGTTCGTGTGTATTTCAATATGAATTAAAATATAGAAGTTATAGTATTTTTATTATTATAACAATAATGACAGTATAAATAAAGTAAAGTACCTAACACATAATATTGGATAATTATAAATATACGTAAAAGAACTAATACATACAATAAATGCACGACATTAATTAAAATTCTTGAAATAAAAAATTTACTTTTAGAATTTATTGTTAAGTATTGAGCACGAATATACGTACAATTAAATCTTCAAATTACAAAAATGCCACTCTAGATCCATTTTAAGTTCATTTATCATTGTGTTTTTCTTTATCTATAAAATATAATTCTTATTTATTACTTTCATTTATAACAGACATAAGAATTAATATATACATTGTGGAGAAAAATTAATATATACATTTTGGCAATATGAATTCTTCCATTTATGGTAAATTTAATATATATATATGAGAAAAATAGAAATGAGCTGACAGCTCACGGAAATTATCTGAGCTGCAATTTATTTTCACTATTTTTAATATTTTTTTAAAAAAATTCTTTTGGATTATGATCTCAACCCCCTAGGGTTCACTCATACCCAATTTCTAGGATTTTAATTTTGATTTGGTCATCTATCAAGTTAACACAAAATTAACGGTTTTCAATGAATACAACATTTTGTATGCACTTGATGAAATAGTAAATAAACTCCAAAATTTATGAAATTTAATTCAAATGAAGTTAAGCAGTTAAAAATAGTAATTAAAAGAAAAATTGAAGAAAAATCATTAGATTATTATAATTTTTCTGCTAGCTCACGTAACTTTTCCTGAGCTGGTGGCTCACCTACAGTAATCCATATATATATATATATATATATATATATATATATATATATATATATATATAGAGAGAGAGAGAGATGGAAATGAGCTGACAGCTCACGTAAGTTATCTGAGCTGCAGTTCATTTCTACTATCTATAATAATCTTTTTTAAAAAGTTTCTTTTGGATTATGATCTCGACCCCTATGGTTCACTCATACCCAATTTCTTGGGTTTTAGTTATAATTTGGTTCTCAATCAAGTTAATAAAAAATTAACGGTTTGCAATGAATAAGACATTTTGTATGTATTCGATGGAGGGCTAAATAAACTTCAAAATTTATGAAATTTTGAAGAAAAAAGTTAAGGAGATAGAGATTGTAATTGAAGAAAATAATTGAAGAAAAATCATTGGATCATTATAGTTTTGCCGCTATCTCACGTAACTTTTCCTGAGCTGGCGGCTCACCTAAAGTAATCATATATATATATATATATATATATATATATATATATATATATATATATATATATATATATATGATTACTTTAGGTGAGCCGCCAGCTCAGGAAAAGTTACGTGAGATAGCGGCAAAACTATAATGATCCAATGATTTTTCTTCTCTTTTTTTTTTTTACAATTATTATCTCTACATCTTAACTTATTTCAGATTAAATTTCATAAATTTTAGAGTTCATTTACCCTTTCATCAAGTGCATACAAAATCTTTTATTCATTGAAAATCGTTAATTTTGTGTTAACTTAATGGATGACCAAATCAAAACTAAAACCCAAGAAATTGGGTATGAGTGAACCCTGGGAGTTCGAGATTATAATCTCAAAAAAAAAAAAATTTAAAATATTATTGAAAGTAGTGGAAATGAACTGCAGCTCAGGTAACTTGCGTGAGCTGTCAGCTCATTTCCATCTCTCTCTCTATATATATATATATAATAGTAAAGAAAAATAGAGGGATTTGTGAAGAAACTTACTTATAACTACTTGTCTCACTCTTTTTAAAAAAAAATTATTTATTACGCTAGAAAATTTTTGAAGAAAGAAAACCTTCATTAAGGATTCTAAATTCTATTCATTTTTTTAAGACTTTGTTTTTAAAATCTCTATTATATAAAGGGTTTCGTTTAATAAAATAGAAGAAACTGGGATAGTAAATTAATATTAATTAGTTTTTAATTATTGTTATCATATAAAAGAATTTGTATTCACTATTCTCAATATTTTCATCTTTATATCTTTGACTTCTAAATAAAATTACTTAATTCATATATCATTAATTTTCAAATAGTATAATGAAAATCATATATGTGTAACACTAAAAGGTTCTTTTCTCGTGAATACCATTTACCAACTTTAATTTTTTTCCATAAAGATTATTATGACCATTTTAGTTAAAAATTGATTATTATAATTTATTTGGGAAAAAAATTAATAGACAAAAGACAAATACTATAATCTTTTTAATATATACCATGAATTATACAATTTTTAGTACAAGTGGAAAACCCGATTTTTAATGTATACCATGAATTATACAGTTTTTAGTACAAGTGGAAAACCCAAGTAAATGCTTGGCATTTTTCTTAAGCAGTTATTTTCTAAAAATATTAATTTAAATTTGTTCGCATGCATTCCAATATGTATTAAAATATAAGAGTTATAGTATTTTTCATTATTATAATGATAATGAAAATATACTTAGATATTATGATTAGATGAGCAAAGTAAAGTGTAACACATTACATGGATAATTATAAATATGCGTACAAAAACCAATGTGTACAATAAATACACAATATTAATTAAGATTCTTGAAACAAAAAACTTACTTCCAGAATCTACTATTAAGTAATGAGCACTGTACAATTAAGTCTTCAAATTACAAAAATGCCACTTTGAATCCATCTTAAGCTCATTTTTTATTGCGTTTTTCTTTTCGTGTAAAATATAATTCTTATTTATTACGTTTCATTTGTTTCATAGACATAAAAATTAATATATACATTGTGGAGAAAAATTAATATATACATTTTGGCAGTATGAATTTTTTTCATTTATGGTATTTTTTAATATAAATATATTAATATTAAAGATAATGGTAAAGAAAATTAGAGGGATTTGTGGAGAAAACTACATATAACTACTTGTCTCACTTTTTCGTTTTTTAAATTTTATTTATTACGCAAGAAACTTTTTTAAAAAAGTAAACCTCCATTAAGGATTCTGAATTCTATTCATTTTATTAAGACTTTGGTTTTAAAATTTCTATTATATATAAAAGGGTTTCGCTTAACAATATAGGAGATAGTAAATTAATATTAGTTGGCTTTTAATTATTGTTATCATAGAAACGAATTTGTATTCACTATTCTCAATATTTTTATCTTTATATATTTGACTTCTAAATAAAATTACTTCATTCTTATATCTCTAATTTTCAAATAGGATAATGAAAATTATATGTATAACACTAAAAAATTCTTTTCTTGTGAATACCATTTACCAACTTTAGATATTTTTCATAAAGATTATTATGACCATTTTGGTTAAATATTGATTATTATAATTTATGTGGAAAAAATAACAGACGAAAGACAAATAGTATATTTTTTTTAATATATACCATGAATTATACAGTTTTTAGTATATATCTTATCATTTCCCTCTTTATAGATAAATTTTTAATCAAGAGAGCATGAAAGAAACAAATAACTTGATATTAAGTGTTTAATTTAAAAAATAGTGAACTTATCTTATAATGCTTTATGATTAAATAATTTGTTTTATGCCTTCAATGTACAAAACATATGATGAAAAAACATTAAAAAAAATAATAAAAAATATTTTGTGAATGTCGAATACATATTTCTCTTTTCCATTTGTTATTATAGAGAAATTTAAAATTCTCAAAAATAGCGATACCCATCCGAATTTCCTCCCTTTTTTGAATTTAATAAAGTTTTTTAAAAAAAAAACTCTGAAATTAGGCAAGGCCTATCCTAATTTTATCCTTTTTTTTTTTTTGGATTTTTATTTTCTAAATTGGAAGTTTTCTCTCTTCTCTTTGCTTAATAATATAATTAAATAGATAGATATCTCTTCCTCACTCTCTCTCTCTCTATAGATAAATCTATAATTAAGAGAGAAGGAAAGAAATAAATTACGTGTTTACTTAAAAATTAGGAAACTTGTCTTATAAAGCTTTATGATTAAATAATTTGTCTCATGCCTTTAATGTTTAAAAAATACAATGAAAAGACTAAAAAACAATAAAAAAAGTATTTTGTGAATGTCGAATACATGTTTCTTTTTTCATTTGTTATTATAAAAAAAATAAAAATTCTAAAAAAATGGTAATAACCCATCCGAATTTCCTCCTTTTTTTTGAATTTATCAAAGTTGAAAAATATCTGAAATTAGGCAAGGCCTATCCTAATTTTATCCTTTTTTTGAATTTTTTTTTTCCTAAATTGGAAGTTTTCACTCTTCTCTTTGGTTAGTAATATTGTTAGACTTTTCTTACTTTTTACTTTTGTTTTTTCTTTTTTAATTTTTTTACAAATAATTTTTAAATTTTTTTTTAATATGCAATAACTCCAGGGGCTGTTCGTTTTCGTAATTTTGGAATAGATTTGGAGTATGAATTTACTATTCATTATACAAATCTATAATTTACATTCCTCCTAATATATTATTTAATTTATAGATGTGATATATAGAAAAAAGTTGCTTACACGGCGGGAAAAGGTTAACCATCAGTTTATTCAGATTATGCGGGAAAACGATTATTTAATTTTTTTTATTAATTTCTAAAAGGGGCAAAATAATTTATTTATTTTTTATTATATTTTATAGAATCTTTTCCTTTTCTAAATAATATTGGACAATCATTACTCCAATGCCAAATCCATGAAATAAATAATAGAATGTATAGAAAAATTCTTATATTACCAAATCCTTATCTCTTTTTTTTTTTTTCGCGAAACAAACAAAATATTTAAAAGGAAAAATAAGTACTCAGTGAGAATTATTCACTATCATAAACTCATTTACCAACTCCATGAGCCAAACAGTCCCCTAATTCAGTATTAAATTTGAACTTGTGAACTTTGCCAATTCCATCTATAGTCATTAAACTATAAAACTGTGCTCAAGTGATTTTTTTTCTTTTATTTGTGGAATATTCAAAATTTTAAAAGTGACATTTCCCTTTAATTAATTAAGGGAGTAGCGGGTTGGATTCAAATTAAATAGCAGTGCGGTCCACTAAAAATTTGTCAAGAACACTTGAAATTCAAACTGGTTAAGAAATCTATGATTTATTAAAATCTTGAGAATCCAAAACCTTTTTAATTGGATCCAAATTTCACATTTATCAAATGTGAACTTTTCTAATGGACATGTTCGCGGGCCAAATTTTAATCCATACTATACAAAATTTTAAATTAAAAAAAATAAATTTTTTATTTTTAATTCAAAATTTTGTATATAATGCCCCCGTGGACGCGTCCACTACCATCCATATATGTAAGAGCTCAATATGAATAAATCCTTATTTCTCTAAAATTAAAAATAAGCCCGTTATATAACGAATATAAATTGTCAGTTGCCTCTTACAAAATAATATATAACAAATATATACGAGATTACATGTATTGGTGCAATTTCAAAACACATTAAGACACACATATAGACAATTTTTAAACTCAATATATCATGAAGTTATCAAAAAAACATACCGTCAACGATGGTCATAGATGGACTTATATACATACCAAGACCATAAAACCATGATATAAATAACTACATGTAGCGCTGAGTATCGGTGGATTCGAATTTGGGTAGAAAAATCCCAACCGAAAACCGAACCGAATTTCCAAACCCGAAACCGAAACCGACGAAATCCACTAATAATCGAAACCGAAAATTCGGTTCGGTTCGGTTCGGTCGATTTTCGGTTTTTTAGGCATGTAGCCCACAAGCCCACTATAATTAAAAGAAAAAGAAAAAAGAAATGTGCATTGGTCCAGTTTTAAAAAACCGAAAGCGAATTGGGGAGGAAGAGAAGGGGAGAGAGACTATAGAAGCGAGGTTAATAGTTTAACGGGTCGGGTATTTATACAAATTCGGTTTTTTCGATCGGTTTCGGTTGGCGCTAACTTCACCGAAATCCGACCCAATATCCAAATAAATCTTCGATGTTTCATCCAAACCGAACCAAAAACTGAACTAACCGAACCGATCGGTTCGGATCAGTTTTAGCGATTCGGTTCGGTTGTTTCGGAAATTTGCTCACCCCATGTTACAAATATTTTAGTCTACTTCTTCATTAGTCTCTAGTATAGATAAATTCTATTTAACAAGATAACATATACTCATAGTTAAATTTAATTGCAAACTACGGAAAAGATTTAAAGTGGTTTTTTCTATACTGCTATACATTTTACAAACATGCTAAAAGCCATTAAGAAGAGATTGAAGGAGTTAGATAGTGGTTGAGAGATTGGAGGAGTTAAAGAAAGAGGGATTGAATTAGAGAGGGAAAGAGAGAAACAGAGGCAGGGGTGGGAGACGGAAGGGGGTGTTTGTTTGCATGTAAGTAAAATGAAAATAGTGAAAGTAAACATATTTTCACTACTTAATTTATTTGTTTATTTGGTTACGAAGAGAATTTGAAGCTATCTTGATGTCGATTTTATGTGACACTCTTATTTTCCCTTTCTCTTTTCTTTATTTTTTTTGTTGGAATTTCTCTTACATTTCAAAACTAGGTAATATATATTTTTAATTAATTTCTCAACATTACTTTTCAATTCTACTCAAATAACAAATAGATTAAATTATTATTTATTTTTTTAATAATAAAATAATATTTTTTTATTCCACCTCTTACCTTTTAGAGGGGAATTTCCAAAGGAGCACACCTTCTTTTCTAGTGAGCCCACTTTTCTTGGTGAGCCCATTATTTCTTTTGAAAAAAGAATTTTTTTTCCTAGTAAGTATACCTAATATTTTCTCAACTATCCTTCCCTATTTACTCCCCTACTATCACACGTTCACCTCCATTTCGTGGTTTCTTCTTCCCAAGCCCTATACTCAAGCTCTCGTCACCACGCTCTCGCCCCTCAGCCCCGGTCCGTCCAGCTTCGTCGTGCCTCACAACGGCCCTCCGCCGCCCAATACCCTCGCAGCTCTCCTGCCATCGCTTTGCAGCGCCCCGGTCGCCTTAGTCTCACGTATCGTCGCTCTTGTCCCGGCAATCACTACTGCACCAGTCAGAGCCCTCACCATTGTCGACTTTTCTAGGTGAAGTGTAAGTTGTGATACCCAAGTTAAGATTTGTTATTTTTTGGTTTTATAAATTTTATTTTGGCATGTATTTTTTAATTTTGAGTTTATGACTTAATGAGTGTTTTTAATTTTTGTATATTTGGCAGGAAATCTGTATAATCAATGTTTGGTGTATGTTGTGAAGGTTAGGTTTATTTGAGATTGGTTATATTGAACTTTTAAGAGTGGATGAAATGATTATATAGATAATTTAATGTAAAAAGTAAAATATTTAAATTTAAGATGGACATAATATTAAATAAATTGTAACGTATTAGTATCAAAATAATAACATATTAGGATCTAACTCAATGTCCAGGATCTAACTGTGAACGGTATATGATTTGTCCGGGATGTAACTCCAGATAGAAATAGAATGAATGTTGAAAATAAGGATATTAGTGTCAAAATAATTTGATGGCAAACTTATTATTTTAATCAAATTTTTAGGCGAGGTCACCATGAAAATCGGGGAGTTTCTAGATGGGCACAACATTTTCCTAGTGAGTCCACTTAAAAACTTCTATCAAATTACAATCTTACCATCGAATTTTTTAGACCAAAATGTCCCTGTCTTCTTTTTCCCTTCTCATTCTCTTCTCAAACGAGCAGTTAACAAAAAAAAAAAAAAAAAAAAAATCTAAATCTCATAAAAAATAGAGAAAGAGGATCAACAGCGGTGTTATCTGGAACGGCAAAGGCGGAGGCGGCGGCGGCGGGCAAAGGGGAGAGAAGAAATGTTAGATAGTGTTGGGTTTAAAGAAGAGAAGAAGAAGAGGAATGATGAATTGGGTATTTTGGTTAGAGAAGATTTTTTGGAAGAGAAGAAAAGATGAAGAGGAAGGAGGAAGAGGAAGAGAAGAGGAGAGAAGAAACTGTTTAATGGGAAGAGAATGAGAGAGAAATGAAGGAAGGAAAAAAGTTGGAATTTTTAGATTAACAGTTTCGGATCATTTATTTTTTATCCGGGCTAAACAGTTCGGATCAACCAATGTGATTCAGGCTAACAGTCCCGGATCACTTCAAATTAATACGGGACTGTTAGTTCGGATAAAAAACGTGAGAAAGAGGAGGAGATGAAGGGGTATTTTGATAATATTAGTGTGCTTATTAGAAAGATCCTTTCTTTTTAAAAGAGAGGATATGCTCCCTGGAAAAAGTGGGCTCATTGGGAAAAAAAGTTGTGCCCCTCTAGAAATTCCTGTAAATCGGTGTGCTAATCTAGAAATTCCCCTTCGAGAGTGACGCAGCCTATGCTCATAGCCCTGCCAATGCGATGCGATACGCTCATCGCCTCTAGCTCTCCTTCACCCAAACCAAAACACTCCGCGGTAAGAGTTACTTTACCCTCGCAGACGTGACCATAGCCCCCACAGCCTTTAATACACGGGGAGTTTCTAGATGGGCACAGCATATTTCCTAGTGAGCCCACTTAATAAGCTCACTTTATTTACCACTTTGCCATCAATTTTGTTGGCAAAATTGCCCCTCCTTCACCTCCTCCTTCATCTCCTTCTTTGTAAAAAGTTTCCTAGTGAGCCCACTTTCCTAGTGACCAAAATTTCCTTGCTCCATCTTCTTCTTTATTTTCCCCCCTCCTTCACCTCCTCCTGCATGAGACCGCAGTAGGCGAGGCGAGTGGAGCGGCGGGAGACGCCGGAGGCCACTGACGTGCAGCGGCGGGAGCCCCTCATTCACCCTATCTTTCATCCTCCCATCTATCCGGGACTGTTAGTCCGGATGGATGGGCTTGATCCGGACTGATTAGTCCGGATCATACCAATCCATCCGGACAACAGCCCCGGATGGCTGGATCTGATCAGGAAGAGGGAGAGGGAGAGGAAGGGGGAGGGGGGAGAGGGGAGAGGTGGAAAATTGAAGAAGAAGAAGAAGAAGAAGACGATGAAGAAGAAGAAGAAGAAATTAATCGGAGAGAGAGAGAAGGATAGTTTAGGAATTTTGGTGTGCTCATTAGGAACAACCTTCTCTTTTTAAAAGAGAGGGTGTGCTCACTAGGAAAAGTGGGCTCACTATGAAAAAAGCTGTGCCCATCTAGAAATTCCCAATACACGGGGAGAGCCAGGGTGAGGGGACCTCCACCTGCCCGCGACTTGGGGAGTTTCTAGATGGGCACAGCATATTTCCTAGTGAGCCCACTTTAAAAGTTCTCCTTTTTTTTTACCCATTTGCCATTTATTTTTTTTTCAAAATTGTCCTTTAAAACTCCATCCGGGACTGCTAATCCGGATGAGGCAAACCCATCCGGGTTAGCAGTCCCGGATGGAGTGGGCAGGTCCGGGCTAGCCAGCCCGGATTTGTACAGTTGATCTCTCCCGTCGCCGGCGAGGTCTTGAAGGCTGCCGCCAGCGAGGACGACAACCACAGCCTCCTTGCGGCGGCTGACACCCACGGAAATTGCCGGATAAACGAAGAAGAAGAAGAAGAAGAAGACGATGAAGAAGAAGAAGAAGAAATCAATCGGAAAGAGAGATGATAGTTTAGGAATATTGGTGTGCTCACTAGGAAAAACCTCTCTTTTCAAAAGAGAGGGTGTGCCCACTAGGAAAAGTGGGCTCACTAGGGAAAAAGTTGTGCCCATCTAGAAATTCCCGCGACTTGGCTTGCGGTTAAAGCGTGGGGATTTCTTTTGACAAGGGATCAAATCCGGGAAATTCTAAATGCGCACCATATTTCACTAGTAAGCACCATTTTCCCCTATGTTGTAAATTACTTTACTATAAAGTACGAGGTGCCCACTAGTAAAATGTGGTGCGCATTTGGACTTTCCCATCAAATCTCATCAAAATCTTCCCTTTTTTCTTATCTTAATCTCGTAAGAAATTTTCTCCAACCCGCAAAAATTCGCCAATCCGCTGAACTTTTTCAGGGCCCCCGTCGAATTTCTCGACGAGAGAGGTCAGTTCTCCGGCCATTTCTCGGTGTTTTTTGCCCTTGAATTTCCACACAATTGCTTAATGAAATCTAATCTTTTTTATGTTCCTATGATTTCAGGCTGGTGGGTTCTAAGTTTTTGGTGAAAAGATCAGATCTTGGTGAAGTTCTTCTTGTTTGGGTAAGAAAGTAATGCGGGAGTTTGGTTGATTTTTCTTTTTATCTTTTTTGATTATTTTGGGTGTTTTCGTTAATGGGCCTGCTGCATTCGAGTGATCTTTTGAGTGCTATGTGCTTAATTTCGTGGGTAATTAAATGATGATATCTTCATCATTTTTGTTGATGGAACAGTGGTGCTGCCACTATTCATTTTGAATATTTTTTATTTTTTATTTTCTCGATTTAATGAAAGAAAGAGTAGATTGTGGTGTTCCTTTTAAGGATCTTTGAGAAAAACAATCTTTTGTTGACGTATTTTGGATGCATTTTTGTGTTGTAGCAATTGGGGATCAGCTGATTATCTTGTAATTTCTTTGGTTACGATCTCTATAAACATTTTCATTGAGCTTTGCAAGTTTTTAATGTAAATTATTTTTTTAAGGGAATCAATGCTGTAATCCAAAAAATTGAGACATATAGGGTTTTGTTTCCCAATGGAGTGATCTCTCTACTGTCATTCTAATATTTTTTTAGACAGTTTGAAATGAAGTTTTGATGATTTTCTTTTGAAGGTTGAACCACTAAGATAGTTGTTACAGTGTAGGATTGCCTAGCTCCTGGTTTATTAATATGATTTAGGTACTTGTTATGTGTTGTTTACTGGGATAATAAAAAATTGGACATATTGTAGCTCCTGTGGAATTGGAATTTGGTACGTGGTTATCACGCGTATTTTAGTTATTGGGTCTACCTTCAAATGTAATGAGTTATTGAGAGTTTTTTTCCTTTTAAGAACAAATTTTAGAACAAAAAGAAAAAAAAAAAAAGAGTTTTTGCATATTGACAGACAGTTATGTGAGGGGACTGCTAAAACACGTAAGAACAGAGGTCAATACCTGATACTACTGCAGGTTTTGCTTTGGAAATTTTAATTGCAAGACTGAGAGTATAGCTACTTTATTTATGGTTTGTATATTAGTATCCGTTGAATCTTCTACTGAAATCCTTCAAAAGGAACAACATGCTCTTAGCTAGCTTTTGTCGTCGTAAGTTTTTTGTTTCTTTTTTTCAGCCTCTTACTTTTCCTCATCAGTTTTGCATAAAAAAATAATGATAGAGGCCATGCATGATCAGTTGCTCATAGGCCGTTTGAATCACAAGAAGGTTGTATGGGTGTGCGCGTGTGTGTACATGAGGCAACTCTTCTGCTACCTTGCACACATTTTCAGAAATATCTGCTTACCTCTCTCTCTCTCTCCCCTTCCAATCTTTTGAATCTTTTTGCCGTATCAAACTGTTTGTCCTCTATCTGAGTTCTCTCTTATCGAAAGAAGATACTTAATTACCAGTGCTTGTTGATCTTGTCATTCACATGTTTGAATTTCCTCATGTTTTAAGTTCAGTTGATGATTCTTCAGGCAGGCTTGCCTTTTTTCCATTAACAATTGTATAGTTGGAACACTCCGTTTTGGATATAGCTTATTGCTAAACAGTAATATATTTCCAGTTAAAAACCTACTGCTCCAAGCCGGGTGGTCTATGCGTTTCATCTATTTGTTACTCAGTTTGATCAGCAAAACTCCTAGATTATGTTCATCTTATTAGTCAGTTTAACCTGTGTTTTAATTGGTTACCTCAAACCAGTTCCAAACATTTCTCAACAATTAGGATGTAATTCTCATTGTTTTTCGGCATTTGATTTGATTGAATCAGCACAGTTTGTCCATCTAGGTGACCCTAACTGTCCTTCCTTCAGAGGCACATTCATCTATTACTACTCAGTTTGAGCAGCGAATCTTCCATATTATTTTCATTTTAGTGTCGGTTTTACCAGTATTTTAATTGGTGACTAAAGCCAGTTTTAAGCATTTCTTTACAATAGGATGTAATTCTCATTGTCTTTCTACATTTATTATGATTAAATCAGCACTGTTTGTCCATCTGCTTGTTGCAATTAGAGATGATGTAACTTTTCAAAGAAAATGCTATACAAACAAATCATGTTTGTATGCTGACCGTCATGGTAAATGGGATAATCTTTGAATTACAGATGCTGTATTCTTATGTTTATATTTATCAACTCTTGCCTCTCCTTGCAGTGCTTTGTAGTTTCATATCATGCTTTGCTGCATCACTCATTGTCTGCAAGATAAAAAATTTACTAACCTAGACTGATAGATTAATGAGTACCAATTATCAAAGAAAGCAATGTGATGGGCCATGGTTTTTCAGCTGCGTTGTAGGCATTTTCCATGCTCCTAATTTTATGGAAAATGTGACCTGTTAGCATAAACCAAATGTACTCATTCCTTGGCCCACTCATGTTAAGTTGATTACATGTTCTCATGCTCTCTCCCAAATTTATGAAGCTTTGCATCATGTTTGGACAATCCTTTTCTTTTGGCATACATTAGCTATTTCTTGAGCTTCATTCTCCACATAAAATGTTCCCATATTCTTTCAAATTACTGAATTAGGGTCATTTTATTACACATAAGGTTGTATATTAAGCATACTTGTATTTTATGTCTATCTATCTGAAGTAGCGACCTTTGACAGGATAACTTTGGTTTCCAGGTTTAGAGAGTCCTTTTCACATGGCATGCATAGATGGACATCCACTGCTTTGAGCATTTCGTCTCTAAGTCTCTATAAGTTCTGTCAAAGCCACACTGCTAGGTGGAGTAAGAATGTCTTATGGAGGTGATGTCCGCAATGAAGTGCCTGATGCCGCTTCGACTATTCTTGAAGATGATGCACCAAGTGAATTGAATTCCCGGCCAAAAAAACGTGCAACACTGAAGCCTAGAATATCTTCAACCAATAGCTTGCACGAGCTTTTTCAGTGCCCTGTCTGTTCGAATGCTTTGTGCCCTCCCATCATCCAGGTTTCTTATAACTTGTCTTTACTTAGATGTATTTTTTCTGTTGTAATATCTCTATATGAATGTTTTTTATATACATCATCACCGACAAACAATGCATCCTCAAAATTAATGATGAAGGCACTCATTACTAAGGAAGCACGGACACAGTCACAGATTTAGACATGGATTCAGAAGCAGATACGAAACACGATATTTGTGAAAAAATGAGGACACAGTCACGACAAGAACACGAAAAAAATATAAATATAAGTATATATTATTCTATTATGAACATAATAATTTTACTAAAATATCTAAAATGAAAGCTCTGACAATGTATGGATTCATGCCACTTTATTTCTTTATAAATAATAAGTCTCGCCATCAACCATACATCTTTTTTCTCTCCCTTATCCTATGTAGGCGAAGAGATATAGGGAAAAGGTGGTGATGATAACCGATCATAGATCAACATATAATGTGAATACAAAAAATTATTCCTTCAAATACAGAAACCAAACAAGACTTATATTCACAAGAAAATATTAAACTTAAAGTATACCTTCATAAAGTTAACTAGATATAGATAGATGTTATTAATTTAGTAATATTTATTTTCGATTTTCCAAACTATTTAACTCCGTTTTTGGACACTACTAATAAGAAACTCGGATATGGCAATAACACGGGCGTGACTACATCGGCTATGTGTTTGACAGGTACACGACATCCCTAACAGCGTGTCTGTGCTTCTTTGCTTGTTACCTTAAAAAAGATGGAAGGAACTTGTAATTTAGTAGAAGTGATGTTACTATTTAGAATTGTGAGGACCAAGTCCTTTCAAATACTTATCTTAGGGTTATAGTACTTGAACACTACTTTAGAATGTCGTCGGTAAGTCTACCTAGAGAAGGTTGTTTCTATGTCTACCTAAAACTTAAAATTGATAAGAAGGGTGGAAGTGTCATGACAGTTCTACACAAGGGAGAAAATTGTACGTTTATTGGGAATTTGGAGATATAAATTGTTTTTTGGTGATTTTTTTATTTTTTATTTTTTAAAAACTTTTTTATAAGCACCCGATCAAGTTTTACCCTTCATAAGTACTATATAGATGACATCGTCAAGAGTACAACAAGAAGTATAACCTCATCAAGCAGCATAACCTTCGACTTTCAATTAGTGTAGTTTTCGATCCGTAAAGCTCCAATTCGAACCTTTGGGATGCCTGAGAGAGAAAGAAGCCCGTTCATCTCGAGTTCAACTCCTTAGCAACATTCGCTACACTTGCTGATGGACTAGCACTCCGAGTAAGCGACCAAAAGTTGGCAACTACAGACCCAACTTGCCAACTGACATTTGCAGCGAGGACATTTTTCTGAATCCATGTAGAAAATTTTATCATTCTTTGGATCTCTCCCAGAAAATCATACTTCCCATCCTCTTTCTCCTCTTGTACTATACACCTGAATTTCGTGGCTTGACACCCATTGCCACTGTAACGGAGTTTGATATACAAATCATTTTTACGAGTCTCTATAACAACATCCTCCCCAGCATTTTTAATCAACGACAACCCATAACATAAAACAGGGCCATTCACCTGACTCTACTAAAGCCCCGTTGATCTTTGAAGTTTTGGTATTAACTCCACTATAGGTGCAGCCTTTCACCTTAACAATCTCCACACATTACCGCTATTGCGCATTGGTTGCATACTTCCTTTTCTCCTTTCGCAAACACCATTAGCTACCGGCAATTTTAATCATAGTCTACAAATAGTACTGAAATTTCCCTATCTACTTCCTACCGGTTCCCATCACAACAACTTCAAATTCATCATCCTCTGCCATATTTTTCCCTTTAGTTGTATATAGCCTAAAGCCTTCTTTCCCAGTAGAAGCTTGGGCTTCAAAAAATGATCAGCTCTTCTTCATCTTCACATTTTTGGCACCACTCTGACTCCCACTCGCACTCCCACCTAACCTTGTAGAAAAATGATTATTATCAGTGGAATTTTTCATGTTGGTTGTTGCCACTACTGCCATTATTGGTACTGGCTACCATCCCTCCCCTCTCTTCTCCATCTCCACTTGCAGTGCGACAATACGATGGAGCTGCGCATGGTAAGTTAATTTACGGCTGAGAAGAGACTATCCATGAGGTGGTGGACGGCGAGGTTAGTGGTAGCACGGTGGGCGACATGTCATTGGAGCCGGTGTCGGATGGGGCTGGAGATATCTGGATACAGTTCCTTCACCCCAGTCTTATTGACTAGTGCATAACTGTAAACGTTCTTCTCGTAAGCGGAAACTTTTGCGAGAAAAGTTCCTCAACGGCATAGAAAAGCGCCCCTACGGCGATACCGATGCGCTGTACTCCAAAATGCCCTCGTTCTTGGGCTGGATTTGAATGAGGATATGGGATGCCCGCACCTTGATAGCGTCGAAGCGAGAAAAGTCATCGCTCAAAAACATGTAGTAGGCAAAGATATGGAGGAAAGAAAAGGGCATGATTGATTGCAAGTCCGATCCCAAACAATCGCTCACCTCAACCTCCGCTCTACTCTGGAATATGTTGTCCAGGGTGACTACTCTGGAATATGTGGAGTCTTAGTCTTAAGCTTTACACATTGGATCAAAAGTTCAATCACCGAACAGTTACGTTGTTAAGGGTCTTCTGAGATTGACCTGACAAAGAGGATAAAGAGTTCCATCTGGTTGCAACATGACCAAATGAATGTTAGTTTTCTTGATTGCCTATGTCTTTGATCTTCCACCTTCGTTATTGCTAAGAAAAACCTCTATATAGCGAATGAAATGGATGCTTTCTTATTCATGCAAAGGCTTAAATTTTCTTAATGGGTGATATTTGAAAACCCTGAAGTTTTGATTATTTATTTTTTTTCCCCAGTAAATTAAAGTTTTCTTCTTTTGTACTGTAGGATTAGTATGTCCTTCTATTGGCAAGCCATTGTTGATATAATTAATTTGTGTGCTCAGTAAACTATTAATCTAATTCTAGCCACAAAAGAGCCTCGTAAATGATTTATCAGATTCATCTCAAGAATTTGACTGTACTTTTTCCAGTGATTTACTTATTTAGATATTCTGCATTGGGGCATGAATTCTTTTGCATTGGCAAATTAAATAAACTGTTATGCGATGTGTTCTTGATCATACAAGTCTCAATGCTGTTGACAAACAGTCATTTTATGTTGGCCTTTCATGTTAAAATTGTTGCCCGTAGGTAATACATTATACACATTATTATTTGAATTGGCAGTTCAAGTTCTTGATCATACAAGTCTCAATGCTGTTGACAAACAGTCATTTTATGTTGGCCTTTCATGTTAAAATTGTTGCCCGTAGGTAATACACTATACACATTATTATTTGAATTGGTAGTTCAAGTTATTTCTTTTCAATTGTAGTGCCCGCATGGCCACACTCTCTGTTCAAAGTGTAAGCATAAAGTGAACAACCGATGCCCTTCTTGCGATCATGAGCTGGGTAATATAAGGTGCTTGGCTTTGGAAAGGATAGCAGAGTCGTTGGACTTCCATTGTAGGTACCAGTCTTCGGGTTGCAAAGATATATCCCCTTACTATGAGAAGGTAAAGCATGAAGAACAATGCAGGTTCAGGCCTTACAACTGCCCTTACGCTGGTTCCGAATGCTCAGTCACTGGAGATATTGCGACCACCCTCATCACACATCTGAAAGATGATCACAAAGTTGACATGCATGAAGGGTCCACTTTCAACCATTTGTATGTCAAGTCCAATCCCCTGGAGGTCGAGAACGCCACTTGGATGCTGACGGTAAGTAAGTTCCTCGTATCATCTTATTCTGTGTGCGAGCAACTTTTGATATAATTTCTTAATTGGTATTGCAATGAAATATTTAGAAGTCTCTCATGTCCATTGCTTCTTCTTTGGTCTTTTACCATCGGTCCAAAATTTGTATTTAAATGTTCAGAGATACACTTGTTTGTTAGCAATATCTAAAGTTTGGTTAACTGTAAAACCGTTTCGTTCTACCAAGATAAATCAAATGGCTCAAACAGCCCACCACTATTTGATGTTATTCCAATTTCGATCAAACTCAACATCCTATTTTCATCGGTGGATGAAATATTTGTATGTTTTAGATGATTGCAATTGATGTTTGTGATAATTTCTCTCTATTTGAACCCACCCTCATCGCTGCTTTTCATGTCACAAGGTGTTTGACTGCTTCGGGAAGTACTTCTGTCTTCATTTTGAGGCGTTTAAGCTCCAGACAGCACCCGTTTACATGGCCTTCCTTTGTTATATGGGGGAAGCGGAGGAGGCTAACAACTTCCGGTACAGTCTAGAGGTCGGAGGAAGCAGGCGGAGGCAGATGTGGCAGGGAGTGCCAAGAAGCATCCGCGACAGCCACCAGAAGGTCCGTGATAGTGTGGATGGCCTGCTCGTACCTAGACGTCTTGCACTCTTCTTCTCCGGTGGCGATTATAGCGAGCTGAAGCTCAGAGTGATGGGCCGGATTTGGAAAGAAGAGTGAGTGTTGATGGTGATATGGATGGCCACCCAATTTTGAAATGATTTTTGGAGAAAAGAAAACAAATCATGTTGTGAAAAAAATGAAAAAAGAGGAGAATTTGATTCTAATGCTCAACTTCTAGACTTGTATAGTAGAACTAAATGAGAGTTTTTGACAGAGGAGCTTGTGGATATGTCTGTATTATTACTTCGTCAATGAATAGATATTATGTTAAGTGCGACAATTACTCCTTACTATTATATATTATAGGTGTATCACAGATACCTCATTAATATATATATATATATATATATATATATATATATATATATATATATATATATATATATATATATATATATATATATATATATATATATATATATATATATGAGCTGATAGCTCACGCAAATTATTTGAGCTGCAGTTTATTTTCACTATCTCTAATAATCTTTTTTAAAAAATTTCTTTTGGATTATGATCTCGACCTCCTAGGGTTCATTCATACCCAATTTCTTGGGTTTTAGTTTTGATTTGAACCTCTATCAAATTAATACAAAATTAACGATTTTCAATGAATAAAACATTTTGTATGCACTTGATGAAAGGATAAATAAACTCTAAAACTTATGAAATTTAATCTGAAAGAAGTAAAGAAGGTAGAAATTGTAATTGTAAAAAAAATTGAAGAAAAATCATTGGATAATTATAATTTTGCCGCTAGCTCACGTAACTTTTCCTGAGCTGGCGGCTCACCTACAGTAATCCCTATATATATATATATATATATATATATATATATATATATATATATATATATATATATATATATATATATATATACACACACACACACAGAGCAACTAAACCTTTTATTCCAAGTATTTGGATAGGGTAATATCTCCTCATTTAAACCTTTAGAATCTATCTTTTCATATCACTTCTATCATCCCTATATACACACACACACACACACACACACACACACACACACAGAGAGCAACTAAACCTTTTATTCCAAGTATTTGGATAGGGTAATATCTCCTCATTTAAACCTCTAGAATCTATCTTTTCATATCACTTCTATCCATATTTTCTTCGGTCTTCTTTTCGTTCTTTTAACTTGTCTTACATTGATAAATTCCTCTCGTTGAACTAGTGCATTTGTAGGCATACGTTGCACATGACCAAACTATCGCAAGCGATTTTCTCGCATCTTCTCATCGATGCGAACTACACCTAATTTAGCACAAATATCTTCATTTCTCACTTTATCTCTCCTAGTATTGCCGCATATCCAGCGGAGCATGCGCATTTCTGCTACACTTATCTTTTGTGAATGACGTTTCTTTATAGCCCAACATTCCATGCCATATAATAAAACTGGCCTAATAGCAGTTCTATAAAATTTTCCTTTTAGTCTTAACGGAATGTTACTGTCGCATAAAACTCCTGTTGCACTCCTTCATTTCATCTAGCCAGTTTGTATCATATGGTTAACATCGTTATTGATCTATCTATCATTCTGAATAATAGAATCCAAATACCTAAACTGCATGCTCATTTTTATCTCTTTCCCATCCAGTTTTATAACATTATAGTTTATGGTCCGTTGTTTACTAAATTTATACTCAATATACTCTGTTTTAGACCTACTCAATCTAAAACCTTTAGATTTTAATGTGTGTTTCCATAACTCTAACATGGCATTCACCCATACTCTTGTCTCATCAACTAAAATAATATCATCATTAAATAACATACACCAATGTATCTCATCCTGAATAGCTCTAGTAAACTCATCCATCACTATAGTAAATAAGAACGGGCTCAATGCAGATCCTTGATACAATCCAATTGTGATAGAAAAATTACTTGTTAAACTACCACATGTTTTGACATTTGTCACTACTCTATCATATAAGTCCTTAATTATATTAATATACTTGATGAGAACTCTTTTTTTCATCAATATCCACCAAAGCATTTCTTGCGGTACCTTATCATAGGCTTCTCTAAGTCAATAAATACTATATACAAATCTCTATTTCTCTCTCGGAATCGCTCTATAAGTTGACGAAGTAAATGAATAGTTTTTGTCGTCGATCGCCCCGACGTAAATCCAAACTGGTTCTCTGATATTTTAACAGTTTGCCGCAATCTATATTCAATTACCCTTTTCCAAAATTTCATAGTGTGACACATGAGTTTTATTCTCTGATAATTAGAATAACTCTGAGTATCACCCTTATTTTTATACAGAGGTACTAGAGTACTCTTCCTCCATTCATTTGATATTTTCTTAATTTATCAAATCTTGTTAAAAAGATTTGTCAGCTACCTCACACCAATCCATCCTAAATATCCCCATACCTCTATAGGAATCTCATCTGGACCAACATGTTTTCTTGATTTCATCATCTTCAAAGTTTCTTTTATTTCAGACTCTTTAATTCTGTGCATAAAATTACGATTCACATCCTCACATTGAATAGTAAGATCTCCCAAATCTTGAGTAAACCATTAAATAATCTATCAAAATAATCTTTTTATCTTTCTTTAATCTCTTCGTCTTGAATTAAAACCATCTGATCTTCATTTTTAATACACTTTACGGTACACAAGTCTCTATACTTTCTCTCTCTTATTCGAGCAATTATATATATATCATTTTCTGTCTCTTTATTATTTAACTTATCGTACACTTGTTTATATAATTTAGTTTTTGCATCCCGAACAGCTTTCTTAGCCTCCTTCTTCGCTGGTTTATACTTCTCAAAACTTATTCCATCATTATTATTATTCTTTTTCAAATCTCTATAAAGGTCTCGCTTAATTTTAATAACATTTTTTACCTCTTCATTCCAGTATGATGTATTCATATATGTTAAAGCACCGTCTCTCGACTCACCAAATATATGTTTAGTTATCCTCTTAATGCAGCTAGTCATTTTGTTCCATGTTGTTCACAGCAGAATTTATTTGCTTTCCTTCCATTGAATTAACTTAAATTACAATGAAAGTGAACAAGAAAAAGAAATAACAAACGAGAGGATTTTATATCTCAATCGCTCTCTTTTACAAAATAGTGTGGGATCTGTATGGCGATGTGATCTATCAAAGTAGCTCCTTTGAATGATCTGACGACGAACTCTTCTCTTGAAGATGGCGGCCGACTGTAGAACTGATCTTCTCTGGTCTTGATTCGTTCAAAATTCTATGCGTAACTCGAACTTCTCCAAAACTCCAGAAAAAGATCCCTTAAATATTGATGATCATCTATAAATTGATCAGTTATTGATTGATTCTCTCTAAAGTCTCCTCAAAGAGGATATTTATAAACTTTAGCGGTTATGAGAGTTTCCATAGGAACAGGAATAAAGATTTCTATAGGAATAGGAAATAAGGTTTTTGTATTCATTAAGGATTCTAATCAAATATTTAATATTGATTTAAATCTCTTGATTTGGAATTCTGATTGGACTCAATTTAGGTATTGGATAAATCCAAATATCAATCACAATCAATTTAGGATTCTGATTGGACTCAATTTGGGTATTGGATAAGCCCAAATCTCAATCATAATCAATTTGGAATTCTAATGAAATCTGTTCACGCGGAGTTAACGCGGAGCTAGGAAACCAGAACGCGGAGGTATTGATTAGCTCCGCATTTTGATCAAACGCGAGGCTAAAAATAGCCAAACGCGGAGCTACAGATTTAGCTCCGCGTTCTGTGTGGAAAATTCCTTTTTACTTAGAAATTTTCACTGCTAACAGAACCCCCTCCAAAGTTTTCAAAATGGTTTAGAATTTAGCAAATTTTGAAATAGTTTGGATTTTCAATTTTGTGATCAGGTTAAGATCAAGAAATTCGGTAGAGGTGCTTTATCGCACATGCTTAAAACTTTGATGGAGGCGGTTCAAGACTCTTATGCATAACTTAAACTGCACATGCCAAAATGATCGGGTCATGATCATCAGATTTATGCAGAGATGCCTAGAGTTTGGTAGAGACGGTTCAAGACTCTCTTGCATAACTTGAACTATATCTCACTGTCAGAGATAGAAACTTAACATGACAGAGTTTATGGGATTTTTAGCAAACCCCCAGCTATCAACGGATTGGTGAGGAACTTGATCTCCTCTTCCCACCGCTTTGACAGCATTGGGTAATTGATTTCATACTTTTACCCCAGTATGATAGGGTTGGCAAGAAACTTGATTTTCTCTTCCCGTTGCTTTAACAGCATTGGGCAACAAAATATTTTTACTTATAACACCCAATTAGCCATTCCAATGGCTATTGAGAATAACAGAAGCATGATGTTTATCATCGTAAATATTTTCGGCACTCCCAGCCAAATCCGGCTGTTAGCCAATAAGAATAACTTTGTCACGGCTGTGGTTCGGAGCATGTCCAAGGGGCTAACTTGCAAGTGCAGGCTGCCCGTACTTGGTGTCGATATTGGCTTCCCTACTGGTACATGGATCGTTCTGGCAGGGAACTCATTGGTTCCTACTACTAAATTTGTCATATTTGCAGAAACTTTCTTCTGTTCCTCTTTAAGTGTGAGAATCCCGGCTTCTATCAATGCCTGAATTCGGTTCTTAAGAGGATAGAAATCCTTAGTTGGGTGCCCGATATTCCAATGGTACAAGCAATAGTTGGGGTCGTTGGTTTTACCAATATCTTCCAGTTTTCCATTTTTCCGGAAGTTTCAACATGCCCTTTCTAAGGAGAAGATGGAATAGAGTACATGTCTGCTCCGTTTTGAATGTATAAGTTCTATCTTGGCGGGGCCTATTCTGACCTGCACCTCTCGGATTCTGAGATCTTGGCTTTGGATCTGCAACTGACACCATCACAGCCTTCCCTTTATTTTTAGGATTCTGTGAATATTGTCTGTTATTCATAGCGTTTCTCGTGCTACGAGATTCCTCAATCCGGCGAATTATATCTTTTGCCTGCTCTCCCTACTTTAACATGTTTTTCTAATTCTTAGACTCTACAGCTCCCATTCTTATCAGCACGCCAGTCCTGAAGTTATACTTGCAGGTTTCCACCAGAGTTTCTTGGGTCATACCATGTCGACAATACACGAACTTTTCCCTGAAACGTTCAATGAAACTCTTAACTGTTTCTTCTTCCCCTTGCTTTGTTGCAAGGAGGGAATAAACCGATATTTCGGTATCATCGTCAAAGAAACGTGCTAAGAACTGTTTCTCGACATCATACCAGTTATTGATAGTACCTGGAGGCAACTGCATGAACCATGTAAAGGCAGGCCCTCGCAGGGTACTTGCAAATATCTTGGTTATTATAGGATCATTTCCCATCAGATGACCTGCTTGCGATAAGAAGTAATAGATGTGCTGACTGGAAGATCCTTTCCCGTCATATGGCTCCAATTTGAGCGGTTTATACTTTTCGGGATACGGAGCCAAATCCCATTCAGGCGGGTATGGTCTTTAAACCCCCAATTCTTTCAATTCTTTCTTGTGCATTAGGGCATCCAGTTGGCTTTGCAATTTTTCGATCTTTTTTCCATGAGGATCATGGAAAGAGTATTTGTCCTCGTCCTCATGTGTTGAGTGAGCTTTTTCTTCCTTATCTTTCTCGTTCAGTTTATTGAACGAGGTTTCTTTTTCCTTCTTAGCATTATCCTCAACAATCTTCTGAGTATTTTTGACCACTTTCGAGAGCATCATTTTAAGATCTTCAATTGTTTTTTGTTGCTCCCGAATCATCTTCTCTTGGGCTTCAAATCTTTGATCGATGTTGTCAGATTTATCCGCTATATGTGATGCTGACTTTTGTAGTCGAGATGATGCAGAGGAACGAGATGAAGTTATAGCCGAGTTATCGCTGTCGTCATCATAAGAACTTTTTACAAGTTTCTTATAGTTTCGAGGCGGGACAGCTCATGATTTAAGTCTGGTAAAGTGATGAGGTTCTTCATCACTTGATTCCGAATCATTATCCCTCTCTGCAACCTTCTTCCCCTTTCCAATCATATTGGAGGTTACAATTCTCCATTCTTTTAGGGGAGTAGCTTTCGTATTCTTAGCAGGATTTTTGTCCGACTCGTTTAATCAGTCAAACACCGACACCCTGTTCTTATTGCAGCAACAACTATCCAATACAGCAGACACTGCTGTCATAAACTGCTGGTAATGACAAGAAGACTCGGATTGAACTTGTTCTATACTTCTCTTTTTGGTTGAGTACTCGCTGAGGTCGGTGACTTTAGTCATGGAGTTGTGGGGCCCACTCATCTGCTGAGAGGGTCCAGGAGCCCACTGAAGCTTCTTGAGATTACTGGAGTCTAGTTCTGGTCCATTAGTGCGACGATCAGCCCTGATTTGGTATTCAGGTTGATTTTCGCGAAGCTGAGAGATAGCTTCACGTTTTGGAACGTAGAGCTGAGAATTAGCTTCGCGTTTTGTGCCGCGGGGCTGAGAAATAGCTCCACGTTTTGCTACACTAGCCTCGCATTTTACGCTGGCTTGGCGTTGCTTCAGAAGTTTATCTTCTGGAATTTTAGCCCCGCGTGGAAGAAAATTCTTGCACGCTGGCTTACTCTTGCGATTAACGCAAGTCATAACTTCGCGTCTACCGCGATTTTTGCGATTAACTACAATTTGCCAATCATCTTCACGATTTACGCGGAGCTGAGAAATCTTGTATTTATCGCAAGTACTACTGGCTTCGCGTTTATCGCTTAGCTCAGTATTAGCCTCGCATGGAGAATCGCATGCTGGTTTTAAGGAAATTTTATCCTCGCGTTTATCGCGAGTGTCAAAAATCTTGCGTTTATCGCAAGTTGAACTGGCTTCGCATTTATCGCTAAGTCCAGTAATAGTCTCGCGTGGAGAATCACACGTTGGCTTTAAGAAAATTTTGCTCTCGCGTTTATCGCGAGTGTCAAAAATCTTGCGTTTATAAGTTGAACTGGCTTCGCGTTTATCGCTAAGTCCAGTAATAGCCTCGCGTGGAAAATCACACGCTGGTTTTAAGAAAATTTTATTCTCGCGTTTATCGCGAGTGTCAAAAATCTTGCGTTTATCGCAAGTTGAACTAGCTTCGCGTTTATCGCTAAGCCCAGTAATAGCCTCGCGTGGAGAATCACACGCTGGCTTGTCCTTGCAATTAACGCAAGTTGAATCTTCGCGTTTAACGATATACTGACTGGTCTTGCGATTAACGCGAGCCAGTTTGCAAGGGATCATAGCCTCGCGTTCAATGAAGTTAGCCTCGCGTTCAATGCGAGCTTTGAGGGCCTTTCGCCTAGCTCTCCGATTTCTATTTCGGAGTTGGGTTCTGGTCAATCCAGTTCCCATGCCTTTTTCGGCAGTAGAGAGGCCATCCTTTATTAGGATTTCCTGTCCAAACAATGACTCTATGGTCGCGGTCTGTAATGCCCCCAATTCAGCTCTTTTTTTTTTTTTTTTTAAACAAGGGACGCCGCTTAAATACTATAAACATCCCAACAGTCCCATGATCTTGGAATAACCGTAACTACTGCCATGTAAAGATGAATAACCATGTCTGAAACTGAAAGAATTTTATTTATACAGAGAGTTGATTACATAGAATGACACACTGCTGTAAATATTTACACAAAAGAGTTAAATACTGCAAGTTAAAGCAGTGCCCAGAAAAAGGAAACAAGAACAAGAAGTGACAAAGTAAACAAGAACAAGAAGTGCGAAGTACCCAAATAGTATTGTGCTAGCATCCTCTACTCGACCTGATTGGTGAAGTAAGGATCGTTGTCTGGAGCATTCTCCCCTTCTCTTCTTTCATGATTTGGGCTTAAGAAAACCCAGAGGATTAAACCCAGCAAGTAACACAAAACAAGAAACACGTGTACTATCACAGTACAAATAATAAAAGAATTAAATAAATTGCGTTGGTACAAACATATCTTAAGAATACTGAAAATGAATTGAGCAAAACTATTCATTCAAATAAAAACAAATCATGTAAAGGTAACAAGTGTAAGCGATGTAAATATCAATCATGTTGCATGTAACCAGAACTATGAAAGTCATTCACAAGCTTCATATAAAATTTAACAGGTCTATATCATGTTAGTGTTGGAATTGAAACTCAATGATGGATAAAATAGCGCGCAGTTTCTCATATTGTACAAGTGCCCGTGCATACCCGGGACCCGGCCTCTAATTCATGGCGCTGAACCATGACACACCGCTAGGTGCTACAAGTCAGATCCCATTAAATGAAACAAGTAACGGGCATCACCCATATGGTGACTCATGTATCAGATGGTGGCTCAGTATCACCCAGTGCTGCTAGTAAAAGGCCCTCAGCACCTAATCAAGAAGTTGGCCAACAAGATCCTTGTATAATACAGTACTTATCTATCCATCATGTAGTTTTTCTCATGTTAGTAATGCATATGATATGCGTGAATTAAAGGAAACACGTGGACTCTCATGTCAAATTGTACACATATCATTTCACAAGAATCAAGAGTTCAAGAATCAAGATTTGGAATCATGTACACATGTGTTATAAGAATGCTTCATGTCATGTAATAAGAGTACTAGAACTTGTATTCATGTCTTGTAATAGAGTACTAGAACTTGTTATCCTGTAATAAGGATACTAGAACTTGTAATATGGATACTAGAACTTGTAATCATGTCTTGTAATAAAGTACTAGAATTTGTCATCATGAATAATCTTGCCTTCATGTATCTTGTTGATATTCACATGTCATGTTATCATAAATCCGCAAATCATGCCAAGTGTATAAATCTGTATTTCTTTTGAAACTGAAAATAGCCAAACGCGAGGCTAAAAGGATAGTCAAACAGGGAGCAGAAATAGTCAAACGCGAGGCTAAAAATTGCCAAACGCGAGGCTAAAAGGATAGTCAAACAGGGAGCAGAAATAGTCAAATGCGAGGCTAAAAATTGCCAAACGCGAGGCTAAAAATGGCCAAACGCGAGGCTAAAAGGATAGTCAAACAGGGAGCAGAAATAGTCAAACGCGAGGCTAAAAATTGCCAAACGCGAGGCTAAAAGGATAGTCAAACAGGAAGCAGAAATAGTCAAACGCGAGGCTAAAAATTGCCAAACGCGAGGCTAAAAGGATAGTCAAACAGGAATCAGAAATAGTCAAACGCGAGGCTAAAAATTGCCAACATTCGTAAATCAGGCTAAGTATGCAGTCCAGAAATTTTTCTAAGTATGCAGATCCAATATGATGTGAATTTATCCATAAAGAAAAAGGAATCATGTACTCATAATAAAAATCAAATAATTTCCAAGAAAGATCATACATGCTACTTGTACTCAAATACGATTCAAAGAGAGAACAAGAACAAGGTGATACTTGCCTCTATTCCCTTTAATCTCCTCCTTTGTTGTAGCAAAGCCTCCCTTCCATTTCCTTTACTCAACGAACTAGAAGAACCAAGGGTGATTTCTATTTTGTTCTTTTTGATCAGGATTCTCTTTGAGAGAATAAGGTTATATATGCCTAAGGGTATTTTGGTCACCTTGTCATCTGGCCTAGCCCTAAGGCTTCTTGCATGCATGACAAATGGCAACTAGAGTGCCACCTCTCACCCTCTTCTAACAATTCATCCCCACAAAATGAAAAAGGGGTGCCCTTGGAAACTTAATTAAATTTGAAGGTGTATAGAAAGAAATTTTTAACTTGATAATTTGTAATTTAATAAACATGATAATTTTGGGGTGTTACATTCTACCCACCTAATAAAAGAATTTCGTCCTCGAAATTCCAATTTCAAAAGTACACCATTATATACATATACTTGATGTCAACTTACATACCTGGTGATGAAAATAGGTACGGGTACTTTGTTTTGATATCGTCTTCAAGTTCCCAGGTGGAGTCCCCAGGTGATCGTGCATCCCATGAAACAAGGACTAACGGTATCACTTTGTTCTTTAGGACCTTCTCCCGTCGATCAATGATCGCTACAGGTTGTTTCTCATACTTTAGATCGGATCTCAGTTCCACTTCGGACAAGTCCACAGCCTTATGTTCGTTGCCCAAGCACTTCCTTAATTGCCACACATGGAATACATCATGAATAGTTTCCATCTCAGGAGGTAATAATAATCTGTATGCAAGATTCCCAATTCTTTCTGTAATTTCGAATGGTCCAATATATCTTGGACTAAGCTTTCCCTTCTTGCCGAATCTAATCACTCCTTTCATTGGTGATATCTTGATAAACACCTTATCTCCTATTTCAAACTCCAATGATTTTCTACGTCGATCTGCCCATTTCCTTTGTCTATCTTGTACAGTTTTCATATGTTCCCTGATAACCTTTACTTGCTCTGTTGCTTGAGTAATCAACTCAGGTCCCAAAATACTTCGCTCTCCAACCTCGTTCCAACATAATGGAGATCTACACTTCCTGCCATATAAAGCCTCAAATGGTGCCATTTTGATACTATCTTGATAGCTATTATTGTAGGAAAACTCCGCCATATATAAATGGTCTTCCCAAGATCCTCCAAAATCTAGCATACATGCTCTAAGTATGTCTTCAAGTATTTGGATAGTTCGTTCTGATTGTCCATCTGTTTGTGGGTGATATGCTGAAGACAAGTCTAAATGTGTTCCTAAACTATCCATCATTTTCTTCCAGTATTGTGATCTAAATCTTGTATCCCTATCTGAGACAATTCTAAATGGAACTCCATGCAACCTCACCACTTCCTGCATGAATCTTTTTGCTAATACTTCTGTTGACTGACCGACCCTAAATGGGATGAAATGAGCTGACTTGGTCAGTCGGTCAACTACCACCCAAATCGCATTATTACCTTTGGTGCTCCTTGGTAATCCTGTAACGAAATCCATTGATATTTGTTCCCACTTCCATTCGGGAATTGCTAAGGGTTGAAGTAATCCAGCTATTTTCTGATGTTCGACCTTCACTTGTTGGCAAGTAGAACACATGGATACATGTCTTGCAATTTCTTTCTTCATGCCTGGCCACCAGAAGTATCTCTTCATATTCTTGTACATCTTATTGCCTCCGGGATGAATGGAATATGCTGATTTATGAGCTTCTTCTAAAACTCTCTTCCTCGTCTCTCCCTTGGGCACCCATAACCTCTCCCTGAATCTAATAGTCCCATCTGAGTGTATCTTCATCTCAGGCCTCTTACCTGTCTCAATTTTGCTTTTTAACCTTTGGAAGTTTTCGTCATCAACTTGGGCTTGCTTGATCTGCTCTATCAAGGGTGACTGTAGTCGCATTTCCATAAGTTGTGCTATCATTCCTGGTAGAATTATTTCCAAATCCATCCTTTGTATTTCTGCCAACAATTCTTTTTGTTGAGTCAATCTTTCTATTGCATGTCTTCTACTCAGAGCATCTGGTACTTTATTGATCCTTCCTGGATGATATTTAATTTCCAAGTCATAATCTGCTACTAACTCTAACCATCGTCTCTGTCTCATATTTAGTTCCTTTTGAGTGAAAATATATTTCAAACTTTTATGGTCAGTGTACACTTCCACCCTTTGTCCTAGTAAGTAATGTCACCATCTTAATTCTTCAAATGTCTTATCGCATTCCTCTATTTTGACATATTCTCCTCCTTTCCTAATTAATTTAGTCAAAGGAGATATGATTTTTGTAAAAATTTTGTACAAACCTTATGTAATACCCAGTCATCTCTTGAAATTTTTGAATTTCTAATACTGATTTCGGTACAGGCCAATCCATCACAGTCTCTATCTTTTTAGGATCTGCTGATACACCATCTTCAGATATTATATGACCCAAAAAAGCAATTTTATTCAACCAAAATTCACATTTGCTCAATTTTCCGTATAGCCCTTGTTCCCTTAAAGTTTGTAATGCTATCCTCAAATGTTTAACGTGCTCTTCTCTATTCGTAGAGTAGATCAATATATCATCAATAAACACCATCACAAATTTGTCCAAATACTGAGTAAAAACATGATTCATCAAATTCATAAACACCGCTGGAGTATTAGTTACCCCAAATAGCATTACTAAATATTCATAATGACCATGTCTGGTTCTAAATGCAGTCCTTGGGATATTTTCTGTTCGGACTCTTACTTGACAAAATTCTGAACGAAGATCTATTCTTGAGAATACCTTCGCTCCTCCAAGTTGATCGAACAGATCAGTTATTCTTGGCGATGGATATTTATTCTTAATTGTTACTTCATTCAATCCTCTATAGTCTACGCATAACCTTTTACTCCCGTCCTTCTTTCATACTAATAATACTGGAGCTCCCCAAGGTGACACACTGGGTCTTATAAAACCCAATTTCATTAACTCGCCCACTTACTTCTTAACTTATTCTAGTTCTGCAATCCCCATTCGATAAGGTGGCTTACAAACTGGTTCAGCTCCAGGGATAATATCAATAGTAAATTCTACTACTCTTGCTGGTGGTAGCCCAGGTATCTCTTCAGGAAAAATATCCAAGAATTCTGATACTACTGGGATCATCCCTTCTCCTATTTCCATAGCTTCCAAAACTCCTCCCTTTGGAAACACCTTAGATTTAGCTGGTTTTAGGGATTGGCTTCCACTGACAAATTCAAACTCTGGACAGTCAGGAATCTGGAATACTACTCTCCTTCTCCTACAGTCTATCACTGCATAGAAGGTGCTCAACCAATCCATGCCTATGATAACATCATATCCTCCTCCACTAATAACTAGTAGATTGGCATAAAATTCCTTACCATCAATTACTAATGGACATAGTTTACACTCTTTATTAGTTATGATACTACCATTCCCGGTCTCAATATTCCACCCCGCAGGTAAGATAGTGAAATCAATAAGATTACGGGAAACAAACATGCTAGTGATGAAACTGTGTGATGCTCCAGAATCAAATAAAACAGTTGCCGGTCTATTATTAACCAAGATCATACCTGTCACGACTCCTCCAGTGGTTTGAACTTCTTCTGCATTCATTAGTCTAACTTGCCCTTACCTCCGTCCTGCTCCTTCTCGGGCCCTAACATAGGTTTGTTGTAGGTTCTCCCAGGTTCCTTTCTGGCCTGGTCTTGGAACTCTCTGGGCCGACGTTGTTATTGGCCTGGTTGTTGCTTGAAACGGGACCTTGGTTATTGTTGATTGTTGGGCCTTTGGGCAATCTCTCAATTGATGACTAGCGGATCCGCATGCCAGGCACCACCCTTGAGCTCTTCTACACATGTTCTGGGTATGCCCTGGCATATGACAATAGTTGCATATTACTGAATTTCGATTTGGCATTATCATCTGTCTCTTTGTTGGCGGACTACCAAATTTCTTGGTCGATGAACTTGTTCCTTGCCCAAACAACCTTTTAAATGGCACCAACATATTCTCCTCGAATACTTGTTCCAAACGACATGCCGCTTCAAACACTTCTGAATAAGTCTTGTAGTTATGCCCTGCTAAGTGCTCCCTCAGATGAGACCTCAGCCCTTGCTGGAACAAATGTACCCTTTCCTCCTCATCAGCCACCAGGGTTGGGGCAAATCGGCTCAGCCTCACAAATTCTGCGGCATATGCATCAAGAGTTCGATCTCCTTGTTGCAATCCCAGAAATTTCTTCCTCATTTCTTGTCTTGCTGATACGTGGAAGAATCTGGCAAGAAATACCTCTACAAATTTGTCCCAGGTTAAGGGTCCCTGGTGTTTCACTTCTTCTGCAAGCCACCATGTTCTGGCTATGTCAGCCAACTGACTGCATACTACTTCAACACGATTCTCCTTTGGAATCCTTGCTGCCTTCAGAAGATTCTCCATATCCACAATCCACTGCTCAGCTTTTAGTGGTCCTTCTGTTCCGGAAAATACTGATGGCTGCAGTCTTCGAAAATCTGACACCATCCCAGTTCTTTCTTGTTCTTTGGATTGTAGCATTCTTTCCAATATTTTCGTTGTAGTTTCTTGTGTCTGCGCTACTCTTTCCACTATAGTTCTAAGCTCAGACTCTTCACTAGTTGGATTTGGGCTCGCGCTAGTAGAAGATTGGGTCGTCATCATTTTGTGTTCGACCAAGGAAGATTAATCAGATGGAGTTTCAAGATAGATATTCCAAATGAATTAGAAACAATAAAATAGGCATGATACTAGATCTGATGGATATCAAAGATAAGGAAGAAGTGTCAAGAGTGTATCTTAGACATGTTTTCATATGGCAGTGTCATATGGTCTCCCACCTAAACCGAGGCTCTGATACCAAATCTGTAACGCCCCCAATTCAGCTCTTTTTTTTTTTTTTAAACAAGGGACGCCGCTTAAATACTATAAACATCCCAACAGTCCCATGATCTTGGAATAACCGTAACTACTGCCATGTCAAGATGAATAACCATGTCTGAAACTGAAAGGATTTCATTTATACAGAGAGTTGATTATATAGAATGGCACACTGCTATAAATATTTACACAAAAGAGTTAAATACTGCAAGTTAAAGCAGTGCCCAGAAAAAGGAAACAAGAACAAGAAGTGACAAAGGAAACAAGAATAAGAAGTGCGAAATACCCAAATAGTATTGTGCTAGTATCCTCTACTCGACCTGGTTGGTGAAGTAAGGATCGTTGTCTGGAGCATTCTCCCATTCTCTTCTTTCATGATCTGGGCTTAAGAAAATCCAGGGGATTAAACCCAGCAAGTAACACAAAACAAGAAACACGTGTACTATTACAGTACAAATAATAAAAGAATTAAATAAATTGCGTTGGTACAAACATATCTTAAGAATACTGAAAATGAATTGAGCAAAATTATTCATTCAAATAAAAGCAAATCATGTAAAGGTAACAAGTGTAAGCGATGTAAATATCAATCATGTTGCATGTAACCAGAACTATGAAAGTCATTCACAAGCTTCATGTAAAATTTAACAGGTCTATATCATGTTAGTGTTGGAATTGAAACTCAATGATGGATAAAATAGCGCGCAGTTTCTCATATTGTACAAGTGCTCGTGCATACCCGGGACCCGGCCTCTAATTCATGGCGCTGAACCATGACACACCGCTAGGTGCTACAAGTCAGATCCCATTAAATGAAACAAGTAACGGGCATCACCCATATGGTGACTCATGTATCAGATGGTGGCTCAGTACCACCCAGTGCTGCTAATAAAAGGCCCTCAGCACCTAATCAAGAAGTTGGCCAACAAGATCCTTGTACAATACAGTACTTATCTATCCATCATGTAGTTTTTCCCATATTAGTAATGCATATGATATGCGTGAATTAAAGGAAACACGTGGACTCTCATGTCAAATTGTACACATATCATTTCACAAGAATCAAGAGTTCAAGAATCAAGATTTGGAATCATGTACACATGTGTTATAAGAATGCTTCATGTCATGTAATAAGAGTACTAGAACTTGTATTCATGTCTTGTAATAGAGTACTAGAACTTGTTATCCTGTAATAAGGATACTAGAACTTGTAATATGGATACTAGAACTTGTAATCATGTCTTGTAATAAAGTACTAGAATTTGTCATCATGAATAATCTTGCCTTCATGTATCTTGTTGATATTCACATGTCATGTTATCATAAATCCGCAAATCATGCCAAGTGTATAAATCTGTATTTCTTTTGAAACTGAAAATAGCCAAACGCGAGGCTAAAAGGATAGTCAAACAGGGAGCAGAAATAGTCAAACGCGAGGCTAAAAATTGCCAAACGCGAGGCTAAAAGGATAGTCAAACAGGGAGCAGAAATAGTCAAACGCGAGGCTAAAAATTGCCAAACGCGAGGCTAAAAATGGCCAAACGCGAGGCTAAAAGGATAGTCAAACAGGGAGCATAAATAGTCAAACGCGAGGCTAAAAATTGCCAAACGCGAGGCTAAAAGGATAGTCAAACAGGAAGCAGAAATAGTCAAACGCGAGGCTAAAAATTGCCAAACGCGAGGCTAAAAGGATAGTCAAACAGGAAGCAGAAATAGTCAAACGCGAGGCTAAAAATTGCCAACATTCGTAAATCAGGCTAAGTATGCAGTCCAGAAATTTTTCTAAGTATGCAGATCCAATATGATGTGAATTTATCCATAAAGAAAAAGGAATCATGTACTCATAATAAAAATCAAATAATTTCCAAGAAATATCATACATGCTACTTGTACTCAAATACGATTCAAAGAGAGAACAAGAACAAGGTGATACTTGCCTCTATTCCCTTTAATCTCCTCCTTTGTTGTAGCAAAGCCTCCCTTCCATTTTCTTTACTCAACGAACTAGAAGAACCAAGGGTGATTTCTATTTTGTTCTTTTTGATCAGGATTCTCTTTGAGAGAATAAGGTTATATATGCCTAAGGGTATTTTGGTCACCTTGTCATCTGGCCTAGCCCTAAGGCTTCTTGCATGCATGACAAATGGCAACTAGAGTGCCACCTCTCACCCTCTTCTAACAATTCATCCCCACAAAATGAAAAAGGGGTGCCCTTGGAAACTTAATTAAATTTGAAGGTGTATAGAAAGAAATTTTTAACCTGATAATTTGTAATTTAATAAACATGATAATTTTGGGGTGTTACACGGTCTCCAAGGATCCCCGTTCATCGGTGGATACCTTTTTACCCGTTCCTCGGGTATTGGAGCACACGCGACGATAGTGTCGCGTTTCGTTCAGGTTACCTGATTCAGAGGAGAGATACTCCTCATACTTTTGCTGGTCGATTTCTACGACCAGCATATCTACATCGGATCCGATCCTATCGACGTCAGATTGCACCACGATCTCTTCTTCGGTGAAAGAGACGTCTCCCACTGTGGTCGCCAGTTTGTTCGCAGCAGAATTTTTTTACTTTCCTTCCATTGAATTAACTTAAATTACAACGAAAGTGAACAAGAAAAAGAAA
The DNA here is from genome assembly GCA_036321105.1 of Dracaena cambodiana. Lineage (NCBI taxonomy): Eukaryota > Viridiplantae > Streptophyta > Magnoliopsida > Asparagales > Asparagaceae > Dracaena > Dracaena cambodiana. The sequence goes on from JAYEPQ010000016.1 coordinate 32,659,651, forward strand.
GAACAAACGAGAGGATTTTATATCTCAATCGCTCTCTTTTACAAAATAGTGTGGGATCTGTGTGGCGATGGGATCTATCAAAGTAGCTCATTTGGACGATCTGACGACGAACTCTTCTCTTGAAGATGACGGCCGACTGTAGACTAATCTTCTCTGGTCTTGATTCGTTCAAGGCTTTATGCGTAACTCGAACTTCTCCAAAACTCCAGAAAAAGATCCCTTAATGATGATCATCTATAAATTAATCTATTATTGATTGATTCTCTCTAAAGTCTTCTCAAAGAGGCTATTTATAAACTTTAGCGGTTATGAGAGGTTCCATAGGAATAGGAATAAAGATTTCCATAGGAATAGGAAATAAGGTTTTTGTATTCATCAAGAATTCTAATCAAATATTTAATATTGATTTAAATCTCTTGATTTAGAATTTTGATTGGACTCAATTTGGGTATTGGATAAACCCAAATATCAATCACAATCAATTTGGAATTCTGATTGGACTCAATTTGGGTATTGGATAAACCCAAATCTCAATCATAATCAATTTGGAATTCTAATGAAATCTGTTCACGCAGAGTTAACGCGGAGCTAGGAAACCAGAACGCGGAGTTATTGATTAGCTCCGCGTTTTGCTCAAACGCGAGGCTAAAAATAGCCAAACGCGGAGCTACGGAGTTAGCTCCGTGTTTTGTATGGAAAATTTCTTTTTACTTAGAAATTTTCACTGCCAACACATGTTATATTAGGATCATCATGATCCCTCCAATCTGTTTCTTGTACTACTCTATCTACAAAAACTTTTTGATTACCTTCTAATCGCCACTACTTAATGTTAAAATCTAACTTATACTTAATTTTTCTAAGTCTCTTTCTAATATGAATATCTAAAACTAAGAGTTTATATTGGGTAACTACACTCTCATCTGGCACTACCTTACAATCGATACAACTAGCTCTATCTATCATCCTAATTAAAAAGAAATCTATTTGGTTTGCATTCGATCCACTTTTAAAAGCAATCAAGTGAGAAATTATCTTTTTAAACCAAGTATTCACTAAAATCAAATCATAAGACAAAAAAAAAATCTAGAATTGAATTACCTGCTTCATTTCTTTCTCCAAAACCAAATCCTTCATGTATACTATCAAACCCATTACGACTAATTCCTACATGTCCATTGAGATCACCACCAATAAATAGTTTTTCTCTGCCGGGTATTTCTTATATTATCTCATCTAGATCCTTCCAAAATTGATGTTTACTCATCAAGTGCTACTTGTGGTGCATAAGCACTAATGACATTAAAAATCCTCTATCTAAAATAATTTTAACTAATAAAATTCTATCACATTTCTTCCTAATCTCCACTACATTTCCAAATAATTGTTTATTTATGATCATACCTACCCCATTATGATTTATATCTCTATTCGTATACCAAACTTTAAAACCCAAAAACTCTATAACTTTAATTTTCTCACCTACCCACTTAGTCTCCTGCACGCACAAAATATTAACTCTCTTTCTAATCATAGTATCAACTAACTCTACTAATTTATCTGTAAGGAAATATATATTCCACGATGCCAACCGAAATCTATATTTGTGTTTATGAGCTAACTTCTTTACCCCCACCCGCTCATTAAGATATGAGAACTCTCTTACATTTGACACCATATCTGGGCACCGACTTAACAACCCTCACACATTTTTTACTACATCCGAGCTCCAATATAGCGCGTCGCTCAGTAGGGAACATTCTAACGAAATTCATATTTTGGCTCATATCATAACATGTGATAATATTTTATGCTGACTGTCACCAGCTTAGCACAACCCTCATCTTTTTTCCTAACTTGGGACAAATAGTGAAAGGATAAATCTTTAATTACAGTTCTAGCAGAGTTATATATATATATATATATATATATATATATATATATATATATATATATATATATATATATATATATATATATATGAGAAAAATAAAAATAAGCTGACAGCTTACGCAAGTTATCTGTGCTGCAGTTTATTTCCACTATTTCCAATAATCTTTTTAAAAAGAATTCTTTTGGATTATGATCTCGACCACTTAGGGTTTACTCATATCCAATTTCTTCGGTTTTAATTTTGATTTGATTATACATCAAATTAACACAAAATTAACAGTTTTTAATGAATAAAACATTTTGTATGTACTTGATGAAAGGATAAATGAACTCCAAAATTTTTAAAATTTAATCCGAAAGAAGTTAAGGAGGTAGAGATAGTAATTGTAAAAAAAATTGAGGAAAAATTATATAGTTTTACTGCTAGCTCATGTAACTTTTCCTGAGCCGCCAGTTCATCTACAGTAATCCATATATATATATATACCGCCGTTTAGTTGACTCAATAAAATTATTACTTGTGGTGCTGCTCAAAAGGTGGTTAAGAGAGTTTTTTATTTGTTACTTTAAGTGGCGTACGTATAATAATTTTATTGGATCACCTAAGCGGCGGTGAAGGAACTCTCTTCACTACCGGTGTATTTCTCGTTATATATATATATATATATATATATAGAGAGAGAGAGAGAGAGAGAGAGAGAGAGAGAGAGAGAGAGAGAGAGAGAGAGAGCAAAGAGATCCCCTGATAGGGGTATAAGTATAACAAAAAATAACAAATTTTATTGCACTTATAACTATTATTGAGGGGTCTCTATGTTTTTAAAGGGATATTAGTAATACGCCCCCAATAATACAGGAATAGTTTACGAAATTAATCTGAATATAAAACCAGAGAGTTTTTATCTTCTTTTATTTTCGTAAATGTGCATCATGGTGTGCTTTAGTATCTGTTAGTTTTCTTATTAATCATGATTCACTCTTACCTGATGATGATATTTTTTTAAGGGGCACTTTCACTTGATGAGATTTACTTTATTGAGGAGTCTTTTACTTGATATGTGCTGCTCTTGTCTTGTGGCCCAAATAGATCAATATGTGAAGATTATAATGCCTTGATTCTTATTAGTGCTCATAGAAAGTGTGATGTTTATTTTTTTTCCTTTTTAAACTCATTGCCCTTTTAATCTTTTACTTTCGCCAATTTACTAATTTTTCACATTGAAGCTACAGGATCGTACTGATCTAATTATGCAAGTAGGAAAAAAACATGTCGTCAGTCTCTGCATCTCCTTTAATATACTTTGGATCCTCTCTAAAGCAGAAAAACTACAAGGACTAACACTCTATTTCATCTCTCTCTCTCTCTTAGTTCAGTCAATTATTGATCATGCAAACAGGTGTAGACTTTTACAGTAGCAATGAATCTCAGCCATCTCTGCAAGAGGGGTTCCTTTGAAACTGCCTTCTCTTCTTAAGTTTAGATTTGTTCACTGTACACTCTCTGATGACAAAAAGAAAGTTGGGGATTTTATTATCTTTATGCCCCATTGTGATGGGCTACCATTAAGGTCATGAAGAAAACACAATCTTCTCGTCTGTCTCAGAGAGTTGCTCCTTAATTTCTTTAACATGATAAATATGTGACTATTCGAGTAGAGATATAGATGGTGTGAGTCACCATATTCGAACTTGATCGGCTGCAGATGCATAAGCAAAAGAAATTAATTTTCAGTTTATTTTATTAAAGAAACTTTGTAGTATATTTTTTTAGGGATTTTTACATATCTGTCCCTTAACATTTAAAAATTAGAATTTAGTCCTTTAAATCATTATATTTATAATTTAGTCCCCACATTCTTTAAGTTACAACAATTTAATCCTCAACCATATTTTTGGCCCGAATTTACCATTATACCCCTGAGTTACTTCACTTTAGTCCTCCCTTCTCTCTTCCACTTCTTATTGGGTTCTTCTCTCCATTATTCTCCTCTCTCTCTCTCTCTTTTTATTGGATTCCCTAGAGTTACTTCACTTCAGAGATTAACTGAGAGGGAAGAGAGAGAGAGAGGAGAAGAATGGAGAGGGGAACCCAATAAGAAGAGGAAGAGACGAGGAAGAGGAAATAGAGAACTAAAGTGAAGTAGCTCTGGGGTATAACAGGAAATTATGACAAAAAATATGGCTAAGGGACTAAATTGTGGTAATTTAAAGGATTTAGGGACTAAATTATAAATATGAAGATTTGGGGGACTAAATTTTAGTTTTTAAAGATATGAGGGATATATATGTAGAAACCCCTATTTTTTAATATAGGCCATGTCATCTTTAACCCAGTTTCTTCTTTAATTGCTGCAGAGTTTCTAAAGGACTTTGCCACTTTGCTAAGAAAAATTAAAAAGCTAATTGATAAATTATAGTTGTAAAAGAAAAAGACAACTTAATCATTAACTTATTACAATAATTTTATCATGAATCTATACAAAAATTAGAGGTAAGGTAACAACTTTAACATTTATGAGTATATTTTCATAAATATTTATCATCAATAAAAATTAAATTGAAAACAAAGTTCATATATATAATGATATAAAATAGAATTAATGATTTCTACGGGGATGTACTATTTTTATATAGTAACGAAACTTAAAATCATGAATTGAGAGAATCGACAATCACGTAAAGGAAGCTTCCATCATTTTAATACTTATAAAAATATCAGAGTGAAATCAGGGGAAGTAGTATGGATAGGCATAAAATTGTCATAATTGCTATAGTCTGAAATATGTGGTTGGAGAGAAATAGAAAATTATTTACGGATAGGGTGTATAGTATATATCATCATATTTCCTATATTACTAATAATGTGTTATTGTGGATAACAGTTTTTGGAGAGTCAGGGACTACGCTTCATGCCACCCATGCCAGAAGTAATGCACCGAGAAACCTGAGACCAACACCAGGTACAACAGAGTCAGAAATTGGAACGGAAGAGACAGCTCGCAATGTTCAGGAGGACGAGGAGTAGGGACAGTAGATATCCACTGTATGCACGCTTGAGTGCCGCGGTGGGACCTATTTCTCTTTTTTTTATGGTGTTGTAGTTTGTACTAGACGATGATGTAACCCATTTTTGCTTGTGAATGGGTACTTGTATTTTACTTTTCCTTTTTTCACTTTGTTTCTAAGTTCCGTTAAAATCGTTTTAATGGAACGCAGAGGGCACCAGCTCATCGTTCTATTTCAAAAAAAAAAAATATATCAGAGTGAAGAAATTAATCATTTAAAATTTGATTATGAACTTTGATAGATCTTTACTCAAGTTTCTCGCATAGGTAGTGCAATATCTATTCATTACCATAATGATAATTACAATTAAATTTTGATACAAATTTTAAAGTAATTATTGAAAGGAAAAAGTGAATATATATTACTTTATTTAATAAATAATTTAAAAATTCGTATAACTATATGAAAAATTAAGACAATATTATGAATATGCTCTTTTTAATTTCCTTTAACATGACTTAACTTTTTTAACATGTAGTATTGATTTGTTATCATAATTTATTTTTTTTATACTATAAATTTGTTATAATTCACTATTGGTGTAAGTTGACACAAAATTTGTGTTCATAGAGGATGTAATTTAATAATTTTTTTTAAATACAACAGTTAAAGTAGCCCTTGACTCTATCGTATTTTATAATGGGTAATATTTATTTTAAAAATATTATAAAAAATAATCTTCTTATTTACTTAAAGGTTCTCAGAATAAATTATAATTTTCTTCACTTACAACTTCAAATTCTTTGAGCTCCACTAAAAAAATATAGTAAAGGAAATTTAGAAATCTAATTAAGTTAATTCCATTATACCATCATTCATACCTTTAAAATTAACTTTATATATATATTTTAATTACACTAGTATGGGGTGTATAAGTTATTACTCCTAAAATTTAAAACTCTCATTTAGACCCACTGGCCCAGGAGGGTCCGAGTGTAATTAAAATACGATAACTTAGATAGTTTACAGGATCTAAATAATAGTTTTAAACTTTACGAGTGATAAATTATATACCCGCATACTATAGGGGTCTGTGTGTAATTAACCCTTTTTTTCATAACTGTATATATAAATTATGATATTCTAAGTCACACAACCCCCTCATACTTATTATAATTTTTCATCTACTAAAATATATCAAACATTAAATTTCAAATGAAATATATGGCTATCTAGTTCTTTTAGCAAGAATCATGAGTATAATTAACTTTTAGTCTGCTTTTATTTGTTTATTTTTCCTAAATTTATGTAATAAGTTTAGTACGTATTAAATAATGTCACTGTTTAATTTCACATCAACAAAACAAAAAATAGAAGTTTCTTGATCTTCTATTTTTCTTTCTATATATTTTTTAAATTTGTTCTTCATTTTCCACATATTTATCCAAAATACTATCATGAAATTAATTTGTAGAGTTAGAAAATGAAAATATATAAGAAGCATCATAACTTTTAAAAAGCATTCAAGAAAGTTATAGAAGTCCTTTATTTTTACAAAGGCCATCTCATATCCAAAAGTAATTAAATTTCATAAAAACTTACAAGATGATGGCCATATCAATTTGCAAGTTTCTATTTTTTTTTGCTTGGAAGTTAGACACACTATTATTCTTTTCTTATTTTGTTTGTTTTAAAATTCTGAAATCTAAAAAAAATTAGGAATACCCTACCCAAAGTTTTTCCATTTATAAATTTATCAAAATTTTAAATTGGTTAAATTTCTACTTGATAATTTTCTCCTTTTATAGATTTATCAAAATTTTATATAATTTATTTTTTCTACTTGATTTTGCTTATTAATATATGTTATAGGAGATTAATCTATGAGAGACAACCTAATACAAATCAAAATTTAGAATTTGGCATACACACACTAGCAATGAAAAGACACAAAGTTAAATGCATAATTGATAAACTTACAGTAGAAAATATTATTGAAGAAATACATACCAGAGTTAGATTGGATAGCTTTCTGGACATGATTTTTTCTTCTACTCTTTATTCTGATCATAAGAAGTGGAGGAGGGAGACTGCTGATAAAGAGAGAACAGATTCGTCAACTTGCAGCCATGTACTTCCATCTAAAAGATCTCTTTAACGGAATTCTCACTCTAGTATCTTCTTTAGAAAAAGAAAAGAGGGGAAGGTTTACGATCAGTTGCTGCCTACTGTCTGATCTAATGTCTCTCCATTAAACTTCTTTGGACTTCCTCATTCATCCTGACGGTTTTCTAGTTCAGCTTGGCTAGGGTAGGCCCCGAAGTTTCTCTATCTCACTTATAAAAGTATCGATGCATGGTTCAAAAAAATGCGACGTTTCTCTATCTCACTTATAAAAGTACGACGCATGATTCAGATTAGCTGGGATAGTACCCACTCATGGTTCACTTATAAATGAGAGCTTTTACTTGCTCCATTCTATACTTCTCTATCATATTCAAAGTATGGCAAAAAAAAAAAAAAAAAAAAATCAAATATTTATCTATAAAACACTTAATTTATATATTCATCTATGTACAGTGACAATCAACACCAAAAGCACTTTCATAAAAAAAAAAAAAAATTAATAATGCACACTAGCAAACATTTAAGTCTTAACTCTTTCTAATTTTTCACAAATTTAAAGATGCAGCCCAACGAATCAAAATATAAAAACAACATCTCTCAAATAATTTCAATTTCCAATAAATTAAAGGGATATTTATAGATCTGTCCTTACATCTTTATAAATTATAATTTAGTCCCCCAAATCTTCATATTTAGGATTTACTCCTCCAAATCCTTTAAGTTACTACAATTTAGTCCCCTAGTTTATATTTTGGCCCGATTTTTCCATTTTACCTCTAATTCCTTCACTAAATTCTCCTTTTCTCTTCCCCCTCTCTTTTTAGTTCTTATTGGGTTCCTCCCTTCTTCTTATCTTCTCTCTCTATTCATTTATTGGGTTCTCTCTATATTGAGACCAAATGTATTATTCTCCACTAAATGTATTAAACCTAGAAATGAATTTATCCAATATAGAGAGGGAGAACCCAATAAATGAATTTATATTGAGACTTAAAGGTTTAATACATTTAATGAAGAATAATATATTTGGTTTCAATATATAGAGGGAGAACCCAATAAATAAATAGAGAGAGAGAAGAGAAAAACAAAGCGAGAACCCAATAAGAACTAAGAAGAGATGGGGAAGAGGGAAAGGGAATTAACTGATGGAAATCAGGGGTAAAACGGAAAAATTGGACAAAAATATAAACTGGGGGACTAAATTGTAGTAAGTTAAAGGATTTGGGGACTAAACCTAAATATGAAGATTTGGGAGACTAAATTATAATTTATAAAGATGAGGGACAAATATGTAAATACCCCTAAGTTAAAATAAGATAAAAAGGAATCAAATCGTAGCAATATAGGAATTAGGAAATAGGAGATTGTTTTTGTTTAAGTAGAGGCACACCTCTTTCTACTTAAAAAAAAAAGGGAAAAAAAAAAAAAAAAAAAAACAAGACAACAAGCGGTGACGTGGAGATCAATCGGTTCGGACGCGCATAAAGCAACGCCGATTTTCCCGCCAAACTCCTCGGCGTTTCTCTCTCCTCTCTCTCTCGCTCTCTCTCTCTCTCCAAACTTGATTTATCGTTCTCGCTTTTCCTCTCGCTTTTTTTTTTTCTATTAATTCCAATTTTTGATCCATTATTATTATTCTTTTATCTTTTGGTTTGGGGAATTGGGAGATTCCTCGAAACCTAAATGGAGCCTCGCTAATCAAATCAAATCCTCGGTTAGTTTTTCCTGTTTCTTTTAATTTCCCCAATTTGTTTTGCTTTTTGATAATTTGATTATTTACTTTTGAGGATGATTGCGTATTATGTTGCTTGGTTAATTTCGTTGCAATTGCTGTAACATTTCTCAGGTTCACATTGTTTAAATTTTTATTCTGAATTAGACTATGCTAAATATACAATTAGGGTTAACTTATTTTGGATTCCCCCCCCCCCCCCCCCCCCCCCCCCCCACCCCACCCACCCCCCCAAAATGAACGTAGATAAATAGTAATGGAGGCCAAACAGTTTAATTATGATCCATTTACACTTTTTTTTGAGAAAGATTGTTGTGTTTTCAGGGTTTTTTTGGTTTTTGGGCAATTGGAGGACTGATGAGTTTGTGGGTGGATTTAATTCTATAGACCTTGGTCTTCGTGCATCCATTTGCTTCAAAACATGATGTGCTGTGGTGGAGTAGAGGAGGATCTACTTAGTCAGCCCACAAACCCTGCAGTCGTGCTGCCCAACCGAAATGCCCCCGGTATATTCCTAAATTTGGTTTGTTATATTTACAATTTGTTTCTTCGATCTTGTCTAATGTTTATTTGAGTTGGATAAGTTTATATTTTTAGAAGACATTAGCATTTTTTTTCCCAGTAGGTGCCATATAGCTTGATTGTAATTTATTATTTGACTTCTTTACTTAATGGATCTTCTAATGAATCAAATCCGTTGAAAAATCAGTACTCTATATGATCGTGGAAAAAATGTTGCTTTAGGGGAAACGTAGAGTATAAGTCTATAGCTGTTTCATTAAGAGTGTTATGAAATGTAGACAATGCACAGGTCAGCCTTCCTCTAGTTGTTTTGCTCTATAGCTACGCCAGAGGCCCGAAGAAAACAAGTATGTTCAATAACGAAGTCAAGAGCTTGAACGAAAATGAATCCCTAACAGTGACTTGCATGCTATAAATATACAAAAATGTAGTCGCTAGACTCCAACGAATCTAAGTCCTTAGTGGTCTCCTCAAGGTCCACCTTACTTTGAATGATTTACCTACTTGTTGTGCGGCTAGGTATTAGTAAGTTACACAATTGACCCTAACCTAGCTTGTAAGTCCTCCAGTAAATTACCTGCTTGATAGGAGATAAGATGATAAGTATGAGATATAATGGACTCGGATTGGAACACAAAGCAACAGTTAAACCTATCCAATCAAATGATGGTCACAATTGAAATATGGGGACAATCTCAATGCTCGAAAAAGTAAAGATTCCACTTGTTCTGCTCACAGGATTATAGACAAAATGAAATTCTTTTCTTAGTGTCATTTAAGGAATAGACTCATCTAGTTCTATGGGTATTGTTGTGAATAGCCTAGATTTTATGTCCTTATCATTATTAATTGACTCGGTTCTAGTGGCTGCAAATGTCTAGTAGCTTCCATTCTATCCTCGGTTATTGCATTTTGTGTTTGATCTCTGTTCCACTTTCTTCTTCATACCCTACTATCTTCGGTCAATGTTAACAACAAACTATTAACAATCGTTTCTTGTTTGATGCCTATTTTGTGAGAGGCCGTTGATTTGATGGTGGAATATTAAGATTTGGCACTAATCTGGTTATCGGTCATAAAGTTTGGCCAGCAATATGTTTTTTGACAAAGTCAGAGGTGACATGCTTGGTAATAGAGTCACAGGGTGGGCGTTTGTGCAATTAAGAGTGAGATTGATGTTATGGAGGGAAAAATAACACATCAAGCTATCTATTTTACCCTTCATATAGATATGTAAATTAACTTTTGGTGCAATGATAGCTCTTCAAATGTCCTAAATTTGCAATTGGCCTTTTAACATTAATGCATCATAAATCAACCATAAGTTGTCCATAGATTTCAAGGCTGAAGTGATGATAAATGCATTAGGGACCACACCTTCATTGCCATTATAGGGCAAAGGCAATTATATATGTTCTTCGATCTCATTGACCCTTCAACACTTAAACTAACTACTATTTCTTGCATTGTATATCTTAGCATGTTATCCTATGTAAGAATGAAGTTTTGGCCAAAAACTTAGATAAAAATGTTAATTTCTTTGGGGACCATATTCCTTAACGTTACTTTGGCCTCTATTTATAGCACTCCCCCAAGTTTAGGTCATTGTCACATAGAAATTCTCAAGACTTCTTTACCTTTGTCGTCTGGAATTGGTTAAATGTTGACAAAAAATGAAACATTTAGAGGAACATTTAAGCATCATGTATCCTTTCAAGACCTAGTTTTGTTACCTTATAACCTAATTGCGTTACCTCTCTCCACTTGGCGATCTACATTAAGTTAGGAAAATTTTCAACACTAGCAATGCATTTCCAGAAGAAAGAGATTTAGTGCTCACACCAAATCATGGTTTATACCTTGAAGAGTGAACCAGGGGCAACGACTCTTCAATGTTAGGATGGAATATTTTTCATCACCATTTACAGAGTCGAAAGTATGTGTCTCTCTCATATTGATAACTTCTATCCCTTAATAGTTTTTTCGATAAACTTTATTCCACTAGTGCTAATGGAGGCCTTTACCTTAGGTATTGGACCCTTCATGTAGAACTATGTCTCATATATATTCAATTCTCTAAATCATACAAAGTATAAGCTCATCAAATAACATGATATTTATGGGTAAGGTGGATTAACAAAATTGGCAAAAATGAACCTCATCATCAATGGTATAACCTGTCCACATGTCAGATTCTTTTCCATTTTATCCATAGAGAGAAACTGATCTTGATACTTTGATCTATTATGTATAAGGGAATGCTCATGTATGCCAAAGTAAAATTCTCCTACATAACTAGGAGTTTTATCTTTTTGAGCGCAGGTGGAAAATTCTACTATGGTTCATTAGTAAGAAAAAAATAATATAAAGTATCAAAAAAGATCAATTAAAGATGCATTCGAAGATTCTGATACATCTGAGAAAAAACGAGGGCTAGCAAATAGACATGTTAGGTAGACTATCAGGCAAATTTCAAGTTGAATAGTTTACGCTTGACATATATCTTTATCTATATACTAAATGGGTCATGCTTCACTACCTATATTCAAACCGGTGGATAATCATGTTGACCCAACCCAGTTAATATGTTTACAGGTATGCAATTTTTCCCAAAAAGCAATAAAAATTGACTTTATTTTTTCCGTATGAACTCGGAGATCCTAAGAAAATCTAATAAGTAGTTGCTAACTTTACTTGTAATATATTTATTTATGTAAAATAATAAAATTTTGCTTATTTAGAGGTAAATCTGATGTGTGTGGAATTTAGATCTTAACTTGTAAACTAAAAAAAAAGAAGCTATCCATTAATTTATGAACTACATTTGTTTTAATAAGTCACAAGATATGTATGAAGAAATTTTACGGATTATATCTGGTTCTAAATGGGTCAATAGTTTTGCTATAGAGAACCCCTTTAATGAATGGGTTATTTCAGTTTTTTGTGACCTAAACCCACTTAGCTTGACTTGTATTAAAGGTTCACATGTTAGGCTAGCTTGCCACCTTAGAAACAAGTTGCTTCAAAGTCTCAAGAGAGAGAGCATGTGCTACTCGAGTGGTTAAAGCTATAATTTCTATTGACTTCACCAACACAAATTTGACACAAACAAGCACTACTCCATGCTTGTTTGCTTTATGGTTCATAACATGTATTGGACCAAGTGAGCTTCCATGTCAGATCTGAAGAAAAAGATTATGTCAAATAATATAAATAAGCTTTATATGTATCGTAGCTTCCTAATTGGGTTCAATCATTATCGATTTCAGGCCTCATGATTGAACTATAACCTCTAGCTAAACGGATATATCTAATTCTTTGATTTGGTCTATTGTCAAATTTGGTCATGTGTCTTCATTGCACCTTGCTCCGTCATTATAAGTTTGACCTCTCCTGGTCTGATCTAATTGCCTCCACAATTGCACATGGCGGTCATACTCCTCATGACCAGATTGTTGCATTACCATTATTGGTTTGACCTGATTATGTGATTCTCTCTCTTCTAATATTGGTCCTCCTTGCTCGATTTCTTTGTTGGTCCCATACTTATGACTTGATCAGTTTGCACCTAATGCTAGCCCAGTCTTCTATAGCAGATATTGTTCCATTATTAATCCAATCTCCTATACTTGGGTCCTCTTGGTTAGGTTTGGTTGCATACAACATGGGTCTGTTGCTTTATCCCAACTTGTTTTTTATTTTTTTTGTCAATCTCTACTTCTTTTTCATTTTCTCTAAAAACTATGGGGTGACTAATACTTGTCAAAAGCTATCTATATTGTTTATTTGTCAAAGTCAATACCTACTGCTGTTAATATTTTTGTTTAATTTGAATTGGTGATTGTAGATACGAATTTTTTCTTTGACAAAATCCACCGTTAGTGATTTGTTCACTAAGCCTTGTTGAGAAAATAGTTTTCTTTTAGGTTTTTAGTGCATGTTTCTCTTTTTGTAACAAGCTGGACATGATTTAGATCTATACTCCCATTTTGAGGGGGAATGTTAGAGTATGTAGAGTATTAGAAGTTATTTTATGTAATTTTTATATAAGTTATTTTATGTAATTTTTATATTTATCTTAGTGTATAATAACATTTTAGTAACCTTAGATGGGTGTACCATCTTTATTCCTGAACTCTAAACACACTCTCAAAAACAAAATAAAATACAATAAGTACTTTATCTTTCTTAAACTTTTAGCTGTGTCAGGATTTTTATTTTTAGAGCTTTTCGTTTTGGAGATCAACCATCTTCAAAGATTTTCTCCGAAAAAAATATTTTTAAGAGCTTGTTAGTCAAAATTCTTGCATCTATCAGTAAAATCTTGGTTGGTTGTTGAGTATGTGAACACCTGCTTATGACTTTAGAGGAGAAAAAGATGAGGCAGATGATATCTTGTATAGTTGTGTGTAACTAGATAGATGGAAGGCAACAAATATCTGTGTTTGGTTGAATAAAATATTGTAACCGTATGGCAATCCTTTAGTTCATTGGTTGACCAAATTTTTTTAGTAGCTGTTGATGTAACATTAACATGTAACTTTCCTCATCAGTTTGGAATCTCCATCAATAGATGTATTTTAGTTGGATTAAAACCATTTGTAAATATTGCAGAAGCTGTTTTTAGTACAGATCATTTTTATGTCATTTCAATTGGAGATATCTGACAATGTCCATGCAACAGAGATACTGCTACGGTTTTAATGTCTTAGACTTCTTTACTCTGCTTATTTTTGTATGGGATTTGGTTAAGTGTTAAGTGAAATAATCTTATTTTCTTTTTTCATATCTATTTCTGGTTTAATAGATATCTTCTATCTCCTTACAAGTAATTTTCTTTTCCCTTCTTGTAATTTAGGTAATGACATGCCAAGAGGCCCCAATGCTGCCAGAAGTGGAGCTCCTAAAAAAGCTTTACCTATTGAGATACCAGCCATACCAATGGCTGAGCTGAATAAACTGACTGGTAATTTTGGGCAAAAGGCTTTGATTGGAGAAGGCTCTTATGGTCGGGTCTTCCATGCAACTTTGAGTACAGGGGAACCTGCTGCCATCAAGAAGCTTGATCCCAGTGCATCCCAGGATTCAGATGCTGACTTTGAAACTCAGGTGAAAATGCTGCACAGGCATTTATAGGTCTACTTCCATCTTAAAAATTCTCATATGTATAGACTGTGTTTTAGCATAATCTTTAAAGACTTTTAGTGAAGGATAATGGGCTGATCCAAGCTGAAGCCCCGGAAAAGGTCATGTCAGTCTAGGTTGTGCCAGTTTTGCTATTGGATTGCGAGTAAATGTGTATTAATTTTTTCAGACCATCAAATTCGTTTTGATAATTTTTCTTCAACATGAACTTGGTCTCCTTTAAACGCAACACATATATTGCTGAAAGAAAATTTGTGCTCACTTTTGACTCTATCTAATCAGAACTAGTGGATTCCTAACTAAATGTTCATATTTGTAATTGTAATTGCTTCTTTTTAATTTTGGAATTAAACTTTTGATTGTATAGAAGCTTGTCCACCCTCTAACTAAAACCCAAAAATTATGTGGTCAGATTTTGGGATCTAACCCATTTGTGCCCTAATGGTTTGTTTACTTTTCAAATAGTATTTTCAGTCGTTGTATTGAATGCTAGTAACTTCACTTTCTTTGGTTGTTCCTTTGCAGGCAACTTTACCTAGATCTGATTACTTTCTTTCATCATATTTGATGTAGTTATCTGCAGTTTCAAGACTTAAGCATGAGTATTTTGTGGGATTGTTGGGCTACTGCTTGGAGGGAGATAATCGGATACTGATATATCAGTTTGCAACGCTAGGTTCCTTACATGACACTCTACATGGTAAAAACTGTTCTCTGGTGTTTTTCCTTTTTGGAATGCTAGTTTATGGTAACGTAATTCGAGATCTGCATTGCCTATAGTTTCTAATATTCTAACTTCAATATTTGGTAGTGGATATGTTTGAACTTCATTACTTAATCAAAGAAGGAAGAAAGTTGACCAACTGTTGCATCTCAAATTGTCAAATTACGGGAAGCTTTAGATTTGATGGTGTCTTCTTTTCTTTTTCCTTCTTTTTTTTGTGTGGTTGTCTAACACACCCTTCCTTTATTCTTTGAGCTTATTGTTTCCTTAAGAAATTCTTTCACCATTAGCTGTTAGATTTATTTTAATTTTCGAGCTGTTTAAGGTGAGTCAATTTTTTTGGCGCAGGAAGGAAAGGAGTACAGGGTGCTGAACCTGGTCCTGTTCTAAGCTGGAACCAAAGAGTGAAAATTGCTTATGGTGCAGCAAGAGGTCTTGAGTATCTTCATGAAAAAGTTCAGCCTCCAATTGTGCATCGAGATGTCAGATCGAGCAATGTTCTTCTTTTCGATGATTATGAGTCTAAACTTGCTGATTTCACTTTATCTAACCAGTCTCCTGACACAGCAGCTCGTCTACATTCCACTCGAGTCCTAGGAACTTTTGGCTATCATGCTCCAGAGTAAGCTTATTTTCCTAAAGTGAAGATTGATTGTTTTAAGAACCTGAATGGTGTGTGTGTGTGTGTGTATATATATCTATCTATCTTAGTCTTTATGAACAGAGTATTAAAAAGACACTGTAGATGCTTTGTATTTTTTGTTTGTGGCACTTATTCTACCACAGGATGTTTGTGAGTCCTTGGAATGTATGTGTTTTTCCATGTGACACATTAACTTATACGCTCCATGTGTAGTTGCCTTTTGAGTAGTGTGGTTTTAGAGTGAAGGGATCATATATCTTGTGATCTGTAAAAAGTTTTGTGGTTTTTTTCTTGAGATAAAAAGTTTTGTGGATTTATTGTTCAGATTAAGTTGTTCTTCTCTCATAGGTTGGGTAAAGACTATTAACCTATCAAAACTCCCTGACCATGCCATCTATATGTCAATGGCAAAACCTTGCTAGCTAGTTGGTAACCATGAACATGTAAGCTAGTTAATTTACATTCATCATTCATATTGTTTTGCATGACGGGCGTGACAAGACACGAGACTCTGACACATGAAACAACATTGACATGCAAGAAGTATTGTGTCAGATACAATGTTCGCGATGAGATGGCTTCACAATGGAGGTTTTGTGATTCATGATTTACACTTTTTTTACTGGGTCTCATCTTGTTGCATTTTTCAGGTAGCTTATCTTTAATCGCCTTGAGTTTCATCTGTTGAATCTCAATTTCTAAACTAAAATGAAATCCACAATTGGCAAAACGAGTCATTTTCTTCCATTCACCTCCATTGAGGGCCATCTCCTTTTCCTATTAAAAGAAAAAAGGAAAAAAAGAAAGAACTGTTAGCTGTCATTATTGCATGTTGTTCCCTGGTTCAGTGTTCCAATCATATATTTTCACCTTCTTTCTTTTACTGGACATCTTGTGATTATATCTTTTCATGTTTTGAATCACCATTCAGATTTCCTGACCCTATCCAATCCTTGAACCACTACTACTGAGCGATCAAGGTACTACCACCAAATCTGACTGAATTCCCTTCAAAAAATACCCAGTTCTCACCATAAGTGCATCGTTTTACAGAATGAGTAGATAAGGAATTATCTGAGACATGTCAGCATTAATCACGCACATAGTTTAAGTGCTTTATTTATTGCTTTTCTAATATGATGTGAGTTCCCTTTAACTGTACACACTCACTTCTTTCTTCAAACAATAAATAACCACTTATTGGGATGAGGCAAAATGAATTGAGACGCACAAACTTGGGACTGGTAATATATATATTTTTTTTGGAGCTTAAAACGGCTGGTGTAAACCCTTCTGGACTGTTAATAATTAAGAACTCCAATGGAGAATGCAATCTAATATTCACTGAAATATTACAGTTTTTTTTTTTTTTTTTTTTGGATAAAGTGCTTGTCCATCTCTTCTTTATGTTAAACTATTACCATTTATCGAATACACTGGACATTATTACATATCAAAATTTCTTTTGTAAATTTCTTTTTCCAGGTATGCTATGACTGGATGCCTCACTCAAAAGAGCGATGTTTATAGCTTTGGTGTCATTCTTCTCGAGCTTTTAACTGGAAGAAAGCCAGTGGACCATACCATGCCTAAAGGACAACAAAGTCTTGTTACTTGGGTATGCTTGCTACTTGCTCAGTGATCTTACCTCATTAGATCTTTTCTCCTTTTGCTATCTAAACTTTGCAGCAATTTAAAATTTGTTCTCAAAAATCTAAACTTCGAAACAACACAGGCAACTCCAAGGTTGAGTGAAGACAAAGTGAAGCAATGTGTGGACCCAAAGCTAAACAATGATTATCCACCCAAGGCTGTGGCAAAGGTATTATTCTATATTGTCCTATGAGATATTTAAATTTCTTTTTATATTTAAACCGAAAGCATAAATTTATATACCTGTCATGCTTTTAGTTCTTTCTGTCCTATTTTTTTCTCTTGAAAGTATATAAAAATCATGTAGTTCAGGTCAAAGTTTTAAATATCAGCTAATACGGTTATGTATTGCCGATATCGATATAGTCGCTATACTAGTGGCATCAATATTGCTAGTATCGTCTATATTTTCTTATATTTCTAATATGTTACATTCAATATTATTGATTTTAAATACCATAAACCATCCTTGATACTGATATGGATTCCAAGATCTTAAACTTTGGTTTAGATCATTCTCCAAAAGAACAAAAATAATAACTCTTCACTGTTCAAATATACAATGGCTTTTCTTAAAATATTGCAATTTCTCTAAGTAAATTTACTTATGAACTACTAGAAAGGTGCATATGTTGTTTTTTTGAATGATTAAATCTCTTACTACGACTACTACTACTATTGCTCCTTCTCAAGTGATATTTGGAAAATTGCTTCCACATCGCATGAACTTTAGGACCCAATATAAGGTTTTCTCAATTTGCCTTCCAGTATTGTGGGAAAATTATCTGTTTCCCATAAATTTATTTAACATTTTTTTGGAGAAAAAAATTAGAAAGGATTTGTTAGGTAGAGATTCAATTGCAAACTTTTGTTAAATCTTTGATAAGGCCTTTTGCTGGATGACTTATTTGGAAGGAAGACAGTTTTGACCATGATTACGATGGTGGCGATAGCAACGGCAGAAATAAGTTATACATAGGAAAGTAATTTTCAAAAAGTTTGTCTCATACTGTGTTGGGACCACCAACACACATAAAACTTGTTATTAAGCCCAAAAATATCTACTTCGATTAGTGTTGCTTAGAAAAGATGTTAAAATACCAGTGCAAAGAAATAAAAATGACAAAAATACAAATAAAATAAACTCACCCTTAAAATAGTACTAAAATTAGGAGCTTTAATATAATCAAGAGTCCTAAAAGGGTTGGATTGAGGATTAGAAAATAAATATTATGAGGATTAAAAAAAGTCACACTTCCAAACATTCCAGTTCTCCCTCCCTTCCCTTTTTTCTGTTTGGTGTTTAATTATAATAGACACAGATAACTGAGTGAGATGTCCCTCTTCACGATGGTTTGCCTCCACCATGGAAAGAGACAGAGAAAAGTGTACATGAGAAGAGTTGGAGAAGTCTGCTGTTTTTTTTTTTTTTTTCTAGTTATTATTGACGATAGGAGTGTCAAGCAACGATCACATGAGTCTTGAGAACTTTGTATTGATTCCAATTTTCTTTAGCGTTTCGTATCTTTTTATTTTACTCTGTTTGTCTCAAGCAACAATCACACGAATCTTGAGAATGTTGTATTAATTCCAATTTTCTTTAGGGTTTCGTATCACTTTATTTTACTCTATTTGTCTCCTCTCTTTTTTATATTTGGTATTTCATTGTAGCAGTCGTAGGTAGTCGAGTGATGTTCCTCTTAAGCACAGTCTTCCTTCACCATGGGCAAGAAAAAGAAGGACATGAGAAGAATAGGAAAGGTCTATGATTATTTTTCTAGTTATTGTTTTTTTTAGATAAAAAACGGTGAGCTATTGCTCCCGCGTTCCATTAAAATGGTTTTAACAGAACTTACAATAAGCTGAAAAAAGAAAAGTATGTATACCCAACCCAAAGCAAAAGTGGGCAATAACGTAGTCTAGTACAAACTATATAGCCATAATAGTCTAGTACAACCCATAAGTGTTATCATGAATGCAGTCGATGGCGTCCACTATCCCTACTCCTCATCTTCTTGGATGTCGCGCACCACCTCCTCTTCACCATCTCCTTGATCTGCTATGCCATGTGGTGTCCTTAAAGTCTCCGTGACATTGTTTTTGGGATGAGTGGCATGGGAGGTCGTCCCTGAGTCTCCAAATGTTGTTATCCTCAATAACACATCGTTAGTAATACAGTAAATACAGTAGTCCAAACTATAAGCCTTATCAGTAAAAATTCTTCTATTTCTTTCCAACCATAGATTCCATGCTATAGCAGTTATGACACTTCTAAGCACATTGGGGCTACTACCCCTGATTTCAAATCGTGTTCATACTGATGGCGAGATGTCCCCCTTAACTGGATGTTGTGCCGGTAAACCACTTCTATCCAAATCACCTTAGAATAGGGACATTCTAACATCGTATGTGACATTGTTTTTGTGGCTGAGCCACTTAGCACACACTGGGATCCTGCCAACCCCTACGCTGCACGTTATATCATGTGAGAACTGCATTCTTATCTAAAAGCTAAAGGATGAATTTAACTTTGAGGGGGGCATTTTACATTCCAAATGTGAACCGTTGGAAGTTATTGTTGATGATGGAAATGACAAGCGTTTGAAAGGTCTATGATTCTTTTTTAGTTATTGTTGATGATGGGAATGACAAGTGTTACTTGTGTGAGCTTCGAATTGTACCGATTCCAATTTCGTTCCAATTTTGTGTCAATTTTTTACTTTTCTTTTTTTGTTAATAAATTAATAATTATTATAATAAATGATAAATTAATAGTTTTTAGTTAAACATTTGATCCGAATACTAATAGGAGTTAAATGGAGCTTGATAAGCTGCTCTGAACCAACCTGAATTTTTTGGTTTGGACACAAGATCATGCTTGATTGCTTATTGGTAGGGTATGGATCCAAGAAAATAGATCCAATTCTTTAATATTTCTAAATGTTGATTCCTAAGGACGAAGATCCTCGGATAACCCGATGATTATTTAGATAGATTAGCTTACTTAGTTCTACAGTTAATTCATCTGTATTCTTCTCAAGATGATTTATGTTTATTTGTTTGATCATATATAAGGATAACCAACACCAACGTTTGTAGTTTTTATTTGATTTTCAATATAAATTTGTATTTTTTTTTTTAAGAAAAATCGGAAATTGGATAATCCAGAAGTCAAATTCATGAGTTACTATAATACTATATTTGAATTCTCAAGTGGATCCAGATTTCTTATTGGGTACGGATCTCATGGGAATTTTATGGATTTTTAGTGGACCCCTAATTGGATCTTATACTATCCATCATGAATTTGACCCTGTTTAACCCCTAAATATTAAGTATTAGAATTTTATAGGGATCTCTCAACAAAAATTTAGTAAACTAAAGTTAAATAGGAATCCAAGTTTGAGTTTATCACACTAAAATTAGATAGGAATCTAAATAAAATGATGGTAAGAAAGAAACGAGGGGACAAGATGCTTTGAAGAAGGGGAACGAACTCGAAAGTCTGAAACTATTTGTTTTTAAGAATGCTTATAGATAGATTATACATATTGATTCAAACTTCGAGAGTTTTCATTGGTTATGCACTTATGTGTGTAGTGTTCTAAAACTAAGTTTAATTACTCGCTTGGTCCAAGAGTGAGTAGCAAGTACTCGGAGAACTCGACAAGTACTCATTTAGAACTCGGAACATTAATATATCAATATATATGTACTAAAATTGTCATAGAAAAATATTTAACTTCAATACTGAAAATATTATAAAACAAATTTCATATCTTTCAAATATCATCGTAGAGGTATTTAGTTACTTATCAACTTAGTAATGAAGTAACAATTAATAAAATATTTAGAAATTTAAACCTCTAATTATCTTTTTTTACAGGTGGAAAGTAATAATGTTGTAATTTACTTTGAAAATAGCTTGATGCACATACATGCATGCATGAAAAACTTTATGATTTGAAAACTTGGTAGTCTTGTACCAATTTGAAATTCTGGACTTTGGATTGATTTTCTCAATGATAAAAAATAAATATGTTTGCATGTCTTTCTGTATTCAGATGGCAGCAGTTGCAGCACTTTGTGTTCAGTATGAAGCTGACTTCCGACCTAATATGACAATTGTTGTGAAGGCCCTCCAACCGCTGCTTGCAAAACCTGGCGCAGAACAACAAACATGATCGACGGTGCTGTGTTCCTTTATCTCTGTCAAAGATCAAACTGAGCAACTTGCACGGACCAAAACAATTCTATTGATATACTATGGCGTCATCATCGTGCATATGGAGATCAGATGCATCCAGGTTTCAGTGAGGGATACTGTGTTGAGAGTGAGAAAAGATGACCAAAAGCGTGTTACTGTACTTGATTCCACCAATACACAGACTTCACAATAATTATTTGAAAATAACACAGTCAGTTAAATCCAAGGCAATCAGTTAAATCCAAGGCAATCGCTCAGGCTATGCTTGGGAGATTAGTTATGATGTGTTTTGAGGTGTTTTGAAGTGATATGTAATGATGTGTTTTACAAAATTCTTGTTAGTAAATTTTTGGATAAGTGTTTTGAGAGTGTTTTCAGAAGACTCCAAAACATATGAATATGTATTTTGAAGTGTTTTTTAGAACACTCCAAATCGAGGTGTATTGAAGTGTGTAGAAATTTTATCCAAAACAACTCTCGTTCCAATTGTCTCTCGCGTCTTTTTCTTTTTCTGATTTTTTTTTATTTTTTCCATGTTGTATCTTATCCAAGCCTTTCCTATGATCTTATCTTTTAAGGAGGCGCTATTTATTTGTGCAAAAAGAAAAAAAAAATCCATTTTTTATTTTCTTTAAAGAGAAAGTTTAAGATTTTACAATACAACTTGATTCCAACATGATGTCTTCTACTATTGGAGAAATTAGGATTTTTTTTTCTAAATTTAGATGAATATGATTTATTACTTTTCTATTTTAATTTTTTCTATTAAATTCTCCATATTATCATATCATTGTTCTTTTTGTTTATTTATTATTTTCAATCAAAATTTTAAAAAGTTATGATGCAATCTCTAATAAACTTAGTAATATTCTGAAAAATAGTTTCTCTATTTTGAAGGAAAACAAATAATTCGATTGCGAAGTGAGAAAGTAAGGAATAATGTAATGAAATATATTATCAGTCCAAAAGGATGATATTTTATTTCAGATAAAATTATATTAATTTAAATATAATTTGTGTAGAAAGTTATTTTTGTCGTTTATATATTTATGGAACTCATGAAGATTCATGAGAAATTAAACTCGAAGCAAATACTTAAACATTTCAAAAATCCATGGTAAAAACACCCCAAAATAAGTACTATCAAAACACTCCAAAACACACTTTAAAGTACCGCAAAACACTTTGTCTTTAATTTCTAAACATAGCCTAAAAGTGTATATATACGTGCACGAGCAATTTGTAACCTTTTTCAGACACAAGGCATATATACAAAGCCAGAGGTGAGGATCCTCCAGCCGTCTATAAACTTTACACTTGCAGATTGTCGGAAAGAAATCAACGGTACTTACAATAGAGAGGAGATAGTCAGGCAATAAAAAAGTTCAAAAATTTGAAAATTCATTAATCTTACATCAATTTAAAATCTTGAACATTTTTTTAAGGTAAATAAAGCGAACTATTGTCCTCTATATTCTATTAGCGATAGTTAATAGAACAAGTATAAAGATAGATCCGATACAAATAACTCTTACATCCGTAAGTAAATACTAGGTCACTACAAATAAGGTATAACAACAACGAAATACAATGGTGATATATATATATATATATATATATATATATATATATATATATATATATATATATATATATATATATATATATATATATATATATATATATATATATATATCCTAATTCAATATACGAGGAGGGGGATATTGTGTTGAGAGTGAGGAAAGAAATCTCGTGAGGACTAACAATAAAAGGCCAGAGACACTAAGACAATCAAAACGATGTGATATTATCCTCCGCATTCCATTAAAATGACTTTAACAGAATATACAAAAGTATTCATAAATGTATACATAAGCAAAAGTGGATTACAGCATAGTTCACTATAAATTACACACTACATAATATTTAGAAATTAAAATATACAAGTGCAGACCAAGTCTACTCCTCTTCCTTCCGAATAACATGAGCCGCTTCTTCCGGACCAATATCTGGAATCGTCTGGAATCGTCGCTCTATGTGATGATCACGGAGTTTCTGTGATAGTATGGCCAAATATCTATTGGGAACTAGAGGAAGCAATAGTGCAGAGTTGAAATTCGTTCTCGGTACGTGGTTCTGTATCTGCCCAAGTGGTGATTGGAAGAAGCAAGCAACTGATAATATAAATCGAATTGCTTTGGCTTGTAAAAAGGATGAGGAGGCAGGGGAGAGTGACGGAGATGAGCCAGCAGTGGATGTCCAGGATCCGGTAGCAGCAGACGCAGCAGCATTTGAGCTCTGATTCGCGAATGGTTCGGATCCTTGAGGAGGTCATCTCTCAGCTGCTTTCGCTTGTTGAGGCTGTTGTCATTGATGCCTCCCTCTGCTTCTTCTTCCGCTGTGGATTTTGACTCTGATGTCAGACTCTTACGAATTTGTTGGGAAAATAATGTATGCTTTTCTTTTATTCTTTTTTTGAGATCGTAACGGTGAGCAACTGTCTTCCGTATTGTATTAATGAGTAATAACAGAATACTCATTTTATATCAACTAACAAAACGAAAATAAAAAGGAGCTATGATACTTATAGTTACCAATAATTACCAATAGTTTGGCCTTAAATAATCATATAGAACTAAAAGGATATGATATATAAAAAAAAAACCACAAAATATCCAAAAGTTTTCCACTAATAATGGACTACTGACATGAAAAAGCTCGCTCTCTCAATCACTGCCCGCAGAGCTCGCTCCCTCAATCACTGCCTGCGGGGCCCTGCATTGCCTCGTCTGAAGAGTCGTCCTGCAACTCCTCGTCTGTATCCTGCTTTTCTGATAGGCATAACCGCTCTCTCTCCGATAATAGTCCTATCCAAGAGATCAAATCACGATATGTGAGGTAAAAATATATATCAGTGGAATGCATATTCTGCTGGGCCTTGCATTGTCTTGTCTGGAGAATCGTCCTGCAACTCCTCGTCTGTATCTTGCTCTTCTGATAGGCATAATCGCTCTCTCTCCGACAATAGTCCTATCCAAGAGATCAAATCACGATATGTGAAGTAAAAACATATATCAGTGGAATGCATATTCTGCGGGGCCTTGCATTGCCTTGTCTGAAGAGTCGTCCTGCAACTCCTCGTCTGTATCTTGCTCTTCTGATAGGCATAACCGCTCTCTCTCCGACAATAGTCTTATCCAAGAGATCAAATCATGATATGTGAGGTAAAAACATATATCAGTGGAATGCATATTCTGCGGGGCCTTGCATTGCCTTGTCTGGAGAGTCGTCCTGTAACTCCTCGTCTGTATCTTACTCTTCTGATAGGCATAACCGCTCTCTCTCCGACAATAGTCCTATCCAAGAGATCAAATCACGATATGTGAGGTAAAAACATATATCAGTGGAATGCATATTCTGTCTAAAAATTCTATTATACCTCACTTTCCATATGTTCCAACAGATAGCTGTCAACATAATGTGACATATATAGATATCGTGTTTTGTGGACCTATTAAACCCTGCGTTTTGCCATATATCGGCAACCTCAGTCATGTCGATTGTTTTTCTTTTATTTTCTTTGGTTAATTACTGCATCTTTCATCAGAAATAGAAATGTCGCAGTTTCTACTTGATCAGATATCATCTCAGTATTATATATCTTGGTTCAAATTCAATGTTAAACTTGCACTTTGCGTCAAGTCAAAATATGCTGCTGCAAGCTACATTAGACTCGTAATAAATCTTCGGAAGAGAGATTTATATTCACAAAGATTTAAGGGGAAAAGTTACTCATTGGCTATTCATATTACCCGCCGTCTTTGGGAAAAAAAAAAAAAAAAAACTATTCATATTATGTATGTTTTACATACTGAACCTTATCTTTCACTTTAGTCAAGGCAGAATCCGATGAATCTTGAATCTTCAATGATGAATCTCCTTCTCGGTTTGAGGAAAAATGAAGAAAAAGAAAAAAAAATATGGAAAAAAAAAATATTTTCTATTATTTGATTTGAGAGAAAATTTAAAAGAAAAGAAAATATTTTTTTACTAACCAAAAAATTTATTTTTCCCATCTTCTTTTTCTATTTCGATTTCTATTTCTTCTTCTTTCTTCCATTTTCTTTCAAACCAAACACAGCTGTAGGCTCTATTTGGTTTGAAGGAAAGTGAAGGAAAACAAAAGAAAATAAGTACGAGAATGATTTCTATTGTTTGGTTTGAGAGAAAATTTAAAAGAAAAGAAAATGTTTTCAAACTAATAAAAAAAACACCATTTTTTTTTTCTTTTCTCTTTTCTTTTCTTTTTCTTTCTCTTTCTTTCATTTTTCTTTCAAACCAAAAACAACCTTAAGAAGAGATGCATTTATAGTCAGTGACAGTCGGTTATGATAGGAATTATAGTTGAATTGGAATTTTATATGTTCGAATAGCAACTGTATATTTTTTTGATAAGAATAGCAACTGTGTTTAGTTAGCTTGAATATAGTTTCTTTGTTTTTGGATAATTTGGTTTCCTTATCATCTGATAAGCATTCTAATGGATAGCTGATTTATCGTGATTGACTGGAAATGGACTCCAATATTGTTGGCAAGATCATTTCTTGCAGTTAAGTATCGCAGACTTGGTACTTGGAGTTCTTGCATATTGATTTTTAGGTTTTTGCCCAGTGGACTTTTGCCTGGACTGATTATCTTTGGTAACAACACTCAGTATATAAAGCTCATTTTGCATTTTTTTTTACCTCCATTTTTTTTTTTTTTTAATTTTGTGCTCAATCCCATGAAAGTCCCTTAAATTTTAATGCTATGTGATAGAGATTTAATTAGGATTTTATTAGAATTTGGTTAGATTTGGAACTATTTTGTTGCATTAGAATTTGATTAGATTTGATTAGAGATTTGGATAGATTTGGTATTATTTTGTTGCTTTAAAATTATCTATATATATGGTTTGTAAAACTCTAATTTGATATAGAGTAAAATATGATTTCTTTTGAAAGCATGCGATTTGCTTTATCAAATCTTTTCTCGAGTGATTCATGAGAGAGTGAGCGTGTGATTTGTCTGAGCGTGAGGTCCAAACCCTAATTAAATCTCCAAAACCCTAAGTTCTTCTCTAATTTTACCATCACAAATCCTAAATCGCTTTCTTCCGGAATCACTATGTCATCTCGAAAAGATTTTGGGTGCTACGAGTAATACCTAACAGTATGCCGAAACCAAAATTTGGTGTTGACCTAACCGATATACAATCCAATATCCTAATTGGATACATCATATTTTGGGTCAGTTGTCAAGATGGGGAGTTTCTAAAGGGGCACACCATTTTTCCCAGTGAGCCCACTTTACAGGACATTTTTGGTTCGCCGAACAGTTATTAAGTGGGCTTACTGGGAAAAATGGTGTGCCTATTTAGAAACTCCCGTCAAGATGTGATCAGACCGGATCTCATTTCCCGACTGGGATCCAAACTCCATGTTTGATGAATTATATTTAAGGATGAGAATAAATGGTTCCGAAGACCAAATATTAACTCATCGTATTTAAAATTTTAGATTAAAATGGTACATTATAGTTACATCCAGAGGTTTTCGCATAGTTTCAGACTGCTGACACTCAACAATGAAAATTTTTGACAGTATCAAGGCAATGAGTAATCTGACTTCTTAAAAGCCCAGTTATAGGGCTGTGGTCTAAACCACTTTATTTTGGGCCCAGATGACCTTCGTGAGCCTGGATGGCCCATTACTGTGCAAAGATGGAGGGCTGAGGTGCAAGGTTTTGCAAACTAATATGAATAATCACGGTTGAGATTCGAATCCAAGTTAGGAAACCAACGCGGCTATGTTAGTAATATGGAATTTTTACATATCAGTCCTTTATACCTTTAAAAATTAGACTTTAGTAGCTAATATCATCATATTTTAATTTTAGTCCCAAATACTTTAAGTTACTTCACTTTAATCCTCCTAGATAATTTTTTGTCCGAATTTTTTTTATATCTCTAGAAGGAAGGAAAATATCAATTATTTTCCTCCCTTCCCTCTTCTTCTTCTTATTGGATTTCCCTCTTTATTGGATATGGCGTTAGGAAAAGAAAAGAAAGAAGGAAGAGAGAGATTAACTGAAAGAAAAGAGAGAGAAATAAAAGAGAGAGAGAGAGGAGAAGAATGAAAATGGGAACCCAATAAGAAGAGAAGAGAGGAGGAAAAGGGAAAGGAGCGAAATAACTTATATTTCCCTCCCTTACAGGGTATAAATGAAAATTCGGGCCAAAAATTAACCAGAGGGACTAAAGTGAAGTAACTCAAAAGATTTAGGGGACGAAAATCAATATATGAAGATTTTATGGACTAAATTCTAGTTTTTAAAGCTGTAAGGGACCTATATATAAAAACCCCTAATATAATATATATCCCTACAGAGGGTAACTTCGTCATTTTCTTAGAAATTAGGGTTTCTTTTTCTCCCAAAAGCTCTATAAAAACCCTAGATACCAACAGTCGTCATTCCTCCGACGCTTTTGCTGCCGAGGTTTGTCTTAACCCCCAAAACCCTCATTTTTATTAATTATTCTCTCAAAACCCTAAATTTTTCAATAACAATTTTTCTTAGGGATCGTAGTTACCGAAGAAGAGATTGTATAGTCTGTACCATCTCAGATCTAGTTCTTGTTTTTGCTTTTATTTTTCTGAGGCCTTTCGATCTCCAAATTTTCCTTCATAAAAGTTTTCTTTTTTTATTTGTCAATTTTGACCTGTTTTCTGAGCTCCTTTTTAATTTATTCTGATTTTCCCCCTTTTTTTTGGGGGGGGGGGAAAAGATGTTTGTAAATTAAAATTGGAAAAATGGCAATAAATTAGAGTCTCTGTCACGCTTATACAATAGCGTGCTCAGCGCTGTACGTTGCCGAGATTCATACGAGCTGAGATTCTGGCGGTTGTGATTAATTTTCTATTGCTTCTGCATTCAGATGCTCGGACATCTGTTGATTTTAATCCAGTTTTGATTGATTTTTTTTTTAATTTTTTTAATTAATTTGTTATCTCCGATTGGATGAGTTCTTAAATTCCTTAAGGGGTGAGCAGAGTTTGGTAAAAATCGGAATCTTAACCGATCCGATCAAATCGGAATCGAAATCGATTTCTGTTCTATCAACTGACCTGAATTTGTTTCCGCTCCATTTAAAAATATTGAATGAATATTTATAGGGCTCAGCGTATCGGATATATCTAAATAGATATTCGATTATCCAAATAATATTGGAATACACATCTCTATTAATGAGAGTATAAGAAGTAATATTGATTTAATATTGTGTAACATATTAAGAAGAAGAAGAAGTATTTTTTAATAGTACAGAAATAATCATTGGAAATATGTACTATTTTTTCTTTTAGAAGCTTAATATCTGGATATGATCTGAATTTGTATTAGATTTTATCAAACATAATAATAAATTTAATATTCGAGTAATACTTGTATTTGTATTCTTATTTGGAAAAAGAAAATAAATATGAATACAATAATATATATATTTGTACTGTTCTATATCCGATCCAATAAAATCCCTAGAATGGTAGAATGGAGGGAGAGAGTGGTTTTAAAAGGGTAGATATCCAGAGAGTGGAGATAAGATCAACTTTAGATTCTCTTCAAAAATTGCGATTGCAAGTACCGTTCAAAGTTTATCTCATCAAATTAATTGGTGATTAACATTATTTTTAAATTAATACACACCAATGTCCCCAATGATTTGTACTTAAGTGTATTTATTCTAAAAAAAATCTTAATCACTCATCGACTTAAAAGGATAACTGAGATTGGGTTGTCCCTCCCTCCAAATACAGTAGTCTCCGGGCGGGAATTTCTAAATGAGCACGCCACTGGTCTCAGTGATTTTAACCTTGTTCAAAGGAGGTGGGTTCACTAGCACCAGGAATCTGCTCATTGAGAAATTCCCCGTGACGGACGGGCCTGCGAACCAAAGAGATAATTGGGAAGTTGGTTTCTGTTGCAGACCCGTGAGCCAAATTCACTTTTGGCTGGTCTTTAAAAATCCCGGGGTTGCAACTCCTAGAGATGAAAGTTTGAGCTCATAGCTACTCTTGAAGTCTTGAAGTTTACTGGGATTGGGTGGTTTAGGGAATGCATATGTGAGAATATGGACTTATTGTGGCTAGCCAATTCGAATGGTGTCCTACAACCTCGACGAGGTGGGAGGAAAAGCTTATTGAAAGTTTGGAACTGCCAATGCCACGTTCTTCCAGCATCCACAGCCAAGGTTTTAAACAGAGGTTAATTGAGAAGCAGGAAGAGTGTGCGGCTGGTACAAACTATCAATTCACAAAACTCCATTTTCATCGAGAATTTCATCAGGTTTACCTGTATTTTGACTGACATTACCGTTGAGATTCTGACAAAAACTAAGACATATCATACCATTAGCGAACACTTTGTCGTGCATTAACTATCTTTCGGTGACGATTATTTGTTATTATCACTAAAACCTCAAAATCTTTTGTCACAGAATACCTCGTCAGTGTGACCAATACAACTGCTTTCTTCACTGGCAAAATGTAACTTGTCTTTCAATGATTTGAACTAAAGGGCAGCACATATGATTCATCCTAATGGAAAATGCTATGAATCTTGTCGTGCCCTGTCGCCATGACATCGTTGAAGGCTAGAAATTAATACTGGTTCTCTAATGAACAAGAAATGCCAGTTTCAGAGCACAGAAACCTTATCAAGACAACACAGCAGAAGTTGATGCGATTAATCTCTTGGGTTCAATTTCAGGAGAGCATGTTCTTGAGTCATCGATTTGATAATCTATCTTGGAGTTAATTTTTTTGTTATTAGGGTTGCTTTGAGAATCTGTTATTTGTTTGTTGTTGCTTCTTGTAACCTAGATTGATACCCAGTATAGCTAACTTCTGCACCCTGGAAAAAGGACTGCACGCTGTTGTCTCAGTTATCTCCTAGAAAAGTTCTCTTGTGACTAGGGCTAGGAATGTTCAGTGGTACGGCGGTTGGAATTTGGAATTTGAAATTTTCCAATCAGATCCGAAGGTATTAGTCTTCGAATTTGGAATTTTCCAACCAAATCCGAAGGTATAAGTCTTCGATTGTTGCAAAAAAAAAAAAAATTCTAATTAAACTCCGATCAATTTCGGTCAGAATCGGATAAAACCGTCGGAATCGGTAATGGAATTTATCTTTGGATACTTAGTTGGACGGACGGTATTAGCCTCGAAGATATTAGTAAATCGATCGGATAAAACTGTCAGAGTCTGTGTTCGAGTTCACCCAAAAAGGCTCTCTTTGAGGTGCTAGGCAAATGTATAGAAGATTTAAGTAAACTAGTAGTACAAAATCTCATATTGGCATGTGAACTTGTAGTATCACTGACAAGTAAACAAAGGTGACAAATGTAAAAGCCATTTATTGAAAATTTTCCATCTTTGAACCCAAGTTTCTTAAGATTGCTTTACTATTTAGGTAAAATCATTCTCAAATCCCAGCTAAAAGCCAGCATTCGCAATAATACAACAACAACAATAACAATAATAATAATAGCTAAGCCTTTTGTCCCATGTACTTGGAGTTGGGATGCTCAAGTTAGACAGACAGTCGAGATTTGGTGTTTTCTGATTGGATCAGAAAATATTAGACTGTAACTGCTGTCGAAATTTTTTTCCTACTGAACTTCGACCGATTTCAGTCGGAGTCAGTTGTGGAGTTCACTCCTATTTGGGGTAGGCTACCCGAACCAAAAGAGAATCAAATAAGATTTATTATATTTATCACATGGATGATTCTTTTCCACTTATTCCTATTGAGCGATATGGCTTCATTTAAGCCTGCAGCAACCATATCTTTACGTGACACCTCAATTTTCTTCGGACATCCTTTCACTCTTTCACTTGTCGAACTGATACATCTATAAATCTACGTTGCTCATAACCAATCATCGTAGACAATTTTTGCGAATCTTCTCTTCGATGGGAACTACGTCTATCTTAGTAGATAGATGAATATTTCTATTTCTTATTTTCTCTTATAGTGTTATTGCATATACAACGAACATGCATATTTCTACGACATTTATTTTCAGTAAATTATTTATAGCCTAGCATTCGCAATGATATAATAAAACTGATAATAAAACTGATGTGATAGCAGCTCTTATAAAATTTTACCTTCAACCATAAATGAATATTAAATGAATATTACAGTCGCAAACATTGCGCTCCTTCATTTCAGTTTAAATTGATTGATATTGCTATCAATTTTTATATCGGTTTTAATAATAAAACTTAAGTAGCTAAACTGATTGCTCATTCATATTTCTCATCTGCCCAGTCTCGTAACACTATAGTTTTAGGTTATTCATTTACAAAATTTACAGTCCATATACTCTATTTTAGACCTACTCAGTTTAAAATCTCGAAATTCTAATATTTGCCTCTATATCTCCAACTTAGCATTTACTCCTATTTTAGTCTTATTATCAGCAAAAAAAATACACTAAAAAAATATAGAATAGCAAGGTATCTCAACTCACACACACCAAAGCATCTCATCCTAAGTAATCGAATAATAATAATAAATAATAGATAAATGACTACTTTTACAGGAACCAGTTTCATATACAGAATGGAGAAAACTAATCATTCAACAAACATATACTAATGTTTGTGTATGGTAAATAGATTTCACTATCATAAAAGCACAAAAATATCTGTAAGCAGCTCAAATGTCGCTGCTCAGACTGAAACTGCTCTGGAACAAGATCAGAATTCTCCCCTTCAATCAGGGGAAAATGCCCTGTACAAACATCCATTCATATTTTTTAATGCTGTAAGGGTCTCTACTTGGAGTTCAACTCGAATGCAAAACTGCGCTTTTAGTCACTGCAAACGAGACTTCAAGGGATCAGCGTGTGGCCCTCCTGTATGTTACAAGCCACATCGAACTTTTTCAGTAGAGACAGAATTACAGGGAGAAGTTACTAAGAGTCAGGCAAGAGCCGGCCATTGTACATCTTGTCCAGTAACTTGCACGCATCAGGTCTCTGCAAAAGTCCTTTGTTATTCATACTAGTTTCCCACGACCTGCAACCCCACAAGGAACACTGGTTACTGTTTCATTCCATGAAAGAACTATCCAACCTTTAACACTAAGGGATAAAAATTCGACTTATGGATGCCTTTTTAAACAAAAACATAAAATTACACAAGACAAGTTCTCATAGACATGTATCTTTCGTTTTTGAGAATTTCGGCTGGAGCAAGCACACATGCACAAACATCAGACTCGGAACAGCAAAGTAATTCAATTTAAATTTAAAAAACAGCTTGTAGATTGCTAATAAGATCCTCACTTGTAAGTGGGAACTGCATCCAAATTTATTTGTATAAATACATGTCAATATGACTAAATTCAAGGATCATAAGCGCCGAAGGCCTGTTATTTTTCATGCACATATGCGAAACATTTTCTCTAGAGTTGGCATGCATGCATCAGCCAGGCTGTTGAATACTTAAATCCCTGAGATAGGCAGTTCTCATGAGATTCCAAAAGATAATTTGGCTGCAACACCAGGCCAAAGAGAAGCCCAATCTAGGTGAAGATAATAGAAAAAATCGAATCTGGTGCTATGTGGAACATTCTGAAAGACAAGAGCTAAGCCAAATCTCAAGCATCCTGGGTTTTGGTAGGTACCTAAATTATATTATTTCCCCTGCTGTACTGCACCCAAGTGAAAATCAGAAATGCTCTGTATGCAGGATAGTATTATTTCCAGAAGAAAGTATTTTATAAGCGTGAACTAAAAAAAAAAAAAAACTGTCGCACAAAGATATATGATTTAGAAAGAAAAAGTGTCTGCCTAGTTTTAAGACCTCAGAATCCATATCAGTATTGGATGTTGGTTGATGATATAAAAAATTAGCAATATCAGTTGAAACATATTGCAATATCAGAAATATCGGTAAAAATATCTGTAATCGTGACAGTATCCTTACCGACATTATAGGATCAGTATTGTTTTTACCAAAATCTATCCATCTGGATTAGCCAAAGACAAATCAAGCACTAAATAGGTTACCGAGCAAGTAATATGTGAAGAATAGGAATGGGCAAATAATATTTATCAAATTTTGCCTCCATTTTAGCTACGACGTGTCCAAAATGAAGATCTTTCACAATCTTACTAAAACATGGTTGAACTAAATGAACTTGCAGAGTAGCTTGAGTTATAGTAGGATAATTGCAACCAAATAAAAATTCAGTGACATCGTAAAAAAAAACTTGAAGAATATTTTGTAAAGCTAATATCTCATTCATATTCTTCTATTTTCTCTAGTCAACTACTAGAATTAAGTCCATTAAATACAACAATAAATGCATCAATAATATTTCTATAAGCAGTAGCAGTATACAACAATAGATATATAGAATTCCCCTCAGGCAGTTTTTTTAGTCTTATATTAAATCTTTTGTAAATTTATTTGTAAAGCCAAATTCTACTTTGTGAACTTTAAATAAAAATACAAGCACTTCTAATTTTGAAAATAATTACTCTAATATCATCAAAAGCAATTATTGCATAATCAAATTTATAACATGATGCATACACCTAATATGAAAACAATCCGCCAGCACCATTAATTGAAGACCTTGTGGGGGTTTTACATCTTTTGAAAGGAGGAAGATGCTTCGTCTTCTTTGTCGCCCTGCTTGCATTTTATCTCGTTGTGACTCTTCTATTGGGTGTGCGCGTGCGTGCATCAGGCTGGTCTTTTTCTCCACCAGAGTTCCATCTCCCTGCGGTTGTTTGCTTTGGGTGGGTGGCCCGCTATTTATGGCGAACAAGTTTTGCCACTTGGCAGCGGGTATTTGGAACTAGAGGTATTTACAGAACTGTCCCTTAAATCTTTATAAATTATAATTTAGTCCTCCACATCTTCATATTTAGTATTTAGTCCCGCAAATCCTTTAATTTACTACAATTTAGTCCCCCGTTTATATTTTGACCCGATTTTTCCGTTTTACCTCTGATTTTCTTCACTTAATTTCCCTTTTCTCTTTCCTCTCTCTACTTACTTCTTATTGGGTTCCCCCTTTATTCTTTTCTTCTCTCTCTATTCATTTATTGGGTTCTCCCTCTCTATATTGAGACCAAATGTATTATTCTCCACTAAATATATTAAACATTTAAGTCTCAATATAAATTTATTTATTGGATTCTCCCTCTTTATATTGGATAAATTCATTTCTAGGTCTAATACATTTAATGGAGAATAATACATTTGGTCTCAATATAAAGAGAGAGAACCCAATAAATAAATAGAGAGAGAAGAGAAGAAGAAAAAAAAATCCAATAAGAACTAAGAAGAGAAGGGAAGAGGGAAGGGGAATTAAGTGAAGGAAATCAGGGATAAATCGGGAAAATCGGGCCAAAATATAAACTGGGAAACTAAATTATAGTAAGTTAAAGGATTTGGGGGATTAAATTCTAAATATGAAGATTTGGAAGACTAAATTATAATTTATAAAGATTTAAGGGACAGATCTGTAAATACCCCTTGGAACTAGGCTTGAATTATGCTCATGTGACATGAGTGTTCAGATTGGCAACCCTGCGGTTGTATTCATCATCTATCCAGGTTCTTCTTGCAGAGCTGACTGAATCGAATGTGTGCTCGCCATGGTTGATTGATCATTTTTCCACGTATGGATTGTTTTTTAACAAAATCTGTCTGACTAGATTAGCCAGGACAAATCAAGAACTAAATAGGTTATTGAGCAAGTAATACATGGAGAGCTCATTAAAGAGTATAATCTCCAAGAATAAATAGCAAAAATAAAAGTTGAGATTTAACAAGATTCGACCGAGATGAATATTAGGCTTAAATCCTCGGTGTAAAGTTGCCTTGTGGTGAGTTCATTCATTGAACAGAAGTAGTACAATCTCTCAATGACGCCCTTTCTTAATTTCAAGATTCAGACCATCTATAATTAACTTCCAAGAATCGTCACACTTTTTTCAGGAGAATAAAGGTACCTGTAGCTGGGAATCTGTAGGAGAGTATGTGGTTGAACTTGAATTCATCAGTTTTTTTTGTCATGGATAGATTCAGTCTCCTCTAGGAGATTTGCTTGCTTTATGATTAAAGATGTGGTAAAGATTTGACTTGATTAAGGACTCTTCATAAGCTGCCTGAGATAGAGATTTGAGTCGTAACCCGGCTTTTCATAAGATAATCTCTGGGCTCTGAGTAGTCTAATTGGGCTTCATTCGAGCTGGGGTTGTCATCTTACTAGGCTTTTCAACTTTGCCTAGGCCACATGAATTATGAAACAACAAGTATCACAACGGATAACTCAATATCCAATATGATAATCACAATATAGGTAAAACCTTGGTGGGTGCATCTCCTAGAGAAATATCATAACTAGTTAAACATTATAACTGGCATAAAAAGTAGAAAAGGATGATTTGGAACAATCTTTATATATCTTAAGAATCAAAATTAAAAAGGTGAAGACATACCATAACAATTTGGACACTCAGTAAACTCATACACATCTTTTGCTCGCTTTCTATTGAGTGCTTTCCATTTTCCTGTGCCCCCGCACATATCACCTGATTTTAGCAAAGGACAGCGAATCACCAGAATCACTGTCATTAAATGTAAAGATATATGTATATTTGCACTTCCTGCAAATAAATTTAACAAATCCTAAGTAACCATTCATTAGCTTTTATTTTATCTCAGTTGAACACATAGGTTTGAGAATAAAAACTCTTTCACATATTTCTAACAATTTCAATCTAGTTCAAATTGTTTATTACATAATCATATGAAAACAGGAACTAAAAAAGCATACACTAATAAGTTATCTTGAAAAAGATAGTTAACTATTCACCCCATTTACTGTGTTTCCCCCATTATTGGATAAGAAAATTATTTGAAAATCTATAAATTTGAAAATTAAGTCCATGCAATCCCTTCACCCGACATCTTCAAGGCATACCTCTATTTCTCTCAATGAATTTTCAAACTACAATATATACTGTGACAACAGCAACAATTAAGCCTTTTATCCCAAGTACTTGTGGTAGGCTACAATATACACTGTGACCAAGTAAAACAAATTCATTAACTTGCTGATGTGCTATACATTATAATTTCTAATGTAGATCGAGGTCTAGATCTTCAACCAGTTACCAACTTTGATCAATCATAGCAAAGTACTATGATTTTTCATTTTTTAGATGCCTAAGTATTTCTTACTTAGTCTCTCCTCACTCCTTGGATGCTTCCAAAATTACAAAAGTGCATTAAAAGTGAATTTTTAAGGGAAACAAGCATCCGTAGGTCATGCAGTGTATGACATTTAACTTCCAAATGTAGAATGACTTAAAAGTTAAAACTAACTTTTCAGTCAAGCCTAGCAAGTTTGAATGCTACATGATGAAATTTTTTGCCAAAAGACCCATAAATATAAAAAGGATAAGAACAAAGGCAATTTCTTACATATTATAGCACCACTGCCCCCACAGTTTCTACACACAGGTTTCTCAATTGCATCCAAGGCCAGTCCTTTAGCAACTCTTAGAGAAGAGCCTGAAACAGTAATTAATCCCACAGTTGCACATAAACAAGAAAGGCATTTACGTCTTAAAGGTAACATTTGAGTTTCCTGCATACAAGTATAATTTTCATTGAAACAAGGTATTCCAAAGCCTTAAAAGAAATTAAAATGTTCCATTCAGAAGGCCTGGATGTAGCATATCTTTCAGAATAAAAACTCCAGCATACTTAAAATATAAGAAAGTAATCTCCGTGAATGTATATAAATAACGATTATTCCAAGTGCATAAGTTTTTTCTTCTGAATTTCTAGATACTGCCAGTCACATGTATGTAAATTACTGAAGTAGATGTTAAGACTATCTATTGAACCTCGTGAGCTATAATTGAAGTCCACATCATATTGTACTCTTCCTGAGTATATCACTTAGAATCATTCCCTCCAACCATAGATCAGGAGAGAGGAGATTTTCTGCTTGTCATGAATCAGTCACAAGCATATTTAGGTCTCAAGAAAGAGGGAAGGGGCAACACACATGCACTATTGAAACTCAAGATGTGGGAACGAAAAATCTAAAATGCAGCGTTTCAATAAAAAGTGCTTAGAATAGATTGCTTAGCACACCAAAAATTTTTTGGTGACACACGTGTCATTTAACCATTTTTTTGGCACAAACAATCGAGATGGTGATCTTCCAACAGAAGTTGAAATGGAATGCAAGATTTGACCTCAAGCCAAATGAATACCAATATACCTTTCGTAAATGCAAAAGCATATGTGTTTACCCAAGCAAAGATATGCAACTTGGCTTCAACCCATATAAAATTCCTAATAGCACTTTAACCTTAGCCAGAATGACTATCCAAAGGCTCGATTCCAGCAGATATGAACGACTAACAAGTAACCCAGAAATGGAAAGAAGCTTCATCTTAACCTCATAGAATATGTGCATGTCAAATAGATACTTAACTTTAGATTTGAGATGTAACACAAACCATTAACGCAGTCGGGTTATCTTGATTGTGGCACAAAGACAACCAAAGTTACTAATCAGTTATTAAGGGTGTTTTCATTAGAAAATAAATTGCATGAAAATCATGTAATGCTTTATTGATGGCAACCTGAATGAAAGCAGTTAGTTCAATAGTTTCCAGTAAGTTTCAGATAGTTTTATGTGACAAGCTAATTTGGAAATGGTTTACAATATGTGGTGCTATGTAACAGTCTTCCATAAAGCCATACATTCATATCAAACAACAATTATTTTATACAATTCTATAGCATAATAATATTATCCTTATTAAAATAAATATTACAAATATATATTACCTAAGAAGCAAGCTCAATGAGACAATAAGATACGCTAGTAACTACCCAGCCAACTGGATTTTTTAAACCTAAGTGCCACCATAATAGACCTTCACGTCCACCGTGTTTGAGGATGGTTGCAGATCACTCTGCTTACGGATGTTATCCTCCATGTTTAAGCTGCAGCGAGCTCCAGATGACTTTGACTTGGCTGGTAATAAAGGAAATAGAATACAATAAAAAGTCTGAGTCAGTTACACGCTGTGTATATGTCAAAAACACCATTAAAGGTCTGTCAACTTATACATAAAAAACAATGATGACATTAAACGTATGTACTTTAAAGCTCGAAGAAACCTATCAAGCTATAGTGTTAAGAGCAAATGATCATAGATCGAAAAACTCTCAATGCAAGGCCGCCACTTCAGATATTCTAGTATTCCATGAAACTAACTTAACATGCAGAAAGAAAACAGATTTTTCAACTGATAGGCACAACATCCATCACAACAGCATGATATACCATTGCCTAACTAAAACAAATGCAATTCAATAATATACAGGCGATTGCCTTGTGATACTAAAATAATCTAACTGTTTGTGAAATTTTCTTCCATTTGTTTGCTCAAAAGCATTCTTTGTGCCAAAGAAAAAAAGTAACTGGTTCACGAACTATGACCCAGTGTGTGAATACCAGTTTATGGTGCATTTCCAATCTGGATCACCACAATTGGCAAGACGAGAAATAAAAGAAGATAACTAATGGATTCAGAAAGAATTTTTTTTATATCCAGCATTACAATTTAGCCATTTCTTAAAATACTTATTCAAGGTTTCGAGGACTTGCATACTATGGAAAGGAAAGTATGATTCTTCTTTATCCTCATATATTTACATGCGTATTTATTGAAATGACCCTAAAAATGATCCCGAGTGTACCAACCCAAATATCGATCCAATTAAGGCTACCCTCTTCAAGCCATGTAATGCTAAAGGTAGCATACTGCATACCCCATCCGTACCACAAATCGGATAATAGTGCTCCACAGTATCCACTTCAACGCTGAATTTACTTTGTATATGTGTACATTAGTGGGATGTATTGTATTTATTAGAAGTAAATATTTAGTAAATAGGAGATATGGGTTTATGCCTTTTCATTCAAATTGGAGAAGGAGACAGAAGTCAGCAAGGCAGTGAAGCATGTCTGGCCCTGGATGTGAATTCCATGAAGCACTTTTGTTACCCTACTCATGGGATGTATATGCCCGCGTACATGCACACACAAATAATAGAAAGTAGTCTAGGAACTGATAAAAAAAACATCATTTTTTTTTAAACCTCATTTGGTGGGCCTAGACCTCTTTTTTTCCCCTCATTTTTCTTTGAGCCAATGTCTAGACCTTTGTGTACTTGAGAAAATATACAAATCCTGGCATGGATGTGATGGGGATTATAAAAGCCAGATCTAAATAGGGATTTGATAATAAAGGCCAGTTCTGATTAGAGATTTTATGCTATTTAGGTTATATTATTAAAGATCTTCTTAGATTTGATTCTATTATTAGAAATTTTACTGGATTTCATTTATTTTATTGTAAATAGAACTTTCAGGCAGAGAATGACATGATATTAAAACTTGAAAGCTAGCACGCTTATTTGTTACCATTTTCTTTTTGGATTAGTTGAAAGTGGTGGTGTGAATTCACCTTTGTGTTGTGGCCCGAACTTTGATTTGCTCTACCCCAAATCCACCAAAATCCCCAAATTCCACTATCAGACCCTAATTTCCTCCCCCACAAACCCTAATTCCACTTTCTTCGATGTACATATAATTTTAATCAAAAGATAATAAATTTTGGCTAAGGATCTTTCTGTTACCTTCTCATTTAAAATATAAAAGGAAAAAAAAAAATCAAAAATTGAATTTTTTTTAAAAAAAAGGAAGAACATCACCTCGAACATTAGGGCAATTGAAAGAAGAGAGAGAGAGAGAGGTTGATTTTAGAGAGTGTTATCCAATCATTCTCTTAGCAATCTAATCCTATCGCTATAATGTGAAATTAAAAACAATAAAACAAAATAAATAAGCAACAAATTACGCATTAATCTAATTTAAGCATAAGTGACTGAAAGCACTAAAGAAGGGATCTTTCGAGAAATTCCTCAAAGACCCATTTTTGCAACGCTGACATGAGAAGAAACGAAACTCACTTCCTCCGCTACTGCGTTTGCTCCAGCTGTCGGAAGTGGCGGGAAAGAGCGCCGACGAGAGGATGACGTGGCGGCTGCCCCCATTTCTAACGGTAACACTCTCTCTCTCTCTCTCAAGAGTGGGAGTGAGCAGGGAAGCGAGAAGAAATCATCCTCAGTGAAGATAAAGCAACCAATGAGAGGGTGACACGTAATTCAATGGACATTTTTGAATTTTTAATTTGATTATATTCAAAATCAATCTGCATTTTTATTTAATTTTAACTTAATAAATTCTAATTTGATATGAGTTTATATTTAATATTAATACTAAATATGAGGATTAAGTATTTATTTGAAACTATTTTTATTATTTATTATAAAATTTATTAGTCATTTATTATTTTTAAAGTAAATAGTTTGGAGCCATATTCACCATTATTTTTTTTTTGGTCCCCTCCTTTATTTGTTTTACCATAAAAATAATCGCAATCATCAATTTTCTAAAGATGTTGATAAAGCCCATTCTTTTCCCACCCAAAAACATCTAAATAATCAACCTTTTTTTTAATAAAATCAAACAGAATAATATTTTTAAAGAAAAATCTTGATCAAAATATTTACTGATTTGACACGTTAACATAAATGGAATAACATTAGAGCTCCTATAAAAGGAATTAAAATTTTAATATAATTTTTTTTAAATTATGATTTAAAAAATAATAAATTATTAAATATTATTATTATTACTACATTATTTTTACTACATATAGTTTCTTCTGGAGTCAAAATTTAGCAGAGTTTTTCTTAAAAGGAAAGAATGAAGTTCCCCATTTGATTGTAGCTATGTTTCACATTTTGTTTGTTTCCAGACAAGTTATAATTTCTAAAATAAATAATTAAAATTATTTTATTATTATATAAAGTTTCTTCTTAGAAGGCGGCTTAGCTAAAAAATCAATTTTGTTAGAAGAACTCAAAATTTTCGACTTTCCGCTAAAAATAAATAAAAAGTTTTAAAAATAAATAATTTTTTTAGGTTTTAAGAATTTATTAATTATTCAAAATTATTTTACTATATAGAGTTTCTTTAAGTCAAAATTCAATATAGTTATTGTTGGCGAAAAAATTCTGGAAAAGCAAAGCAGATCCACGAATTTAGAGACGGAAGCCCGCAACTCATCTGATTCTCGAATCTAAGAAACTGAGGTCCGCAAATTTAAGAAACTGAGATCCGCGAATCTAAAAAACTGAGATCCGTGATCCAGACGACAGAACAGGTTCGCGAATCTAAAGCTGAGATTCGCGACACTACCCATAGCTTTCGGGTGGGGGTTTAATACAAAGTCACCCGACCCGAACAGAAGAATTGCCACCTCGGATCGTGGGAATAACTGCCAAACGAATGCAGCGGCGTTACTTCGATCGTGGGAATAACCACCTAACGAATATAGCGGCACTTCTCGAGTAGTGGGAGCTAACGGTCGAGCAAAATATGGCGGGACGTTACTCCAAACCCCCTATAAAAGGCGGGGAGCGAAAGAAACACAGAGACACAGACAGAGACAGACGTCTTCTCCCAGAAATTACCCTTGTGATCAAGAGTAAAGAGCCCCTTTTTCTTTATTTTAGCCAACTGAGAGAGATTGTACGGAGTGTCAACGGAGAGCAGGATCGTCCTCCATAGCTACCTAGAAACCCAGCCTTAAATAAAGAGAAAGTCCATCTTCCTTATCTTCTGTAAACGGGAAACCGTTAGATTGTAATCCTTTATTGAAAGATTGGCAGTAAAGAGAAATTCAATTTTTATGGCGAACTGTTATTTCTGAAAAAAAGAAAATTCAAGTCAAAATTCAATTCGGTTTCTCCCAAAATAACTATAATTCCTATGTTAGTTGTTTATTATCTAAAAATGGTTAATTTTATAGTTTAAATTATGTCATAATATTTTATTATTGTTGCATATTTGCAGTCTAAATTCACATCATAGTATAAACTTTTTAGATATAAATTCTCAAGTAAATAAATCTTCAAATCGATCGGATTAGGTATAGGATTTTTAGGTACCATAGACATCTCACATCTCCATTTATAGAGATTATGGCTATTAGATTGGTTATATATGATTGCTAATATGAAGTATTAAATAAAAAAAAAAGGAGCTAAAGTTGCTAAAAATGAATTGATAAAAGAAGATATGGCTTCTACTTTTTCTTTAATTCTCGTAAAATTTATCTTTGTTTTTTATTTACAAAAATTGATTCTACTTGATAATTTTGGCCCAGTTACGAGTACTGGTTATATTAAAATTTTATTTTTTTTAGTATTTTAATTGCAATATTCAAGTTTAGATTTTTTTTTTTTTTCCAAGAATCTATTACACTCTCATTTTGAGTTATGCCCAAAAAACACGTGCAGGCACATGTACTTACTAATAGTGTTGATAATAAGAAAAAGTATTAAGTATTTATGAATATGCCTGCATATTGATTTTTTAGATAGTATGATGTCTTGTGATGAAAGAAAAATAATAAGTTTTTTTTCGTAATTTTCATCCAAAATCAATAGAATATTACTTATAATCTTTTATCTATTCTTTCTCTCTATACTCTCAGTTTTAACCTTTGACCTAATAAACCTAATTTCAGTATCTCTTCTCCCTAATTGCTCACTAAAACTAACCTAGTTTTTATGTCTCTCCTCCCTTATTACTCCCTCTCTCATCATTAACCGAACCCAACCTCCTCTCCCTCTCTCTCCTTTAATAACTCAATCTAACACTCTCTTTCTCCTCTCTAATCATTCAACCTAATATCTTCTCTATCTCTGCACCCTAATTATTTTTCTCATCATAAGATGAACTCTCTCTCTCTCTCTCTCTCTCTCTCTCTCTCCCCTCCTCCTCCTCTCCCTCCCTATTCTCTTTAATTTGCTCAATCCAACATTCTCTCTCTCTCAATCTTCCTTCCCTAGTTGCACTCTCATCATAAATAGAGCTTCCTCTCCCTCTCTTCCTTTCATTCTTGGCAACTCAAACTAATATTTTCTCTTAATTTCCCCTCTCTAATTACTTTCTCATCTCATAAAGTGAAATCTTACCCCATCTATCTTCCCCTCAAACTCATTGTTGGTAAATACTTCTCACTTTTTATTTTTATTTTTTTTTTTCATTAATTTCTACCTATAAGTTTTAGATGACTACTCAAAATTTCTGGGGGACGATGTACAACTTATGTAGATGATACAGAATATGGATGGTCCTAATAAGCAGCGGACTACCATCAGAGTAGTTTAAAATGAGATAAATATTACGAGAAGGAGAAGAGAGATAGAATAGATGAGTTGGTGGAGAAATAGCATAGTGTGGATTCCTTGAACGAGAGTAAAAGAGAGGAGGCGAGAAAGGAAGGAGGGAGAGAGGAGAGGAGGCGATGAAGGAGGGAGAGGGAAGTGGTGGAGGCGACAGAGAGAGGGAGGATGCACTTGCCATTGAGATCTATGATTTGAAGAGAAAAGGATGGTTCTTCTTATTTTTCTCCCTTTTTTTTTTTTTTTTTCTCATTCAAATTTGAAGAGTCACATGAAGAAAAATATCAACAAAGAGATAGTTTAGTCATTTACTATTCATAATTAGGCCCTACTCTATGTTTGTTGAGTCTTAGAAACTTAATGGAGAGATTACATTAAAGTAATTTAAAAATTTTAAAGGACTAATTTAAAAATACATAGATTTGAGAGACAGATATGTAAATTTGAAAGAATTATGGAATAAATATCTAAAAAATCTAAAATAATAACTAAGTTGATGTTCTCATTTTTCTTCACCTAATATTTCTTCCCTTTTATGAGCATTATGTGACCACTTTTATAGAGCACACGTTCATAGAAGAGAGGGTTAACTTCTCTAGATAACGACATCTTTTAGAAAGGGCTATAAAATGACTCGTCTTGAGGCTTAATTAATATGATTAGGGGTCAAAAGGTTGATCGTGGGGTCTCAGATTCAAGAATAAGAAAGGGAATTAAAAATCACTAGCTTGTGATAAGTGAGCAC
Source organism: Dracaena cambodiana (assembly GCA_036321105.1). Taxonomy (NCBI): domain Eukaryota; kingdom Viridiplantae; phylum Streptophyta; class Magnoliopsida; order Asparagales; family Asparagaceae; genus Dracaena; species Dracaena cambodiana. The sequence continues at coordinate 32,704,469 of JAYEPQ010000016.1, forward strand.
ACGACAAATCTCAGCCAGAGAAAAATGTCATTTAAATATTAGTTTCTCCATAAATATTTAACCAAAATAAACCTACACACACATATATATATATAGAGAGAGAGAGAGAGAGAGAATTGGAAACTGCTGAGCTAACAAAGGCATCTCCTGTTCTCTCGGTAGTCATGTAGTCCTGAGAGTTGTTAAATATTCATAATTTATTATATGTAAGAAAAAAAAACTCGTAAAAGAGAATAAAAAGATAGAAACTAATGAGCCAGCCATATGAAAATTCAAATTTTGAACAGCACAAGGATCAACGGTGTGCCTCAAACATCTTCTCAAGCCGCCACTCCATCCTCCGAAACTTGCCAACATTGTGATTCACATATCAATGGTGATATATGCTGGAATAACTTCCAGTGCTACGCAATAATATAAAGAACTAAACATTGTTCAGACGCTCATAGCCTTTTGCAAGAAAAATACATGACTTTACAACTAGAAACTTCTTATATTTATTTACAAACTTGCATGTCAACAGCACTAATATTTAGAATTTTGGAAGACTCTAGAGCAACACATTTGTTGGTGTATAAGAACTGCATCATATATTAGAACAGTTACCTGTAGCCTCGCCTATTTTCTTTCCTCCTCCTATCATCTTCGAAAGAAGATAAGCAAATTACAATGCATTTGATACAACAAAACAATAGCTTCCACTTTCTGCTATCTTCAGCACCTTGCACATGATAAAAATCACGAGACAGTACGACCATAGCATACCGAAGCAAGATAGAGGTTCTTCGCCCATTTGTCCTGATTCAAGAATAACGATATATGAAAATAATTATGATTCCAGCAGGTCCATGTAAATTTCATTAGAAGAAAGCTACGCGACAACCTTTAAACTTAGGTTCCACTTTGGTTTGGTTTATTCATTTACTCAAAGACTTTTATTTTTATTTTTTATTCTCAATGACAACTAGGGCAAGATATGCAAACCCTGAACAAACAAAGGCCTCACTGTAAAGGCATTACGAAGATTTCACAAATACGTTGGCACTGCACGTTAGCAATGCACACGTTAAAAACACCACAGTATGTGGCCTTATATATAATGTTAAATGTGAAAAGTATACTTCAATAACCCACCAATTGGGCCCTGAGCACATTTGTAATGGCAACACGTCATTAGTTATGGTTTTTTAATGGTAGTCAAGCGCTATATTTGTTTTAATATTTATTTCGTTTCTGTGTTGCAAACCGAATGCAAGATATCGTGTGGGCTGCTACTAAAATTGGAGTTCCATCTTCCTGGAATGTGTTGCAATGGGTGTGCTGCTACTAAACAAGAGAAATCGAGTTCATCTTGCTGGATGGTGTAATATCATATGAAAATAGTAGAATAACATAACCTAATATATGTATTGTTGTAGGACTACACTAGGAGTCACACCTTCAACTATCTGTGAATGCAAGTGATTCTGAAGAAATTAATAAGCAGGAACCACATAGGTTAGTAGAGAGGCTACTATATATGAAATGACAAAAGTAACTACTCAGTCTCTAATTATGAGATATAGGGAAAAAGAGAAACTTGCACCTTAACATGTGCAGTGGGAAATAATGAGGTCCTGAGTGTCTCCTGAGTCTCATCTCCAATTCTACGTTTTGGTATACTTAGAATCAAAGCAGCCTGATCTGCTGTAGCTGCCATTGATGTGATCCGGTATCCATTATCCCACCGCCTGTGAATTCCCTCACTAGGATACAAGAAATCCAGTTCTACAACCTGAGAACAGCACGAAAAATTAAAACTAAATAATGTGATTTCTTGGAAAAATAAATTAATGCAATGTGAAGCAACTCTTTTTCTTAGTACTTCAACTTTCTTATAGGTATTTGCCAATTCATGTGCTCTTTATCGTGAGCTGGAATATTTAAAACCAAGTGAACGTGATTTTCTTAGTTCTGTACAGATGTACTATTTGAAGTATTGCTCGACAGCTATACACCTTCTCTTGATACTGATATCCCACAACCTTCTCTTGATACTGATATCCCTCCCAGTGTTGGACTTGGAGGATGGTAGGATGGGATGGTCAATTTGAATTCCTTGACATGAGTATATATTTGTATTTATGTATATATTGCTTGTGTCAGATCGAAAAGTACTTATTCCTATTGGATCTCATTTGGATGTTTTATTTTGTTTTGCCTAGAAGCATGCGTGTGTGTCCACGATCTGGTTAACATATGTGAAGAAGCATTCTCCTAGACACTCAAAAAGGGGGGGAGCACAGCTTAACTAGAAATGTCCTGGAACAAATGAAAGTATACATGGGGATGGCTGGCGGGCACATCAGGGCGGGGGGCGGCTGGGGGCTGGTGGTGTAGGTGTTGTTGTGCAACCTGCGGAAGGGTTTGGAGTCCAAACTATTCCCATTATAATTAATGCTAGACATTCATATTGAAGATCCAACTTGTAGAAGTTGGTCTACATCATCTACCATGCCTAAAAACCTACAGTCAAGTGCTTTAAAGTTATTCTTGCCCATATCAACTATGGCATAAAACAAGACAGCTGAAAGTAAAATATTGCTAAGGTTTGGGATGCCACAGTGTTGATACAAGCATGTTATCATAATTTAAATATTTAAACCATTGTATATTGTTAGTTTTTTCAAAAATTGAATTTGAACAGGAAATATCGGCCTCCAACACCAATGCCCATACAGATTATGCTCAAGTCACAAACGCAAAATGTATGGAATTGTCCATGCACAAAGGCAAAAATAATTTTATATGCAATTACTCGGCAGAGAGCAAATTCAAATAGTTCTAAGCAAAGACGATCTATTTCTTACAGCTCTTACAATTTCTTTTTAAGAAAGGATGTCAGGAGAAATTTTGGTAAGTTGATGGGTTGCACAAGAAAGTTGGAAATGGGTGAAACCACTCTTTCATAATCTAGTCTTTAGAATAAAATCATGAGTCATCAAGCAAAAGAATATCTTAAGAATCAGTTCAATTAAAACATATATATGTGTAAAACACCGATGTCAACTGAATAAAATCCAAGAAATCTAAGGAATGTGCACTATAAGTGAATGAATAAAGACAAATGAAATTTATAAGATTTACTAGGATGATCAGAATTTGCGGCTTATCCAGAGAAGGATATGATATTTAGCCAAGTTGTAATTATCATTAATCTAAAAGACATAATTATTGTTTGTCAATCATGCAAAGCATAAAAAATCATCAGTTAAAAAATTAAGCTGACAGATCGTAGGTAGTCATGCATCTAGCACTGTCTAACCTGATCTCGATAGCCAGAACTTCGGGACATTACTATAGCCCACCGGCTTCCAGCAGTAGCCATTGACGTGACGTGATATCCTTCTCTCCACTTCTTGCTTATCCATTTATAAGGAAAAGAATCACCGACTTTATAAGATTGCTGTGTATATGGAGTGCCTGAAATGATTTTTTTTTTAACCAAATAAAAAAGATATGAGAAATACTGAAATATACTGAATTCATCAGCACATAGAGCAGAAAATTAATGATAATATTGAAGAATGTACAAATACAATACACTGAAAAACCTCAATAGGCTAGTTCAATCGTCACCAATTGACCAAGATACCTCGCCAATAGCATTATAAGCAAGGCCAAGCATATACCCTTAATGCTGGTAAGCAGACCCTAGACCAATATTTTTTCATGAAATTTGAATTAACACAAGAAGGAGCAACTAGACTGTAAAGAGCCTGGACTAGAGTAAGGTGGTAGCAGGAAATTGATAACCATAAAGGCTTTTTTTTTTTTTTTTTTTAAATTAACTGGACTGCAACCTTTGCTAATAATGATGTCAGGAATATACATGTATAACATATTAACATCTACAGTTGGGGATTACATTTATTGGTCACAGCTCCGTGTAATTCATATAAAACAAAAATATTCAAGAGATAAAGCATTTTCAGAAGTGGTTGGAATCTCAAATATGGATACTAACCTTTGGACATTACTACAAGAGAGCTTCCATTATCTGCACCAGCAATAGAACTGATATAGTAATTTTTCTCCCACTGTTCTGTAATCCACTCCTGCCAAAAGCATTACACTACTTATAAAAACTGTTATCAAAAATCAAACAAAAAGAAATTTTGTAGGTATATGTTCATGCCTTGTGGAGGAAGTATGGTGATAGTTCGTAAACTTGAGAAGTGAATCCAGTTCCAGCATCCATAATGAGTGCCCAGAGATTGGTGCATGATGCAACACAGCTTATACGCAAATCATCAGCATTCCCTTTTTCAACATGTTGTGCCAAACGTGCATCAGCCACATTATAGTGATACCTGTTTCAAGTAAATGTAGGGGAAGTTAACATTCTCAGGTTATTTATCAATTTATTCATGTAATGCACAAGAAAATAAAGCCTCAAAGCGAAACATATGATGGGCAAAAGGGACACGGCCCCAACCAAAATCTTCAAGAAATACACACATGTTGAGAACTGAGAACTCTCAATTCACACACATGAGGCCGCCTGCCTGCACACCTACCATGTACATGCACACATGTAGACATTAGAGAGCTGTGTCCTCTCATCGAGAGAAGAAGTGTAAATTGGAAGTGGTTTGACCGTCCATCCGAACCAAACCCAAGCTATAAAACTTCCACCACACCCTCAGGATATATATAAACGAAAGTCAACCTTAAAAAAGGATAAATTTGGGTTGGATGGGTTGCATTTGGTTGATTGTGTTACCTAGGATTAAAACTAGAAAGGGATATGAGGCATGATACTAAAATATTGACCATTAATTTTTTTCCCGGATAAAAGGAGGGTGTGAATTACACTTAAGCAATATGCATGGAACTTAGCAAGTCTAATATGTGTACATATAAACATACAACAAACATAAACATCTGTGTGTGCGCGCGCGCACACATAAATAATATACTAACATAATATATTACAAGTTTGGTCATTCCATGCTGGGTTGAGTTTCAGTTATGGGCCAATCCTAACCCAACCTTATTTTTAAAAAGAGTTGGCTTTTCACAACCAAGCCCAACAGCAATTGTAAAAACTTTAACCAACGATATCCAGTAAGTGAATTTGGGCAGTTGGGTGTGTGTTGTAGCAGCCCGATTCATCTACAACACTATACCTGCACAAAAATAATACTAGTAACAATAAGAAGAAAATGAACAGCAACAATATTGATGGTACATGTGACCTTATCTATCAAAAATTTAAGTGTTTAATTGAACTCCCAAGGCTTGCAAGTTGCAACCCATCACAAAGATTTATTAGAATCAATTTCATCAAGTACCTAATCTTATTATTGCATAGATATAGCTAATCTAAACTCCTATTTAACATAATTCCTAAACTAATGACATCTAAAGTCAGCTTGTGATATATACTGTTAGGTTTTATATTCTCATAACCTAAACTGTCTATTCTTAATCCCCACCAAAAGTTAGCTCGTCATATATACCATTAAGTTTCAGATTTATATTCTCATAACCTAAACTGTCTATTCTTAATCCCCACCAAAAGTTAGCTCGTCATATATACCATTAAGTTTCAGATTCCCATAACAATCTAGATTGTCTACTCTGAATCCCCATTATTAGATTCAAATGTTGTATCCGCCAACTCTGATTAATACAGAAAGAAAATTATATAGAACAAAGCTGCTAACAAATTAGTTAGAAGTCAAAAACTGATTCCATTGGAAACAATTCTCTGGTAGGAAATTATGGAGTGGTATTTTTAGTAACAACTCAAGTGCCCCATCTAAAGAGGCATTACTATATCTATTACAGATTTTGTGAATATTTATGGAAGAAATATCAGTTACGACTGTTTGTTATCTCTTATTCTTTTGTTGATGTAAGCCTGAATCCCATCCCTGCCCATCTACCATTGAGCCATACATTTATAATCCATGTTTGTAGTTTATTTACCATATACATATTGTTTGGTGGTAATTATTAGTAACAATATTATAATAGTATATCCTTCTGTTACTCTTTCTACCTAGGATTCAAGGTCTAACATATGAGAATTGGTGACAGCCATTTGCTTATGGTATTGGAAGAGGCACTATCAGGTGTCTAAGAAATATAGGTAATATTAAACGTACAAGGTATATATTGTATACTAGGTCCCTTAAAATCCATATATATTCAATATAAATATCAGTATAAAACAATATTAAAAACCATGTCAGGACTAATCATGATGGTTGTCAAAGATGGCATGCAGATTTCGTCCATATGGCAACACAGGCAGATATCGTCATATAATTTGAGCATGAGAGTAGAAGGAGAAAGCTCTCCCAGAACATGATCACTAAATAGCCATGAAATAAGAAAATTTTATTTGGCAGCTAACCGACCTTCCATACATTTATGGGTCAAAATGCTGAGCAATAAAGGAACAACCTGTTGAGATGATGAATGAGTGACAATACACTAAAAGGTACAAAAAATAAAAAATAAAAATGGATCCTGAAGAAGTCTGCAGTAGATCAAATTGGCAATAGAGTTGAAGGACAGGGAGAATTGGATGGAACAATTTGGACATGGGTAATGAAAAACAGTGAATTTAGTAGTTAGGAAAGTTTAAGAGGCTAGGGAAAGAGATAAAAACATGATACATATAGTAATCCCATGCAAAGACTTAGATAAAGATGACAATAATAACTATTTCATGTCTTTCTTAATGTAGTCAGTTGAATATATGTTATTTCAGATTTTCAATTAAAGATATAAATTGTGTACCTGCTTCCTTTTGCGGAAATATTACCAGATATTTCTAAATGTAATGAACTCAATTGAATAATATTTGAAATGGTGTTATCAGGTCAAGATTGCAAGCGCGCTTGAATCACAGAAAAATGGATGCAACAAACCATTGAAATGGCTTGCTGGTAATATAATAAAAGATATATGATATGTCAGTGCATCTGTAGGAAGAGGTAGCTTAAATCGAGGGTGAAACAAGGAAAAATATGTTGAGGTGGTATGGACATGTGCAATACAGATTAATGAATGCAGCTCATTATGATTGAGAGAGTATCAGTTGAAGGCAGCTAGAACTGTGGGCCTGTGGTTACGCCTAAATGAACTTGGATCGAGGCAAATATACTTGTAGTTTAACAGAATATGAGCCTTATAAAAGAACAGTTAAGAAAAGTAATTCTGTGGCCTATTTCAAATATTTTGTTTAATGGGTTTCTTGATGCCATCATTGTTGCATTATCAGAGCTGAATGCAGAAAAGTGTCCACACTGCTGATACTAAAGGCTTTGAATAAAAGCTTTGTTCTTGTTGTTTCTGTTGTTGTGGTTGTTATATGAATAATGCTGAGCAGAGAATTATTTACATATAATATTTGGAGGGTTTTTTTTTTATAATCTTATTCAAGACCTTTGTTCTTGTTGTTCCTGTTGAGTCATATTGAACACAGAATCATTCATGTATCCAAAAGAAGAAGATATTTTGGAGGCTCGTATTTTTTTAGCACTTTTTGTGTGTACTCTATTTTAGTTTTAAAGATAAATACGTTTTGTTTTGATCAACGAAAAATATAAATGATTGTAATATGAGGAACAGTATCAGAAATTTTCTGCATCAATTTTATTGAATTATATGTGGACTTGGATTCATGTGTATCAAGTTAATACAAGTATTACCCCGCAAAAAGAAAAAGGTTAATTAAATGTATATTTACTATTCAAGTTTCACATCTATATAATTCCACTAGTGTTGTACTTAAAGTTTTATCATTTCACTATCTGTCCCAAGTCAGGATAAGAGAGGAGGGTTGTAGTAAGTTTGTGACAGCCAATGTCAGTGTTCAAAAAAACGATCTATGCGGCCGCATATGCGTTTGCGGAGGGAAAACGCATGGAAACGGGCGAAATCGCCCTGTCAATGCGGACAGGGCGATTATGCGTTCCTATGCGGATTATGCGGCCGCATAATCCGCATAGGAACGCCTAATCGCCTGGCGGGTTAACGGGTTTTCAGCAACTTTTTTAAAAAAACCCGCACCCGATATTCACCCGACCCGCATCCGAATACTTAAAACCCTCCTCTCCCCTTTTCTTCGCGACCCGAGTCTTCGTTCGCGGAAAATTTTATCCCCAAAAAAACCCTAATTCCAAAATTCCCTCCCCTCCGATCCCAAATCTCCTCTGATCTTCCTTTCCCGCGATCAGACGATCGTTCCTTTCAACGTCGACCCTGAAATTTTTTTCTTCACCGACCCGTTAGATCAATCGTCCGGTCGATCGCTGATCCTTTGTAGGAATCGGTCGATCAACTCTCCGATCATCAATCCCTAGTGCCTTAACCACCTCCGATCATCAATCCATCAAGTCCCCAGAGTCCGATCATCAATCCCGTGGTCCTCCCCCCTCCGGCGACCGCAGCTCCTCTCCGGCGGTAAATTTTTTTTTTACTTTCTTCTCTAGCTGTTTCTACTCCTGTTTAATTTCATTTGTTAAATTTTTTGTGAGATTTTTTGTTTTTTTTTTTAACTATTCTAAGGGTTAGGCATACGGTTAGGGTAAGGGATTTTTTTTCATTTTCTGATCAGTGAACTAACTTTTTTTTAAAATTTTGTATGTTAATTTGAGCTTACCAATTTATTTTGATAGTAAAAATTGATGATTAAAATTTTTTTTTTTTCTGTTACAGTGACTAGCCGAGTGAGCTAATTAATTTTTTTAAATTTTGATTGTTAATTAAAAAAAACTGTAAATTTGATGATAATTTCTGTTACAGTGTTTGATGATAATTTCTGTAAAATTAAAAAAACAGCCGAACAGTGAGCTCATTTTCTGAACAGTGAGCTAATTAATCTTATGATGGTAAAAATTGATGATATAAAAAAAAACTGTAAATTTCAGCTACAGGCACTGTAGCTGAGCAGTGAGCTAATTAATTTATTTAAATTTTGTATGTTAATTTTTGATAAGTGACAGTGAGGTTTCCAATTTCTTTTGAATTTTGATGGTAAAAATTGATGATTAAAAAAATTTAATTTCTGTGACAGTGACTGTAGCTGATCAGTGAGCTAATTTTTTTTTTACATTTTGTTTGTTAATTTTTGATGAATGACTGAAATTTTATATGTCGCTGATCAGTGAGCTTTAATCAGCTTGCTAGAGACATTCTGTATATGCCAATCAGTGATAGTGAGAGTTTACTGTTTCTCTTAATGATGATGTAGGAATTTCTTTAAGTCAGATAAGTTTGTATGTCATCATCAATGGCCTCAAATTCAAGTAGTTGTGGACGGCCAAATCCATCAAGTGAGGAAGATAGCCAGATTCCATTAAAACCATCAGGATCAAATGACATTGGGTGGAATTATGGCAGGCTAATAAATAGAGGATCTTATAATGATGTGAAATGCATCAAATGTAATAAGATTGTGAAAGGGGGAATAAATAGATTGAAACAACATGTTGCAGGAGTTGGAGGAGAAGTATCAGCATGTGTGCTTGCCACAGATGAAGAGAGGCGTATATGTAGGGAGAACTTGGAGGGAATCAAGAAGAAAAAAGTTGACAAGCGGAAAGCTGATTATGAGCTCCGGGAAGAGGTGCAGATATCAGTGGAAAGAGAGAGAGAAGAACCCGAACTCACTGGAGATCACAAGCCCCGTGTTAGTGGTCCATTGAACAGACTGGTGGATGAAGGTAAATGGAAGCAAACAGTTATCAATGAAGGAGAGAGAAGGAAGTGGAAGGAGCTGGCACATGATTATGCGGCCATGTGGGCATATGCCAAAGGAATTCCTTTTAACACTTTCGACTGTGAGGAGTTCAATCAGTTTTGCGAGGCTGTTGGCAAGCACGGTCCAGGGTATAAGGGGCCCAGTCAATATCAATTGAGAGTGCCTCTCTTAGATAAGGCATACAAAAAAATTGAAGACAGTTTAGAGAAGTCAAAGGAAGCGTGGGATGAATATGGCTGCAGTATTTTGACTGATGGATGGACTGACAGAAAGCATAGAAGTATTATGAATTTATGTGTCCATTGCAAGAGCAGCACATGCTTCATTAAATCAATTGAGGACTCAGCCAATGCACATACTGGCGAATACATATTGAATTGGGTAGAAAACTGCATCAAGGAAGTGGGTGAGAAGCGCGTGCTGCAAGTGGTTACTGATAACCACCCATCCAATATGGCAGCAAAAAATATGTTGAAGAAAAGAAGGCCTAATATATTTTGGACCAGTTGTGCAGCCCACACTATAGATCTCATGTTGGAGGGTATTGGTAAGATACCAAAATACAAAGCGGTGATTGAGAAGGCAAGATCAATGACAGTTTTTCTTTATGCACATCACAGTACTCTGGCTTTGATGCGCTCATTTACAAACAGGAGAGAGCTTGTTCGTCCAGGAATCACCAGATTTGCCACCACCTTCCTAAGCTTGAGCTGTCTGGTAGACAAAAAATCACAGTTGGCTGCTATGGTTTCTTCAGATAAATGGGATAACAACAGATGGTCCAAGACAGAGAAAGGCAAGTCAACTAAAGCCACAATATATTCTGACTCCTTTTGGAAAGATATTAAAGAGCTTCTGAAGGTATATACTCCTTTATTTAAATTGTTGAGAATTGTTGATGCTGATCGTAGACCTTCAATGGGTTTTGTATATGGAATGCTGGAAGATGCAAAGGATGAGATCAAAGCTGCTTGCAATCGAAATGAGTCTGCATTTAGACCAATTATTGATATAATTGAGAAAGAATCCAGGGGCAGACTTGATAGCATATTGCATTTGACGGCATATTATCTTAATCCCTATTATTATTATAGGGATAAGACAGTCCAAGATAATACACTAGTAATAAATGCCGTCATGCATTACATATGCATATTTTATCCTGAGCATGACATCCAAGATCAGATTGGCTCGCATGAATTAATTGTCTACAAAAATAAGGGGGGACTTATGGGGAGTGGCATGGCGGAAAGGTACCGAATGAGCTTTAATGGCACGGATAATTTTGATCCAGGTAAACTTTATATATGAAATTTAAAATAATTTAATATTAAATTATATTTTTTTTAATTGTTAACATATTGTTATATGTTGCTTTAATAGCTCATTGGTGGGATTTTTATGGAGGAGAGGCACCAAAGCTTCGACAAATAGCAATTAAGATCCTAAGTTTGACAAGTAGCTCTTCAGGATGCGAGAGAAATTTCAGTGTATTTGAAGGGGTAAATGCAAATTACTACATTAATACTACAATGATTATATATTTTATAATTTTCAATTACATTAATTTCAGAGTTAACACTCTAACTTTTTCTTTTATCTTGTGTAAAATCATATATAAATTTATAGATACATACAAAGAAGAGAAACAGGCTGGATGCTAAGAGGTTAAATGATCTCGTTTTCGTTCAGTTTAACAAAAAAATGGCACAGAAAAGGAATGCAAAGAAGAAAGATGGAGATAGTAAGAATGTGCTGATTGCTCCAGATGATTCCAGAGCTTTGCACTGGAAGGATGAATTTGTTAGAGAAATAGAGAACGATGACGAAGAGGAGATCTTCCCTGGTTCCGGCTTGACCTGGGATCTTGTTGCTGCGGCGAGTGGAGCTAATGAAGATAGACTCAGGAGGAGCAAAAGGACACTAAGAAGGAGAGCTGCAGCAGGAAGCAGAGCTCAAGAGAGTTCATCCAGTGCAGTTGTTGAAGATCTTCCTGAACATGATCAAGCTATAGCTGTTTTAGAAGAAGAGGGTGATGATGCGAATGACGATGATGATAGTTCTGAGGAGGAGTTGGGAAATAATGTTCAATATGAAGATGACAATGAGGAATAGTAGAGAATTTGTTGAGTGGGATGAACTGTTTTTGAAAAAAACTTGTATTATTTTTTGAATATGTAAAACTAATTACTTATGTAGTTGACACAAACATGTATTAGCAATGTGTGGTTGTCATATGTTCATTTGTACATGCATTCTTCATTTTTGTGTTAAAACTTTCTTATATATCATATAAATTGATTCTCATTTAATTTTTCTTTTCGATTTGCAGGTGAGTGACGTTTTTGATCCATACATACATGCGTCGTTCTTTTTTTTACATTGGGAGTTAAGAGATAAGTCTTTTTATCTTTTTATTTTCTTATGTAGAGCCAGTTTATATTCATTTTATTTGCTTATGGTTATTATTTATAATTTTTTAGAGTTATATAGCATTAATATATCCATTTTTTAATAATTATTATATTAATATATATTAAAATATTAATATTCCGCATAATTCCGCGTAATCCGCATAATCGGCGCGTAATCCGATTATGCGTTATGCGGTCCTGGACCGCACGCATACTGAAAACGAATTTTTGAACATTGGCCAATGTAAAATATTGTCATATATTATGACATAAGCCAAAAAATGAATTTCGTCGGGACACTCGATGCGCTATATCGAAGCCCAGATATAGTGTCGTAGTGAAAAATATTTGAGGATTGCTAGGTCGCCACTTAGAAGCGACGCGCCACGTCGGCGCCTAGATATGTCAAACATGAGAGGGTTCCCACACCTTTAATGAGCGGATAAGGGTAAAAAAAAAATTAGCTCATGAATATAAAATTTGGTTAACTTCATGGGACATAGGCACCCTTACAGGTAAATTAGCAGAGTTAGCTGATACTATAATTAGAAGGGTTAATTTTTTGTGCTTGCAAGAGACCAATTGAGAAGGTGAGAAACCTAAAATCATAAAACCTTGGGATTACAAACTTTGGTATATGGACAAAAATAGAAATCGTAATGGGATAGGTATGATCATAGATAAACAAGTACTTAGGGATGCAGTGGAGATTAGGAGATAGAGTGATATGATTTTATAAGTTAAACTTACTTTAGATAGGGAGATTCTTAATGTTATTATCTATTAGTGCCTATGCATCAACAGTAACACTTGATGAATCTAGTAAATATTAATTTAAGAAAGATCTAGAAAAGATGGTATATGAAATACCCGCTAGAGAAAAAAATCTTTATTGGTGGTGACCTCAATGGACATGTAAGAATTATTCGTAATGAGTTTGATAGTATACATGGAGAATTTGGTTTTGAAGAAAAAAAAATGAAGCAGTTAACTCAATTCTAAATTTTGCTTTGGCATATGATTTGATTTTAGTGAAAAATTGGATTAAAAGAGAGTTTATTAATTGATTACTTTTAGAAGTGGATCGAGTACGAGCCAAATAGATTTCTTTTTTACTAGGATGGTAGATAGAGATACTTTTATCGATTGTAAGATAGTGCTAGGTGAGAATGTAATAACCCAACATAAACTATTAGTTTTAAATATTCGGATTAGAAGAAGACTTAGAAATATTAAGCATAAACTAGATCCTAAGATTAAGCAGTGATGACTAGGTAATCAAAAAGTTTTTGTTGATAGAGTGGTAGAAGAAACAGATTGGAAGAACCACGATGATCTCGATGTAACATGAAATAAAATGGCTAGATGCATTAAGAAGGCAGCTAAATATATATTTGGTGAGTTGAGGGTGGTACTCCACCATGTAAGAACACATCATGGTAAAATGAAGAGATAAAAAATACTATTAAGATCAAGTTAGACCTTTACAGAGATTTGAAGAATAATGATGGAACACACTTTGAGATGTGTAAGCTAGCCAAGGAGGGTAAGAAAGTTGTTCGGGATGCAAAGTTAAATTATACAAACAAATGTAAGAAGTGGGACAATAAAGAAGTAGAAAAGGATATTTATAGAATTGTTTGAATAAAAGAAAAAAAATCTAGACTTATGTACTGTAAACTATTTTAAAGATGAGGATCAGAACGTTCTAGTTCGAGACGAAAAAATTAAAGAAAAAAGGAGAGATTATTTTGATAGATTGTACAATAGTAGTTTTATACAAGATTTAGGAGATCTTATTATTCAGTGTGAGGATGTAAATCACAGTTTTATGTGCAAAATTAAAAAATATGAAGTAAAAGAGACTTTAAAGAGATGAAATATAGAAAAGTTGGTAGATGATATTCCTATTGAAGTATAGAGATACTTCGGAGAGATGGATGTGAAGTGGTTGACATACCTCTTTAAAATTATTTAACCACCAAACAAAATTCATGTGCCACACTTTGAACTTTGAGAAGGTAATTGAATATAGATTAAGACAAACGGTTAAAATATCAATGAATCAATTTGGAATCATGCCGGGGCGATCGACGAATGAGCTATTATTTGCTTCGTCAACTTATTGAGCGATTTTCTAACAACCTAATTTCAATTAATAATTTACATTTCTGATATCAAATTAATCCCAGAGAGTGCATTGAGTTCGTCTCATTTTTCCATATTTTTAGTGTTTTTCTTGAAATTTCCTGGATAACCACTTGATATTATTTTAATCACCAGCGAACCCTACATATTTTTTCTGACTTGTAAAATCAAGTTTGACTTTATTTGGGTTAGTTTAATTAGAGTTTATGACATTAAATAACTCTAATAACATATTATTACTAGCTATTTCTCCTATATCTATTTCGTGTTTATTCACTCATACCTCCCATACCCCATCTTCCTAAATCATGGATCTCAAATCCTCTTCATGCTGCTGGACTGAATTGAAAAGAGAGGGAGAGAGACTTTTTTCTCTCATTTTCCTCTAAAAACTCTCTCAATTTTACTCTCTTCCATATCTTCATCTTAAGACCTAGGTTTGGATTTTTTGAAGAAAACATAAAATTTCCATGCTTTCTCAACATCCAAACTCCAACATCATCACTCTCATATTCATTTTCTAGCTCAAGAACACAAGGCAATTAGAATCACATCCAGTTTTATAATTTTTTTGTAACTAAAATGTTTTATACTTAATTTAGATCATGAGTTGTTTAAATTTAGAAAAATAATGTCTTTCTACAAAATCTTTATGATAATATTAAAAATAAAAAATAATTTTGATATTTTACTCCATTCTTATGTTATAAAATCTTTATGATTATGTTAAAAATAAAAATATAATTTATAATTTTTATCATGAAAGATTTAGGATAGATTGCGCAACCAAAATAGGAATCCTTCCGCAGGAGTACCCAAATAGTATTGAGCCATTATCTATTATTTAGTCCATATTGATGGAATGATAGATTACTCAGTATCAGTATCTATGGTATCTGCTTGAGTGCTTAGTGGCACGACTAGTTCAACACCAGTATCTTGGCCAGATTCCAGGTATGCACGGGTACTTTCACGATACGAGTCTATTTCTTTACCAATTAGTTAAAAAATAAAATAAAATATTAACTTAAACTTTATACGCAATATGCATGTGTATCCATGTTTGATATTGTTACTTGATTATTTACTGTTTTCCATACATCGCATATTTTTTATATCCACATTCATATTTCACTTACTAATTTATATTACACACTCCCTAGATTTTATTGTTTTACTTGCCGAATTTGATCCTGAGTTCCCCCACATGCTCAGATACTTAAGATGTGAGCGGGAATTCACCATTGCACGACCCATACTTTCTGGAGCAAGCCGAGCAGTAGTAGATTTCTAAGTCTCCACTTTTAATTTTGGATTTGGTATGTATCACACTCTTGAGAGCTTAGTTCCCTACTTTTGTATCAGTACTATACTTATTGCTTTCTGTTTTAAACATATTATATATCTTTTTTTATATGGCAGTAGACTAACTTCCAAGATCCTGGTAGATGACTAGTATTTTAATTTTATTCATTTCTACTTTTACATACTTATAGGTCTCATGCATGTTGACTTACACGTGCCCATCGATAACACACTCCGTTCCATACTTAATGAGTGGGATATTATAGATTTCGAGAGAGAAATAGAGATTTACAATGGTCTTTATTAAATTATTAATTTAGAAAAAGTCTATGATAAGGTACTAGGAAAGGTGCCTTGGTGGACGTTGACAAAGAAGGGAGTCCATATTAAGTAATACTGACAGAATTAATGACATGCATGACGGAATAATGACAAATGTCAGAACTTGTTGGACAAATAACAAATTTCGAGAGAGAAATAGATATTTATAATGGTATTTATTGATTTAGAAAAAAAAAAAAAACCTATAATAGAATACCGGGAGAGGTTCTTTGGGGGACATTGACGAAGAAGAGAGTCAACAATAAGTATACTGACATAATTAATGACAAGTATAATGGAGTAATGGCATGGCTACATCAAAACTTATATTTGCCTAACAAGTGATTTTTCAATCACAATTAGATTGCATCAAAGACCAGTATTAAGTTTGTTCTTATTTGTCTTAATGATGGATGAGCTTATTAGAACTATTCAGGATAAGATACGTTGGTGTATGCTATTTGTTGATGATATTGTCTGTCGATAAGACGAGAGCAGGGATAAATACCAAGTTAAAATTATGGAGGCAAACTTTAGAATCTAGAGGTTTTAGATTGAATAGGTCCAAAACAGAGTATTTTGGCTCATGTATAATACTTAGTTTTGAACATATTCAATCTAAAACCTCTAGATTCTAATGCTATTTGCTGATAATATTGTCTTAATTGATGAGACAACAACAGGGATGAATGCCAAATTAGAGTTATGGAGCCACACATTAGAATCTAGAGGTTTTAAATTGAGTAGGTTTAAAACAGAGTATATGAAATGTAAACTTAGTAAACAACAGACCCTAGACTATAGTGCTATAACACTGGATGGGTAAAAGATACAAATGAGCAATTAGTTTACGTATTTGGATTCTATTATTCAGAATGATGGAGATCAATAATGATATCAATCATAAAATACAAACTGACTGGTTAAAATGGAGGAATGCAACAGGAGTTTATGCAACCGTAACATTCCATTAAGGCTGAAGGAAAATTTTTATAGGACTGCTATTAGGCCAGTTTTATTATATGGCACGGAATACTGGGCTATAAAGAAATGTCATTCACAGAAAATAAGTATAACAGAGATGCGCATGCTTCGCTAGATATGAGGCAACACTAAGAGAAATAAAATGAGAAATGAAGATATTCGTGCTAAATTAGGTGTAGCCCCCATCGATGAGAAGATACGAGAAAATCGCTTATGATGGTTTGGTCATGTGCAACGTAGACCTACAAATGCACAAGTTCGACAAGGGAAGGTTATCAATATAGGACAAGTTAAAAGAGCAAAGAGAAGATAAAAAAAAACATGAATAGAGGTGATATAAAAAGATATGGATTTTAGGGGTTTAAATGAGATATTATTCGATAGGAATGAATGGAGAAGGATTATCAATGTGATTGATCCGGCGTGATTTTCTTTTGGTTCATGTAGCCTACCCCAAGTACTTGGGATAAAAGGCTTAGTTGTTGTTGTGAGGTCCAAAACAGAGTATATGGAGTGTAAATTTAGTAAACAATAGGCCCTAAACTATAGTGTTGTGACAATGGACGAGCAAGAGATACAGATGAGCAATTAGTTTAGGCATTGGGTTCTAATATTCAATGATGGAGAGATTTATAGTAATGTCAACTATAAGATCCAAGCTGACTAGCCGAAATAGAGTGCAACGGAAATTTCATGCAACTGTAACATTCTGCTAAGGCTGAAAGGAAAATTTTATAGGACTGCTATTAGACCAACTTTATTATATTGTATGGAATGCTGAGCTATAAAAAACAACATTCACAAAAGATAAGTGTAGCAGAGATGCGCATACTTCACTGGATGTGGGGCAACACTAGGAGAGATAAAGTGATAAATGAAAATATTCGTGCTAGGATAGGCGTAGCCCCCCATCGAAGAGAAGATTCAAGAAAATCGCTTACGATGGTTTGGTCATGTGCAACGTAAACTTACAAATATAGCAGTTCGATGATGAGAGCTTACCAACGTAGAACAAGTTAAAAGAGTGAAGGAAAGACCATAGAAAACATTCGGAGGTGATACGAAAAGATATGGATGCTGGAGGTTTAAATGAGAACATATTACTCAATAGGAATGAATAGAGAAGATTATCAATATGATCGATCCGGCATGATTCTTTTAAATGAGGACACCCTTTTTCACATTCTAAAACCACGCATGCTTCTGAAGAAAACCCTGGCTTCATCCAAGGACCAGGGATATGATTGGCAGGATGGCAAGGGAAAAAACAATTTTCGCGCTACCCTCTCTACTGATGCTGCAACCAGAATTGCTGCTCGGATATTCCTTTACTATTGTCCTTATTCTTCAGCTTACAAATAATGCAAGCAGTCTTCACCACATCCTCCTACTAAAGTTTTTAAATTTTGTCACCTGATATATATCAAGCCAAAACAAAACTGAAACAGGGAAACGGCAAGCCTCAACAGCAGTTCCTACCTTAAACCCATCTAACTTTTCCACACAACCAGTCATAAAATATACAATTAGTAAAGTCTAAATATAAAGATAAATAAGACTGAATTGAATGGCAAACAAACTTACACATAGAAACACAGCATCAATCTTTTAGGTCTAAAATGAAAATAAACTCAATAAACAAAAGCATATGACCAAATCATGCAGTAGGTAGATAATGAAGAGAATGCTCAGAATAACACTCAATAACCACAGAGTTGATGGTAAAACCAAGAAATTATAACTGCTTGATATGTAATCAACTGTGTAGTTCCCAAATGAATGATCTATCAGAGTGTCGCACCAAAATGGAGTACATAAACGCTAAATGACAAATCCACTTCAACAGAGGGATACAATTAAACTGGCAAAAAAGCAAAAACCAATATACCTTTGTTTCATAGGAGTTCTAGCATTGTAGACAGAAATCCACTGGGTAGCAGGAACACCTAAACGGACCTTCTTTTTTGGTTGGCCATCTTCTTCCTCCTCAAAATTCAATCTGCCCCGTTTCTGCCCAACCTGATAAATAATCTGCATAGTAGAAAGTAGAAAATTTAAATGAAGACTAGTAACATTCAAGACAGTAAAGGTAGGAACAGTGACACGGGGCTAGCTCTTACCTTCTGAGCTCCATCGGTATTGATCGGCCTACCAGCTGGATTTGGTCCTAGTAACCCCTCAAATATAGATATTAACTTAGGATAGTTGGGTTCCTCATCATATTTCATGTTAACAACAGTCTCAAGAAATTGTCTAAAAGGTTGAGGACACGAAGAACAAAGCACATCAGGGGATGTCCCCATTTTTTTCTTGCAGACCAAAAATGATTTATTATCACCCTGAAATAAAAAAAAAAAAAAATTGTGTTTTGGGGGGAGCTTCAAGGTTAGGCAACATTAACAACACTAAAAGAAGATTTTAATAAATTCTGCAAATCTTATTTACCTGATATCCTTGCCAAGGCAACCTGCCTTTACTAAGAAATATGAGAGTGTAAGCAAGAGATTCCAAATCATCTCTTCTGCTTGCAGTGCGTCCCAAATGTGCATGAACACTAGCATATCGAACAGTTCCCCTACAGCAATTGGACCAGTAAATTACATGTATGTTAGTACTTGTTGCACAAACATAATAACAAAAGACTATAACAGGCATGCCTGAATACATCTGGGCGTTGATCATATTCAACATGCTGACCACTAGTAGTATCTTTCCATTTTGTTGCTGCAAGGTCATAAATTAAACACAAATTATATACTCAGAATGCAGAGAGTGGTGTCAAAAGAAAGTCCTCATCTGACAAGTAACAGTTAACAAAACTCTCACCTAGTCCAAGATCAACAAGAAATAACTTTTTCTCTTGAGGTGTCGATGGTTGACCAAGTAAAAAATTCTCAGGCTTTACATCGCCATGGACATATCTAATTGCAGGTATGGAATAAAAGCACCAATAAGAAAGTAAGAAATAGAAGAAAATTTTCTCTTAATAAATAATATGAGGCCTCTTAACATTAAAGGAGAAAAAGTGAGCTTAAAATGCTTACCCTTTAGCATGCATCTTCTCAAGTATAGAGATGGATTCAACAGCTATACAAGTGACCATATCCCAACCCATCCTACAGATTACATAAATGTTTTAGAACATAAAGACAGATGAATGTAACAAGAAGAAATAGTAGAAAATTACATCAGGAACTAAACTTACATACAGTAATTTCCTATCTGTTAATTATATTTCAAACATATTTCATAAGCTTATATAGACATTAAGGGTTTGAATCCATCACTGAACCAATGTTGCTTGCAACCATGGGGTACATATTTCAAAAGGCAGGCATTTAACTAGAAGAAATATCAGACAAGAAGAAGCTAACACAGCCAAATAACTAGAATTAAATTTGTACATTAATGAAGCTTATTATTTGGTCAAGTAACACTTATGCCTGTCCAGAATCAAAATCAATATTTAAGGATAGCGTCTCCACAACCTTCCTACTGATGTGTTGGTTGAATTAACCCATGGACAATTAAATTGCATATGCAAGTGAATGACAAGTAAGAGTTATTACTCTACAAATTGATGTGTTAAAAACTCAATTCTTCACCATGGTAACAAAATAGATTTTGCATTGTATTTTCTATAATGACTAGAAGTGAATCCAGGCATGCAATCAGGAAAAATCAAATGGTACTAATAAAATCTTAGCATAAATCCCATATGACTGACCATATTGATCAAAAAGTAATTTCTAAGAAGTTTCTTTGCAATGAAATGCTGGAAGTAAATGACCTTCATGAATAACACATCATAATAAAGCAAAACGAACTAGCAAGATACTCACACTTGACCCGAAGTATTCCAGGCATCCCATAAACTAGGACCAAGCATATCCATAACCTGCACAAAATATGACATAAGAATCAAAGTTAGCTCTAGAGACAGTACTAGCAGCATAATTTTTCAGGTGGATACATAAAACCCAAAGTTCTTTGAACTTAGTCAACAACAAGATATCACTTCTCATTTATTTGAGATCATACCATTACATAATAGTCACCTTGGCGCCCTTTATAATGTACCCTCGGCACCCCATGGCTGCCACCAAGCGCACTGTCAAAAAGAATTGAAAACAGCACCACATACTATCAGCTGAATGCAAATCAGACTACGGAATCTACTACATGAAAGAGAAAAAAACAAAAAAGGGGAAAAAACAAATAGAACATACCTATAAACTTGCCATTCATATGGCGGACCATAATTACAACCTTTACTGTTCCTATGCTCAAATTTTAGGGCAACCTGGATAAAGATAATTGACCAACAAGTTCAAGCTCTCAGAAGCCCTTTTACGCATAAACATTAAGAAATTTAAAAGAAAAACATAAACAAAAACAAAATATAGCCATTGGACTTGAGAGCACCTCCAGAGCACCAGAGCCTGTTGCCCGTTCACTGCCTCCCGAGACACGGCGACCAACAAAAACCTGACCAAATCCACCTTTGCCCAACTTTCTATCGACCTTGTATAAAGGTGATCCTCCAACTTGAACCTAAATACAAATGAAGATTAAGTGGTAACTCAAATAGCAACCAAACATCTGTTTGGCAAGTAGCACAAAAACAAAAGGAAGAAAGATTAAGAGAACTCGATCTTTCTTGAATGGGCAAAAAGATGCATCATGATAAAATTGAATTTAAAGCATCAGTTAATTGCATAGACTGCATCATAATTGAGAAAGGAATCTAATACTGGAGAAAAGAGGGAAATTTTGCAAAGATGTTACAACCATCCAGAATAGTAGAAGTGAATGAAGAAACCCTCAATACTTTCACAGTGAAAAACTGCAAGAGCAGGCAAATACGTAATTGTAAATATGATATCAACATACAATAATAAAATTTTCACCAAATAAAACACAAAATCAAAGTAGATTGACAAATCAGAGAGTCAGAAAGAGGAAACCCAATAGCATGCAAATAGTTATGTACAACGATGAAATATCAAACAAGCGCAATGCAGCAATTTAAAGGATAACAAAACTTTCTTCAAGAAAAGGAACCCATTGATCACAAGTCACTTGTGTATGTGTACGTGCGTGTGTATAGAGAGGGCGAGATGGTTATGTATGAAATATATCAAATCCATTTTGCTTCCACAGAGTTATACTAACCCAAGGAAAAGAACAAGCTAACATCCCAAAGAGCTAAAAACCAGAGTATAATAACAGCTATAAGCTTGTTTCTTTTCTAAAATCAAAGACATATTTTCAGATTTTCTTCATAACGATACTAATATAGGACAATCTAGATAATATCTGCAAAAAAAAATTACGTAGCTTAATCAGAATAATGAAGAAGTAAACTAGAAAGGAGGATAAATAATGGTCGTTGTAAGAAGTTTGAGACAGCTTTGATCATGGTTAAGAAGATACATAATCATTTCAGATGATTTGTACATACATAATAGTTGAGTACGCCAATATGTGTGAAAGGATTCTAGCTCAAGGAAAAATAATTGAACTTGACTTGTCGCAGCAAAAGAGGATATGGTAGTTGCTGTATAAGAAAGGAGGTAGTACTTAGTGTCTGAAAGAAAAGGATCCATGCACCTGACGGCAACCAATAGTTGGAATAAAGGCCTTATTGTTGAGATGGAAATTGGCAATGACCAACTGCCAGGAATTAAAGGAAAAAGCTATGTAGCATACAGAGGAAATTAAAAATAACCCAGCAAAATGAGCAAACAAATAATAAGAGAATAGTTGCACACAATTTTGTCGAACCCAATTTTGTGATTCATGATGCAATCTTAAAAGTGAATAAGTTCAGATCATAGGCAAATGCAGGAAATTTTTCACTATTAGCATAATGGGATAAACTAGATCTTCAATACATGCAAGCTTTAATTAAAAAAACAATCATGAGATATATTGAAATTTGATTAGTAAATTGTTAAATATAAATCTTATTTTTTATATGAAAATTTGTATATCATTAAGCCAAAATAATATAGATTCTATTAGTTATACACTTTCTAATCACCTTCATATGAACTCTGTACTGGTATTTGGGTAAACTATAATTTTGATTATTACTCTATCTATTACAACCTTCATATCTCCCACAAATGTTATTATTTTTTTCGTATCTAAAATAATCAAGAATCAGAAACAAAACATTTTGGTATGGTGGGTAATGGTAACTGTAAAATGTGCATATCTGTTATGAATGCTCTACAAAGTAGTCAAGAATCTCAATTAAAGCATTTTAGTTTCATTAGTATGCCAAAAAACGTAAAGAAGAGAAAATTAAGAGTTGTAATTAAAATATTAAGCAACGTAATGGTAAGGCAAAATAGAAATAAAACAAAAAGAGAGAAAAAAGGCATAGTCAAGACTTAAGCCTAAGACTTCCAATGAAGTCTCCCTAAGCCTCACCATTCGAACTAGAAGACAAGAATGGTTTTTTCATTAGAAACAAATCTTAAACTAAAAAAAAATTATGTAAATACATAAAGGTTCCATATAGGCTTTCAAACTTATTTCAGTTACTTGAAAGCTTGGTATGGGCATCCAATGAAGGTCCACCTCAGGTTCAGATGTAAAAAACAATCTCTTAGTACAAAGAGGGGCTAACTGATCTCATTGATAAATTCTCACGCTCAAATTGCAGTAACATTCTAGATTGACAAAATAAATTCAAAGAAGACTCCAAAATAAAAAGAGTATATCACATACAGTTGTTCAGAACAAAATATTGCTTTAAAGAAAAGGAAGAAGTTGGTATCGAGAACACAAAAACATGTGAGAGAGAGAGAGAGAGATGCCTTCTCTACAAATCAGAGATAATTGAAAATCAAGATTTAGCAACTTTATCTTCTCCAAAAAGGTTAAAAAGAAAATTAAATAGGGATCAGATGAATAATCACCAGACGCTTTATACACATTTAGACACAATTTTTGAGGAGGAAGCTGACGCCTAATTCCAACGTGTAGTCACCACACCACATCTAAAACAAAAGCTAACAATTCGAGCACCCACAGGGCGTTGTATTTATACTATTTGGGACATTTTTCTGAAACTTATCTAGTACTTGCTCAACACGCATGGGAAAGTCATGTACACTTCCATAAGTGCCACTGTTGTTTAAGAAACTTTAAGAAATTTTAAGAAACACTTAGAAAACTACTGACCATTTGTAGAACCAAAGAAATTCAAAATAAGCATAGATTATGTATTAACGAAATTTTGAAAATGCAAATTAAGTTATTTGTGTTGATTTGAAATATAAAGGAATTACAAATAAATAGTTATACGATGAAGAACCAAAGATATATCAAGAACACTTAGATACAACACATTTTCATACTTTTTGTTTACCACGAAACCCGTATTCAAGTCATATTCCAAATTCAGTGTCTTCACCTGGTAATATGGACTAGATACATCAGATCCTCCACAAAATAAGAACTAAAATAATAGGAAAGCTAATTTCTCCCTTGGTTTCCCAGGTATTTAGCTGTGATACAAAAATATTTCTAATTTCCCATTTCCATTTCCATTTCCATTTCCCTTCATATTCTCTTCCCCGTGCTTAGCATGCAAAACATAAGTGGAAGTCTAATCAACACATACTTTCCAAGTTGCCACCAAACAGAAGTACTCCCGAAAAGAAATGGCAGCTGAATTTACAAAACACATTGGGGGCAACATTAAGGTAAATGAAGTACGAAATCATATAATTTTTCATATTATTAATGGAAAATGATGCTACCTGATAAGATAGAACACATATACAAGATACCACGCATAATCCTAGCTTCATAATATAGTATCAAAATACAGTAAAAAAATAAAAAAAATTTAGTAGCTACTCTATAAAAACAAACCATTTATGTATAATCATACTACTTTAGAAAAGGCCATTAGTCACTTCTTCCTCTTTCCAATTAGGACCTCCATTATCATTCAACATCTTTATAGTTGCTTCCTCGATCAAAAACACCCTAAGAAGCACGGACACACTATGGAGTTGCTTTGTCTATGTCAGACACGTATCCATACCATGCATGCGTCTAACACAGACACGCCAAAAACTGTATTGACACGGCACATGGCATATCTAATAAAATTAAAAAAAAATATTATATCCATTCTTCTTAAAGGTTGTGTTTAACCAAAGAGTTAAATGGTCAGAAAAATCGAAAAATCAACATTGCTAAATTAGTGATATAATCTATACCTAGTTAAATTTATGAAATTATACTTAATATTTTCTTATGGACATAAGTCTTGTTTAGTTTCTATGTATGAAAAAATAATTTTTTATGTTCAAACTATACGATGATACATGACCCACTATTATCACCACCTCTTTGCCTATAGGAACAAGGGTGTGGGATAGAGCGATAAATGCGAGGTTGATGGCAAGACTTATTCTTTGTAATTACGAAGAGACACGAACCTATACATTGCAAATATTTTCGTTTTGGATTTGTCAGTAAAATTTTTCTGTTAATAATAGAAGTAACATATATTTATTTTTTCCGTATCATTGTCACGTCCATCCTCATTTTTTCACAGATATTGCATCTCGTGTCTATATTTGTATCCGTGTCCATTCTGTGCTTTCCAGCAACCACCTCTCCCTTTTTTCTCTCCCTACTTCCCAATTCTGATCCAAATTCAGCCTTCCCTTTGCAGCATCAGCTCTCGTCTTCATTGGGTTCACTGTGGCAGGACCAATCTGGTTCCTCCTTGGCCAGGCCCTCTATCTACGAGCAATTTGGTCGACAATCAATGGCGGCTGCATATGGAAGAATTGTCCTTGTCTCGGACATAGGGATGTCACCTATCTAGGCATGGTTTGCCTATTATAGGACTGCAATCTTGTGACGATTTGGTATGACTGAGTTGATGAAACCAAAGAATTCCAGGGGAATTGGGGATTTTTCTTTTTCGTTTTTTTAAGAATGTTTGGATGCAGTGAGAAATTGGGAAAAAAAAGTTGGGGAAAGAACAGTGTGTAGGAGTGAGCATGTAAAGTGTGGAGAGAGCATAGTTATGGGAGGCTTGGATGATGACCCTGAATGTACATAAGAAACTTATGAAAATGGATTAGATGTTTGCCACCAACTTTTAATTTTTTTGCACTCATTCTCCTTCTACTCAGGATGAATCTAGACGAACTCATTCTCCTTCTCTCAAGATAAATCAAGATCATCCACAAAGCAATCAGAGGTTGTGATTCACATGATCCACCATCTAACTGGGCAATCAATTTAATTTTTGTGCCATTAGCATACATATTTTTTATGTAATTGATAATATCAAGTGTGAGACCTAATTACATATGTCAAAGCATAATAATGCATTATAAGTAATATTGTGACATGTAGTGGTAGAAAGCTTTAAATAGATTGGAATCATTTCGTCTTGCTAAAAATAGGCAAAATCTATCTCAATTCATGTGGGTCTATTACGTATATAATTCATGAAAAGATGAAGTTATTAACAATTTATCAAAAGTCCTTTCTAATGGATAACTTGTAAGAAAAAACCCTATCTAAATTTGTCAAATATAATGTATTGATCAGATGGAAATGGAAATATTTCTAACGAAGGTGATACAGTAAAAGGTCAATAATACTTTTAGGATAGAAAAGTGCAACAAAATATTACTATACTTATGAGCATAATTAGTGAAACATCAAAGCGTTTCTTTTTTCACCTTGGCACAAATGGGAACACACGAATATGCAGTTTATCACGATATTTTTTTTATCAAAATCTGAAAATCTTAAATGACAATCACCTATCATATTTGGCACATACTCAATAGAATTCGGATATTTTATTTGAGATGTCAACTATAAATTTCTAATTTCAACAACTATTGGCAAATATTAAACCAGACCATTCCTTTCAAGGCACAAGGATTGCCCACAGTCCACTGAAAGGAGCTCAAGAATATATAAAGAGATAAACAACCTACTTCAACCAAGAAAATTAAAAAAGGGCAAAAGTACATTAACTCATACATAAGATATGCACAACAAAATATAGGAGATGATTGAGTTATATTCCAAACAATTATAACCACTTTCTAGATAATTCACATGTTCGGAGTATCTTTGCACATGCGAAAGCTAGGGGTGTCAGCAAAGGCAGATTGAGCCAATCCAAACCTGGCCCAACCCAGCTTCAAAAGTTTGGAAATGCAAACTGGTTTGGGTAAGCAAATTTTAGGTTTTTTTTTCTTCTTTGGGTCAGGTTTGGATATAACCTCTAGCCCACCAGAACCCAAATTGAGTCAACATCGCCCATATCCAATCCGTAACTGTCGAATTTATAGTATATATTGGTTGCATCTATCACATAATAAATAAAGTTAACACCACTCACTCAGTTAAAACGACGAGTTAAGATTAACACCAAACCCAACCCATGAAAAGAGGGCTTTGGTTCATATATTTGGAAACCCAAATTGGTTTGGGTTAAATGTTTTAGGTTCCTTTCTTTGGATCAGGTATGGGAATTACGCTCTAATCTGCTTCAACCTGAACAAAATTGACATTACCATGTCCAATCCACACCTCTGCAACTTCCTGCATATATTGTGTCCATCACATGGAAAATAAACTCACTCAATTAAAAATGATGGTTAAGATTAATGATCATATTAATTTTCGTAAGTCTTAACTGGTGTTTGTTCCTCATTTTTAATTCTCCTTTCCCAAATCACTCCACCTGTCTTAATTGATCTTGGAATAACTCATTTTGGTTAATGGACTCTCTCTCTCTCTCTCTATGTTTACTATCATGTCGTGAAATTTTGTTAGTCTTATTTTATGACATACATAAACAATAAAACTAACCCGAGTTATATATTACAAGCCACACATAACCCACCCTATCAAAAAACCAGACCCAACCCAATTCATGTGCATACCCATGGTTAGGGTTCCGGTTTGAGTAGTTTTCCTACCAATCGGGCATGATGGGTCTAAAAAGGTGCTACAAAATTCAAGTACAGGTATATAATTGGTGCAAAACCCAAACCACTGACAACCGTAGCAAAAGCCAAATATAATGTACAAGTTATTATAGAAATTTTATGCAGGTTGTTTAATACACTTGGATATCTACATTTTGCCCACTGAAAGTCATGGATTTGGAGCAGTCATGTGTTCTGTGGATATTTCCTAAATCATGAGCACACCACTTTTTCTTCTAGTATCATAAAGCTCATTTTGATTCTCTATATCATTTTAAAAGAATTGAGCTATTCACAAGTAAATGTCACATCATTTAGGCCCACAAACACGTGATAAGAAGAGATTGACTTGAGTCTTACATATAAGTCCATAATAAGTGCAATTTCCGTATAAAAACTAAATGATTAGTAAGTTTATATTACCAACATATTGCATATGCACATCTGTATTTTTAATCGATTTGTTCCAGCATCTCCAATTATGTTGGAGTGTTATTTTGCATGTCTTATAAAGTTATGCAAATCTCTAATCTCATAATTCAATCGCTATAATGCATTTTTAGCATACATTTTTTAAAGTTAAAAGTTCAAGACATTCTTACATGCATGGCACGTATCAAAAAAAGGGTTTTAGAGTAAATTGCACACTAGGAACCCAAGATTTTCGGCGATTTTCACAACACATAAAAGGTTTGTTTGAGTTTATGTAGCATGGGTATTTCTAAAATTAACTATACCCATACCAGAGACATACCAGAACTGTGTCTAATACCGACACTAGACATGTGATGAATGCTTCTTAAGCATACCCTCAATAACTCAAATTTATACCATATATTATAAATTAGGTGACTTCTTAGACACTTCCAGGACACATGTATTATTTCACACTTTTTCATTTACTATAGAAGTCTGAGGAACACATTTAGTTTTATGTATATATCAAAGCAGTTTACAATAGCACGGCAACATTGATACTAGCGGATGCAAAGCAATGATGACCTCATCACAAATATGAATTTTAAGATTGTAGTTATTAGATGTCACTTCATTTTTTTTTGCTTGTATATATAGTCGTACCCTTGTATCCTACATTTAAAATTTAGTATGTTCATACTCGTATACGTACTCGTATCCATGTCTTTATTTCATAGGTAGGTGCCCAATATCTAATATCATCAATTCCATTTAGGCATTGTCCAACAACCAACCTAAAAAGACTGTTTACCCCTATTGAAACTACAAATTTTCATTTGAACCAATTATTACCTCGTTAACTCTCACATTGATTTCCTTTCCACAACACTCTAAAATCATTTGTCTCTCTAAATCACATCCTCTCCAAAAAAAAAATTCAGTGCAAAATTAATTATCTCAAACTCACTCTCTCACTTAAATTTTGTATCCTCTTAAAATCCTTACTTTTTCTCTATCTAAAATTCTTTCCTCCCTCTTACGAACGCTTTCACTCTCTAACATCCTCTCTAAATTCCATCCCCTCTAGCTCACTCTCTCTCACATCCTTCCTCTCTCAAAGATTTACTCTCTATTCAAACACAACCCTCCTTACAATCTTCTTCCTAACATCTCCCCTCTCTAAAATCCTTTCCCCCCTTTCTCCTATGAAATCCTCACTCTCTCTCTCCAGCATCCCTTCTCTCTTCAAAATTCACACATGTATGACAAAAATAGTTGCCAGACATTTTGCTACTAAAGTAGTTGAGAATCTCTATTAAAATATTTTAGTTTGTTGCATATTGATATACTAAAAATAAAATGAAATTAGAAAAAGGAAGGCATAACCAGGACTTGATCCAAGGACTTCAAATACCTTACCTTTTGAACTAGAGCTCAAAAGTCAAGAATGATTTCTTCAAGATAACCTCTTAAATTAGGGATATTATGCAGACACACCAAGGGTGTACATAGGCTTTCAAGCTTTTCTTTAAAATTTAGTGTGGGCAGCAGCCCATATTGTGTTCAATACAGATCCAATCCAACTTAGATGGAAAAAGCAAACTGTGATTGCAGAGAGGAGTAATCGAGTTGATAAATTGACACACACAAACTGCTGTAACGAAGGAACTCCAAAAATAAGAGCACAACAGTTGTTCAGCACTACTATGTACTGACGAAAGAAAAAAAGAAATAGGTGGCATCAAGAAAACAAAAACTGCATTAAAAAATAGATGCCTTCTCTAGAAATCAGAGGGAATTGACACAGAAGCTTTACTTCCACCAAATAGGACAAAAAACTAAATATGAATGAAATGAACTAAAGCGAAAAGGGAATCATAATCAGTACACGTACATCAAAAAAAACAAATAATTAACAACACTGTATACACATTTAGACATGCTCTCGTAAGGAGGAAACAAGTGTCTAACCCCTAGTCTCCATACCACATCCAAAACAAAAAAGGAACATTTTCGAGCACCCACAGCACATTGTATTATAATATTGGGGCATTTTCTAAGAAAGGTGACATGGTGAATATTGATAGAGAAGCGAGTCCCCATCACATATGTTAACATAATTAAGAACATATATGATGGAATAGTAATAAATGTCAGAACTTGCCGTAGCCTAACAAGTGAATATTCAATCACAATTGGATTGCATTAAGATTCTGTATTGAGTATATTCTTATTTGTCACAGTGATAAATGAGCTTACTAAAACTATTCAGAATGAGATACCTTAGTATATGCTACTTGTTGATGATATTGTTTTAATCAATGAGACAAAAACAGAGATAAATGCCATGATAGAGCTATGAAGGTAAACATTAGAATGTAGAGATTTTAAATTGAGTAGGTCCAAAACAGAGTATATGGGTTGCAAAACAGAGTAAACAAAGGATCCAAGACTATAGTGTTGTGATACGAGACGAGCAAGAGATACAAATGAGCAATCAATTTAGGTATTTGGATTATATTATTCAATACGATGGAAAGATCAATAGTGATGTTAATCGAAGGATCCAAACTGACTGGTTAAAATAGAGGAGCGCAAAAGAGTTTTATGTGATCATAACATTTCACTAAGACCGAACAAAAAAATTTATAGGACTGTTACTAGGCCAGCTTTACTATATAGCACAGAATGCTAGGCTATAAAAAATCATTATTTACAGAAGATGACAATAGCATAAATGTGTATGCTTCGAAGGATTTGCGGTAAAACTATGAGAGATAAAGTAAAAAAATAAGGATATTTGTGTTTAGGTAGGTGTATCCCTATTGAAGAGAAGATGCAAAAAAAAAAATCACTTATAATAGTTTGGTCATGTGCAACGAAGACTGCACAAAGACCTAAAGATGCACAAATTCGACAAGTAGAGTTTATTAAAATAAAACAAGTTAAAAGAGCAAAGAGACGATTGAAAAATACATGGATAGAGGTGATACAAAAAGATGTGGATACTAGACGCTTAAATGAAGACATATTGCTAAGACATGAATGAGTGGAGATGGATCATTCATACGGTCAATTAGGTGCAATTCTCTTTTGGTTCATGTAGCCTACCCCAAGTACTTGGGATAAAAAGCTTAATTGTAGCAGTAGTAGTAACGCATTCTTCTGAAACTTATCTAATACTTTTCTGGCGTGTACGGGAAACTAAGAAACTCTTAGAACTTAACATTTGTAGAACAGAAAGAGAAAAAGTAGCTTATATTATGTATTAACAAAATTTTGAAAAGAAAAAAAATTAAGTTATTTGTATTGATTTGAAATATAAGGTTTACAGATAAATAGTTATGCAAAGAACCAAAGAAATATCAAGAACACATACATACAACACATTTTCATAATTTTTTACTATGAAACCCATGTTAAAGTTATATTCCTATGAAACCCGTGTTCAAGTCATATTCCAACTTCAATGTACCATCCTGCTAAATATGGACTAGGTAACATATTAAAATACTACACAAAGAAACAAAAATAATAGGAAAGTCAATTTCTTTCTTGTTTTCTAATTATAACAGCACAACAAAATTTCTCCCCATTTCCCATTTTCTGTTCCCATTGCATTCTCTTTCCCCCGCTTAACATGCAACTAAACATAAGTAGATGTCTAATCAAACATACTTTCCAAATTAGCATCATGAAAACAGAAATAGTCCTCATATGAGATTGATTAAAATCCCAAAAAATGGATTCTGATAACTGGAGTATGACAACACCAAATTGGGATCGATGTAATATTTTCGTTCGTAAACATCACTAATATAATATAGCAGGATTCATAAAAAAATAAATAAAAACTGCTGGAACAAAATGATGCTAATTGATCAAATAACACACATTTATACGAATAACATGCATAATTCTAACTTCACAACACAGTGATCAAAACGCAATAAAAATAAGAACTTTCAGCACCCACTCTATCAAAGAAAACCAAAATTAAAAGTTAAGAGAAGTTATACCGTTTCAGGAAAAGGGCTATTAGTCCCTTCTTCCTCTTTCCTATTAGAACCTCCACTATCATTCACCATCTTTATCTCCTCCTCCTCTTCGATCACAACAACCTCCCCCTCTTCTTCTCTCTCTACTCCCCGATTCAGACCCAAATTCAACCTCGCCTTCGCAGCGTCAGCTCTCGTCCTCACCCGGTTCACTGCGGTAAGACCAGTCTGGTTCTTCCTCGGCCGGCCCCTCGGTCTGCGAACAGCCTGATCGGCAATCGGCGGCGGCTGAGCTCGGCCAACTCGTCCTCGTCTAGGGCGCGGGGTTGTCACCGGATTAGGCATCGTTCGCCCATTATAGTATCGCGATGTGGGGTAGAATTTGATGGGATTGAGTTGATGAAACCCTAGAATTTGGGGGACATTTGGGATATTTCTTTCGAAGGATTTTTGGATGCAGGGAGAGATTGGGAGAAGGTCAGAGAAAGGGGGCAGATATGAGTCGGAGAGGGCGTGGGATGTGTTGATAGATCAGGGCCGTCCACGTGGTTTTTTGAGGGCAGATGATGGATCTGAGTGAATGTGCATCAGACGAATTTTGATTTCCTTGCGCTCATTCTCCCCTCGAGGCATGGGTGGTAGATGGGCCGGACCAACTCGGGCTTGCTTGTCCAATTTGGATAGACGGAGGAACGGCCCACTAACCTGACTGAGTGGGCACCACACCCTAACTTGCCTAAAGAATTGCAAATTTGCCTTTCATCCTGACCTCATTAAGACATTTTATAGAATACTTAGAGTACAGTGATGACGGAGTTTAGGAAATCAATCTCATTCGAGCATATTGTCAAATACGTTGAGTGCAATAGCAAGGCCCATGTACTTGGCATGTATTGTCATGGAGTATTAGGAACGATGGCTGGAAAGGAGTAGAGGTTGCACTTGATGAGAGAGACATGGAGCTGGTGACATGTAAGTGATCAGTTTAGATGAGAGGCTGACTTGTGAGGGGAAAGGTACCGACCAACCTGCCGAGAGGGCGAGCCGAGAGAGAGTGATAAGGTGCAAGCAGAGGAATGCGAGCCGAGACTGAGCAAGGGAGAGTGATAGGATTAAGAGGATACGGATGAGGGGAAATAAAGAATGTGAGTTCGATAGGATTAAAATTGAAAGAAGATGGGTGCTCACTAAGAAAAACCCATCTTGAGAGATGGTGCTCACTAAGAAAATCGTGCTCACTAAGTCAAGTTGGGTGCTAGTTTAGAATTTCCCTGAATTTTGATTTCCTTGCATTCATTATCCTCTCCAGGCATGGGCGGCAGATGGGCCAGACCAGCTCGCGCTTGCTTGTTCAATTTGGGAACTTCTAAAGGGGCACAAGTTTTTTCCTAGTGAGCCCAGTTAAAGTTTACCGTATATATCAACTATGCCCTCTAAAAAAATTTCCCATTTTGCCCTTCTTCCCTCTTCCGATTACCCCGTTCGGACTTAGAGTCCGAACAATCCAGTTTTGTTCGGACTGTAAGTCCGAACAAAACTAGTCTGTTCGGACTTAGAGTCCGAACAGACTGGATCTGTTCGGACTTAGAGTCCGAACAGACCAGTTTTGTTCGGACTGTAAGTCCGAACGGCGCCCCCTCGTTCGGACTGACAGTCCGAACAGGGACTTGACCCGATCTGATTCTCCGTCGCTGCCTCACCCACTCTATTTATGTAATAAATTGATAAATCATTAGTTTACTCAATTTAGCGTCACTTTAATGACTTATATTAACAATTAATTATACATTATTACACAAAATATAGTGAATGAAGCAAAAAAGATACAATAATTCACAGACACACTGATACACCGACATACTGATACACCGACACAATAATATACTGATACATCGATACACCGATACAATGATACATCAATACAATGATACTCCAGATACACAAATACAATGATACTCCTGATACACCGATATAATGATACAATGATACATTGATACACCGATTCAATGAAATAACGATACAATAGCTGATACAATGAAATAGTGAAGATTATAAACAAGATCCCCTACGTATAAAACAAACAAGATCTTATACAAATAGAAATAAGATCAAATACAAACGTAGTGTGTATATTAATCGAACAAAAAGCAACCAATAGGGTTCATTACAAACAAAAACCATATATTCTACAAATTATTCAAAATGTTTGCAAAAAACAATTACATCGGCCACTTGAAGTTCCTAACATCATCAATATCAATACACAACTAATATAATCTAATCACTGTCTCCTTGTCTTCCTCAGGGGTTGACGTCTGCTTCTGATTCGAGACATAATTACCGTATCGGGTGTATTAGGAGTGGATTGATCTTATCTTTGTTCCTCTGCTTACTCTTCTGGTGGTTCTTTGTCTTTTAAAACGAAAAAAGCAACGTGCGTCTTGAAACTCTTCAGTACTGATAAATCAACTGGACCTCGGTAATTTGACTCATGAAGATCATTTTGAGAGCCTCCTGCATCAGTATTCCCTTCTTCTAGTCTTGCACTATCATATCTGATCAAATTAGGAGTTTTTACATTTAATTCAGTATCTACGGCCACTTCGATTTCTCTCTCTCGTATCGGGCGTTGGATTTGTGGTCGAGATACTGCTTTCTTCCTCCTTAACGAGGCAGTTGGTCGAACGCGAGAAGATTCTGCCGAATTCATCTATGTAATACAAAGAATTTCATTCATAGATATTTTTTTATCAAAACAGTAAATTTTCTATGAGCAAATAAGTAGTAATAAAGTATAATTTGCTACAAATATAATATTTTACCTATTTATTTTAAACTTCTAAATTAATTAATAAATTTTAATATTAACACCTACAATTAGAAAATAACTACTTGTTTCGCAAATTTTACAACTACGATTACAATATTATACTTTCTTCATAATTATAATCTAAATATTAAATAAACAAAATTAACAAAAAAAATGTACTCGTTTAGAATTTCCCGAATGTAAATTATTATCAAACTATACAAGAAATTTTCAGTTTTCAACACAGTTAAAGAGCATATAAGAATAAACAAAATAAAACAAAATTAAATTTAAATTAAAAGGAGACTTACACTGGAGCTCAAAAATTCTGAAACGAGAAGAAATTTTGAGGTGTGGCAGCAGACACTGGAGGCGAAAGGAGGGGGTGTTGCAGCAGCGGGTGGGCGCGGAGCGCGTTGGGGCGGGCGGAGCGCGTTGGGGCGGCTGGACCGTGCGGGCGGAGGTGGGTTGGGCGGACGGATTTGTGGGGGCGGAGCGCGTTGGGGCGGAGGATTTGGGGGAGGGGGTGGCGGCGGGTCGGACGGAGCAGGTTGGGAGCGGAGGGGGTGGCGGCGGGTCGGGCGGAGCTGGGTGGGAGCGGAGGTGGGTTGCGGCGGGGTGGGGGGAGGGGTTGGAAGGAGAAGAGAGGAGAAGATGAGAGGAAGATCGAAGTGAGATGCAGAAATATGAGGGAAGGGTATTTTGGGAATAAAATTGGGCTCACTAAGAAATTTTATCTAATTCTAAACATTCACTGGGCTCACTAGGAAATCTGGGCTCACTAGGAAAAAACTTGTGCCCCTTTAGAAGTTCCCGTTCAATTTGAACTGGCTAAGGAACGGCCCACTAACCTACCTTGGGTGGGCACGGCGTCGGCCCGTAAAAAGAAGGTAAAGTTAAAAAAGTAAAAAAATGGTAAAAAAAAAAAAAATTAGTTTAAATAATATTTTAAAAAATCTAAAATCTAAAATAATCTGAAAAGTTCTTAAAAAAACAAAAAAGACTATAAAAAAAATCATATAACTCATTTTTTCAAGGAAAAATGATAACCTAGTTATTGATATTTAAAGTGAGACCATACATAAAAGATCACCATTCTAAATAATAATATAATGTTAATTGTTGCGTGAATAGACACAATCCTATGCATTTATTTTTCTTATTAGGAAAAAAAAATAAAAACTTATCCTTAATATATATATATATATATAGCAAAATTCCATTCCATTTTATTTACACTTCTTACACAATACCAACAACAACTACTAAGTTTTTAAGCCTGCATTAATAAAATCACGCTGAATCGATCACATGGATGATCCTTCATCACTCATTCCAATAGAACAATATATCTTCATTTAAGCCTCTAGTATCCATATCCTTTTCATTTCATCTTTATCTATATTTTCTTCAATCTTTCTTTCACTCTTTTAACTTGTCTTATATTGATAAATTCTACTTATCGAAGTGGTATATTTATAGATCTACGTCGTATTTAATCTTATCTAGCTCTTATCTCTAATTTATTTTAAAAATTGATATTGTTCGTAATGAAAAAGGTACACAACTTACAAAGAATAATATCCTTTGCATGTACTTGTTTTGAACCAATACCGGCAATCACAGTTCAATGGGTCATCAACCCTTGATCAGAAGAGTAGGTTATATCCTTTTGATATGTGCTTATTGATTTATATAGCTTGTTAGAATTGCTAATTATTATTTTTTAACCAGAGCTAAATAGTAAATACCATTTCCACTTGATGTTTCTAAAAGTTGTTGCTAGAGGATGCAAAACACATCAGTTTCAAGCTTCAAAATGATTCCAATCTTGAATCGTTGATCTCTATCGGCCCCATACGAATCCCTAAAATCATATAGGCACTATAAGAAAACTGGGCTTTCGGACAAATAATTCATGAGGACTGTAAAAATTGTCATTAAAGGAGGGTATTTTATATAAACAAATAAACCTTATCACTAAAAATAGATTTTGTGATGAAAATAAATACTAGTCACGTAATCCTAATATTTAGTGACAACGTATTAAAAATTGTTATTAAATATCTATTTTTAGTGACGATAAATTTTTATTATTAGAAAATTGTACGTCAGAGATGAATTTTAGTAAGGAAAGTAAAAATTATCAATAAAAGTGGGTATTTTTGTGACGACAAATAAACCTTGTTACTAAAAATTAAGATTTTTTGTGACGAAAATAAATACTTGTCGCGTACTCCTAGTTTTTAGTGACAATCTATTAAAACTTGTCACTTAAAATTGGTTTTTTTTAAGTGAAGATAGATTTTAATTGTCACAAAAGGGGATGCAAATTATTTATTTTTTTGACAAATGTTTAACTAGTTCAAGAAATTTTTACAGTCTGCTAGCTTTTCCAATTTATTTTCTCTTTCAAATCTTGTTCATATATTGCTTGAGTTTAAGATCTTTGAACCAAAACCCCAGCCATAAAACCGAATCACATGAAACTACATTTTCCTATTTCCTCTTATTTAATCAATACCTCAGTTCCAATATCCTTTTCTAGTTTATAATGATGATCAGATTGTTTTAATTTTATTTATTTATTTATTTATTTTTTGCAGTGATTCCTTTGATGAAAGAGAGGAAGACTACTTTCGTGTTCAAGTATATTTTGACATAACTGTTCTTCACAGGTCAGTGATAACTATCTTTTTTGGTTAATTGTTATTATTCTTATGCATTAATTGTTTTCAATTTAGGGTTCTGTTGGCAAAAAAGAAGCAGTTTTTAGGAGTTCAAGAAAAATTATATGGTAAATAAAGATGATGAATAAAAAAAAACATAGAATGAATTAGAAAGTACATCAAAAGATCCATTAAAAGATCAATATCATAGTTATTGCATTTGGGACCATTCTTAAGTGAAACAAACTTATGCATTTGTCTTCCGTAGAAATACTAATATTGTGATTATTTTTTCAACATGAGTAGTTACTATGGGTTGAAAGATATAGAGAATAATATATCACTACCATGCAATACACAATATTATAACTAGTCTTTCGAACATAACTTCCAACGGAGAGACTTTTCACATATCCTTGTAGAGAATCTTATGTCTATAGATAATTCATCAAATGTTCATGAAATCAGTCAAACAAGTGCTTTGGGTACAAGCAGTCCATACGAAATTGATGGTAATAGAGCTAGGCCCCTGTCAGGTTTTGATTCATCAAATATTAACTATGAAAGTGTTTGCTCCAATTTTATTGGAAATAATAACATGTTCCTGATTGCAGGCGTCCATTCGATCAGTTTGGATATTCATCTCCACCATCTAGCATGATTACGAAGGACATTTCAATATCTACAGTCCCAATGGATAGACATTATAAAGACATGGATGATCATAAGAATGTTAGTGCAGCTGGATGTGATGGTACTTCCTCACAACCTAAATTAGACAATGGGATGTTTCTGATACGTACATGAACTTTGCTAATGTGACTCTTTTCATTGATGTGGATGACAAAGACAATAGAGATAGGTCTGGTTTGGCATTTGCTCCATTTTATTGAGTTCTCCTAGTGGCACACATCATGATGTAGCAAATTTGGAGCAATATTCTTCTAATTTGGAGAAATATCAAATAATGATCATTTTCTAAACAAACTTATCAACCATTTTCTTCTAATTTGGAGCAATATTCAAGGGAAAGTGCATTAACTTTGTCCGCTAATATCTTTTCTAATGCAAGGGTTCCTATTGGTTATCCAAACAAAGTAAAGAAACAGGTAATAAATGTACAATCTATTTCCTCTTTGAAAGAAAGTTCATTAAGTTTTCCCAAAAGAGGTGAGCTGCATTCATGTGATGATTGGAATGTGGAAGTTGAGTCATCTAAGATTGATTCTACAACTGAAATTTCAATGACATGTAGACAGCTGTATTGACGAAACAAAGCCATGCAAATTAGAAATTGTTAGTTTAAACTCCATACCAGTCGTTGTGTTGAAGGAACAAAGTATGGACCTTACTTTTTAGGATATACTTCTTTGTATCTTTCCGAGAAAATCACCTTCAAGAGGCTGATGATGCTAAAGTTCTTCCCTTGAATGTTGATGATGCTAAAGTTCATCCCTCAAATGTATCTAATAGTTATCCAGAGGAAGCAAATATGCAAGTTGCTATTGAGACATGCTTGCCATCCCATCCAGATATGGTTTTTGTTGGTAAAAACAATAAAATTCCGACTTGTATGTAAACAAGTTAGTTATAAATAAATCAATAAGCTACAGATGACACACAATATTTGCATGGAAAATCCTTACGGAAAAAACCACGGGACAATCAAAGAGCGAATTTTACTATTTCAAATAAATAGTACAACCTTCCGAGTCTTGTCCAGACAACTCCGAAATATACAGAAAATAGAGAGTGATACAATGTTATTTCCAACACGACCTCCAATCTTATTAGAGAACTGTAGTCCGTAGTAGAAGTACTAAACTAATACCATGATGGATGAAGAGAGTATCCCGCAGAGCACACTGAGTTTCTTCTCTCCTCTCTTCCTTTCTCTATCTTCTCTTCACTCTTCTTTCTTCTTGAATGAATGATTTTTTGGTGATTTGGTAATGAATGAAATCAAATGAGAGCACATATTTATATACTTACATTGTGGCACTATTTCACCAACCGCACTATTTCACCAACCGGCACTATTTCACCAAACATTACTATGCTACCTAATCATATTTCACCTAATTACTCCCATCTAATTCATTTTTAAATTGTATTAACTCTAACAGTTTTTTCAGATGCGGGTTCACAAATATAGAGATAATCAATGATGAACCAAGAGGAGCAATTTTATGATAGTGATGATGAAGTTTCTTAAATTTCTGATATTAAGGCTCTAGTAAAATTATTGGCTTGATCTTTCATGCTATTGTCCTTGTATATATTCTACATTACTTTTACAATCTATTTGTACTTTTCTATTCTATAAAGCTTGTTGATATTTTCTGGATACTTGATATGGATTTGGGCCCATACAATGAGGAATCATGTCTGTTCTTTAAAGAACTTAAGTGAATACTTGCCCAAATTTCACTGGAGACTTAACATTTCACGTTAAGTTAGTTTATATGTGAGTATAGTTCCACATCGGATAGAATAAAAAAAGTCTATAGATTTAAATATAAAGTTGGGGTCTTAACCTAATGTTTTAAGTTTTTGAATCAAACTGGTTCTCAGCTTTGTATTTAGAGGTCCATCATACTCCCCGTTAGATCCGGTATTTCTCCTCAACAATTGGTATCAGAGTCCAGATTCGGACCAAATTGTCGTTGGGTCAATGGGCCAGATTATGGCTTAAGGGGGAGTGAAGCCGATGTTTGAAACCCGAATTGGTCGAGTTGACTTTAAATATAAAGTTGGGGATTTGACCTAATGGCTTAAGTTTTTTGGTCAAACTGGTTCTCAGTTTTGTGTTTAGGCGTATCATACTTCCCGTTGGACCCGGTGGTTCTCCCCAACATTTCAACACTTGGCCCGTCTCCGAATTTTTTATTGATACAATTTTCTAGTAATGCTTGCAATATTCTTTGCATAGTGCTATTTGTTTTTAGTTTTAAGTTACGGGGGATTGGACATATCAGCTATTGCTTGATTTTAAGATAAAATTTACTTTTTTGAATATTTGAGTATGCTGTAAACATGTCTTTTTTCCTTAACCAAATGATGGTATTCGGTCGAGTTTTCTAATGTGTGAAAAATTTTGAGAAAAATATGAACAATTCAAGAAATGGATGATTATAAGTTACACCATGAATTTCAATTTATAGGAGAGAAATTTGCCTTTTTTATATTATGACACAATTGAAAAAAGCTCTTTTTGTTTTCTTAATCATATGACAACTTTTCCAATTAGAGCTTCTGGTTAGCAAGTCGAGTCAATTAGTTTTTACGTTCATCTTTCCCATATCTTTTCCATCCCCAGAAAAATTAGTCATGGATTTGTCATTTAGCAATCTGATTCCATTTCATAAAATATGTCTCATGATCTCCGTTTGTATCTGTTAAAATATAAAATAATTTCCCTTAACGCTCACCATAACTTCGGAGTTTTGGTGCAGTGGAAGGGTCTTTCAACATGGTATGAGAGCAATCCAGGTTCGATTTCTTGTCGGGCGCTCATTTAATTGCAGGTTTTTAAAAAAATTATACCGCTGCGTAAAGACCATGTTTCTGTCCAAAATGAGCCTTCAACCTGCGGGGTGTGTTAAAATATAAAATAATTTCCCTCAACACTCACTCCATATTCTCGTCCATGGAGCTGCATTCTCAATTAATTTATTATTATTATTATCTATCATTCTCATCATTTGTTCTTTATATATAGAAGGGAGTAAAAAAAAGGAGGGAGATGCAATTTTTTCAGCCTTTCTCAATTGGCACATGTGCTTCTAGGTGTCTTTTGGTGATTTTAAGGATTTATCAGGAGTGGTGGAACATATTACGGATGAATTATTCTTGAGCTAGTTGTCAAGACTCTTGTATTCTGACTGCCCATGGGTTAGGTTCAAATGGTACTGGATAAGCATTTTATGAGGGAATGTGTGGTAATTGTATAGTTGGACCCTACAGCTAGAAAATGTAGGATAATGGTTTGCACTTTGTGAATAACCCAAAGGCTTTTTAGGACTTCTGTTTTTAATAGAAAACCTTACAAAACTATCCTTGGTGATGACCTATGAAGCACATCGAAAGTGAATATTGTGTACGTGTCGGACACATATCGGATGTTAATATTTGTATTGACACTTGATCGAGACATCTTGGACACTCGAGAGTCATGTACAATTTTGTGGAACCAAAATCTTACATTTTGGTTTTATGTCAGGTCTCAGAAATTTCTGAAGATCGCATGTAGGACATATGGAGCATGCTTTGCTTAAAAATATATGTAATATTATCCTTTGACACAAGAGTGACATTTCGTTAATAGAACCTAAACTCATTACAAACATAAGGAGTATCCATGGAATTGTATCGGGTTAGTTGGATCAAACAAACAAATTCTTTGTTTAATTTAGGTACTTAATTTGAATTAATGGATTATATTTACTTATCTTCTTTCTATTTTTATATATAGACATGTGTATGCATGTCGCATATATTTTTGTTATGTCTGCTTGCATCACTTTCGTGTCAATATCTCCATGTGTCATTTTCGTGTTTGTGCTTCATAGATAATGACTATTTAAAGAATCGGTAGAAATGGAGTAGAAAATTTTAGTTTAACCTCTTTTTTTTTTATCTTTTGTACATATAAAGGACATTATAACTCGAGTGTTAACTTATTTTCTTCTCAATATCCAACTATTTTTATGATCTTTTTTTGGCAGTTTTTCCTATTATTGCAATGCATTCCCACATCTCTATCATTTATATTTATTCCTAAATCTCCCAATCATTTTTATGTGCAATATCAAGATATTAGCACATGGATACCAAAGAATACTATTAGATGGGAACAAGGTTTCTGCTCCTACATAAATAGGTCTATTGCATCTCATGATGCTTTTGCTATTTTTTATGATCGACATTTTGAAGTATTTCATTAAAGAACCCAAGGTAATTACATAACCAAGCTATGCAATATAAATTGATTTTTTATTGGTCATATTCTATAATTCAATTGCTATTACCACCCATTATTATGCTCCACTTTAGCAAGTACAGATGGCTGTTATAGAGGGTTGTTACTGAGGTGGATAAGAGAATATGTAAAAGACTAAGTATAAAGGGCTATTAATAAAATGAAGAATTCAATGAAGGAAGAATTTACAGAAGTCAAGAATGAAATGGGGATACAATTTAAAGAAAAAGAATTAGAGAGGTATAAGATGAGGCTCGAGTTCAGTCACAAGAGGAAATAAAGACAGATTCAAGCTGAATTACAAGTTCAGTTCGATTAATGCTTCATGAACATATGGCTGTATTTTTTCAATTCTATGCAACCATCCAAATCTTAATTATTTTGTGGTTAATTGGTATTATTCAGTATTTGGATAAAAAAAATTATTTTTTTGTATGACGGACGAACTTATTAAGTATTTGGACAAAACTCTTGAATATTTGTAAAATACTTAAATATGTTACTTTATATGCATATTTTATTTTTATTGGTCTTATTGATTCAAACATTTTGTTGATAAAATTGTACTTATATGTTCTTAAATTGTATGTGTTTGTTGAAAGATTATTTGTGATTATATTAAATGGATTGTGATTTGTATGGATGTTACGATATTTGTATTTGTGATATTTATTGTCACAAAAGATATATATTAGTAACATGTGTTATATGTTGTCACTGAAAACAAATTTAGTGACAACAGTTATTGTCACTAAATCTATTTTTTAGTGACAATATTTGTCGTCACTACTCTTTTTAGTGACAATTTTCTACTTTGTCACTGAAAATAAATATAATGACATAAAAACTGTCACTAAAATAGAAATTTAGTGCAAACAATGGCCACTAAATTTATTTTCAGTAATAAAATAACATATGTAACTAACATATATCTTATGTAACAAAAAATCTCATCACAAAAATAAATATTATATGTGACAGTATATGTTTTTGCTACAATAATATATCATCACATATTATATACGGTGACAACAACTGTTATCACAAAAAGTAAAGTTTCAGTGACAACGAAATCGTCACAATGGAACCTTATGGTGATGAGATTTACTTGTTACATATTATATATAGTGACAACAATTGTTGCTATAAAAGGTAGAGCTTCAGTGAAAATAGATATTGTCATAGTAGACACCTTATGGTGACAAGTAAATCTCATCATGAAAGAAAAGTTTTTCGTGATGAGATTATAAAGTTGTTATAATTGGCATTCATAACAGCTATATACGTAACGACTAAAAATTATCACGAATGTCGTCACTAAAAAGCTTTAGTGATGGCAATCATATTTTTAGTGATGACTTTTTATGTCATGAAATACCTATTTCCATGTAGTGAATTTCCTGTTTCAGAAAAACCTCATGATACTTTATTTTTATTGTTTCAAATAACATTCTTAAATTATAAAACAAAAAAGTTAAAGTGACAAATAATTGATATTTATTTAGTTACAATTTAAAACATAAGAAAAAATAATAAAGATATTTGAATTTAAGCTACAATATAGAAATTCGATAACGAGTAACACTTAAGATTATTATGTCTATTAATAACTAATTTAATTCTTATAATAAATAACAACAACATTTTTACGGCTTGATTTTAAGTTTCGAGTCCATGTAAGATGTTGAAGCTCTCTTTTTTTCTC
This sequence comes from Dracaena cambodiana, assembly GCA_036321105.1. Lineage (NCBI taxonomy): Eukaryota > Viridiplantae > Streptophyta > Magnoliopsida > Asparagales > Asparagaceae > Dracaena > Dracaena cambodiana. Next base: position 32,748,983 of record JAYEPQ010000016.1, read on the forward strand.
TTTTACAACTGACTGTTGCTTAAAATAGAGTGTTTACATATTAGTGTGGATAAATATATAATTTTTTATGATGATGATGATAATAATAATAATAATAAGATCATGATACTCATAATATTAGTTTTTCATTATGCAAAATTTAAAGAAGCTGAACAATTTTTTTAGCAAGTGTTGTGCTACATGATGAAATGATGGTATGTGATGGGAATATATATTCCACCTTCGAACGGAGGTGCAATTTCTTTAATTAGTAATATTTGGGTGAATATGGATTTATTATAGGAGCTTGATCCTATTGTACCTATGATGTCATATATAGCTCAACGAGGCTTTGGTGATTTTCTACATGTTTTAGTATAAATCCATGTATACGTACTAATATAATCTATTATTTGTATTTTAACTGTGTTAGAGAGGAGGAGGAAAATAGAAGTGGAAAAGATGGGTAAAATGGTCAAATATTTAACTGTGTTAGAGAGGGGGACAAAATTATTGTAACTTATGAGATTTGGGGGGCAAAATCCTAAATATGAAGATTTGGGGGGCAAAATCATAATATATAAAGATTTGAGGGCCAAACCAGTAAATACCCCAAATTTGAATTTCAAAATCAAATGGGCCTTATTGAGTAGCACTGGAGGATCGAGGAACCAGCAGATCCATGAGGTCTATTTAATATTGTGGACTTGTTGGGTTGCATTGGGCCAGTGAGAGCAGATCCATGAGATCTATTTGATATTATGTACTTGTTGGGTGGCACTCGGCCAGGTGGGAGCAAATCTATAAGGTCTATTTGATATTATGAACTTATTGGGTTCATGCATAATTATGGTGATCGATATTGTGGACCAACATACTGGAAGATTAGGTAATGAGAAGGAAAGAGAGGCAATCAAACTGCTAGTTACTTGACCATAAAGATGCGGGCTGCAGAGTAATAGGAAGTGAGCTGGATGAGTTTTATTTGTGAGACAGTACAGTAGGAATGGAGCCCAAAACCCATGGGGTGCTAGAATCCGTAAATAAGTACGGTGACTTGGACTGTGACAAAGCCCCTGTGGGGGTGCCGAAAATTTATTGGGTCTGTGAAGAGTCACTCGATGCTAAAGGATTATTTCATCGGAACAACTAATCTACACTATGATCTGGGTGAAAGTTGGATTACAGAAGGAGTTTGCAGTTATCATACTTCAACGGACAAGCAACATGTCTTTTTGTAATGTCTGTAATATCTATATACTTTGTATTAGTGTCTCTCCTTAAACAGTATTTTACTTTAGAGTTATTCATCGTATTGTCCACTCACAAGTGAGGGACTATATATATTTGTACTCTATATTTAGCATATTTCGTTAACACCTGATTAACGAAATGCGGGGGTTTACCCACTATTTACGCTAAAAAAAAGAAAGAAAAAAAACACTCATTGACATTAATTGTGGGCGAACTAGGGACCATTTGTGTCTTAGTGGTCATATAGTCCTATCAAACACTTGGTGCGAAGTTGCCATATGATATAAATATAACTTTCATTATTGTTCACTCTTTAGATTGATATAGTAATGAGATAGCAACATATTACTATAAGATTGTATATAGATCCCCATTATGAATGTTTAAACCTGGTACAAGGTTATGTTCAGATTGAAATGAGATAGCAAAATATCACTACATGATGTCTCTAAATCTCTATTTTTGTGAGAATGAGATGCACGAGAGTTTAGCAATATTGACAATTAGGCTTGATACGAGATTTGATATTTAACTAGATATGAATATGAACTTTGTGACTTTGTCGAAAGATCAAACACTATTTATCAATGAAGATAGTGTTTTCTTTTGGGTGAGGTGTCATAGAAAATAGTTGTAGCCAACTCGATGTATAAAGAAGTTCGGTTATTTTGATCACTCTCTATCTCTCTCTAGAGATGCAAGTGGATTAGGACTTGGATCGGATCTAGCTTTAGGTGCATTAGAACAAAAAAGATTTTAGGCGTAGGTTTTAGATTCAGATCATGCTCAGATGATGTCCTTTCTACACTAAATCGACAGTTTCAAATTATTTTTCGTTGACTCTTGAAGGAGTTTTGGGTTGTGACCAAGTAGAGTACAAATTTTCAACTTCCAACCTCATCTAACTAGAATTTTAATACTAGATTTTAGACCCCGTACACATTTCATGAACTTAAATTTCAAATCTAGATTTTGTGTTTTCAGGAATTTTTTCGTAGTAGCTATTGCTAGATAATAGCATTTAAAAATTAGTTTCTCTCTCTCTCTCTCTCTCTCTCTCTCTCTCTCTCTCTCTCTCTCTATATATATATATATATATATATATATATATATATATACTCTCTCTCTCTGTGTGTGTGTGTATATATATATGTGTGGGATTACTGTAGGTGAGCCGCCAGCTCAGGAAAAGTTACGTGAGCTAGAGGTAAAAACTATAATAGTCCAATAATTTTTCTTTAATTTTTTATAATTATTATCTCTACCTCCTTAATTTTTTTCGGATTAAATTTTATAAATTTTGGAATTCATTTACCCTTTTATCAAGTGCATACAAAATATTTTATTCATTGAAAACCATTAATTTTGAATTAGTTTGATGGAGGACTAAATCAAAACTAAAACCTAGGAAATTGGATATGAGTGAACCCTAGAGGGTCGAGATCATAATCCAAAATAAATCTTTTAAAAAAGATTATTGGAGATAGTGGAAATGAACTGCAGCTCAGATAACTTGTGTGAGCTGTGTTAGCTCATTTTCATTTTTCTCATATATATAAATATATTTCAGTTAAGCATTCTCTTTAAACAAAGACCTGCAGCACAAATCCTATTCTAATTATGCAAATGGGGTTCGAATATATAGCCCCTCGCAGTTAAACCTTTTTAGAAGCATCTAACATCACATAGAAACAATCTTCCCATTTGATGAAATAGTATACAGAACTTTTAAAATACCTACATTTGAAGTATGTTTACACCATTTTACACATGTTGCATATATTGAATTTGTGATTTTCTTGACATACGATTAATCTGGAGTCGCTTAGAGAAATAACTAGACAACTTTAATCAGTTTGCGAGCTCTATCACAAGTTGCATATTCCTAGATCTATCCATGTGCATTTAACATTGCGACAAGCTTTGAACTTGTGATCCCCTTTTATTATATGACATTGAAGTACATAAAATGCTCAAGACACAGTTTACTTCCTGAGTTTGACTAAGATATTATTAGGATTTGAAATATAAATCCTATCAAGTTTAGATTATATGTTAGAGAACCAAAAATCCAACCTACGCATGCAATCTAATATATCTAAATATTCTAATATACGAAAACTCAAGGCTTACCCATTGATCATGACCATAGAATATGACCATTAAAATAGCACAGCGAAACATAAATATTGCAAGATCATGATCAATTGTATTTAGACTACTTCGATATAATATATTGATGGTTATCAGATTTGATTATATTAGGAATTTGTTAGGATTTTGAATTCTATTAGGATATTTGATAGGATTTTTTTTTATTCCATTAGGATTTTGATAGGATTTTAGATTCTATTAGGATTTTGTTTATTGGAGTTTTTCTATAAACAAGTTTTGTATGAAGTATTTTGTAGACAATTGAATATATAATAAAAATTAAAATTTGACTATGTGGATTCGCTGTATTTCAAAAAAAATCTCTTCTCGTGGATTCGTTGAGAGTGGACGTAGATTCGCCTGGGTGTATTTCAGAATCTTATAAGTTCTTCTCTAATTTATCTGTTCTTCTCCAATTCCTCCAAAATCTCTATTTCAAAACCCTAATGCTAATTTGGCTTCCGTACTGCAACATATATCATGCTTATATATTCTAAATTTTGATGCCGTGACCTATAGTTTCAACTCGAGTGCTCATCCTTTGGGCAAGCAATATTGGTCCCAGACATCTTATTGAATGATGCTTCTTCCCTCCCCGTACTGAAACATGCATGCATGCTAGCTGTAGTAACAGGCCATATAATAGAGTGGCCACTTCTTCTTTTTGTACTGTTTGCTGGCAATTTGCTGTTGCATCAATGGTTTTGGCCCACGAACTGCATGGCTTGGTTCTGCGTGTTTGTTAGGGCTGTGTGTTGGGCATCATCAGCTCTATGTGGTCCATTGCAAGGCAGTGGTCCCTTGTGATCCTAGATTCATTTTCATCTTAATTTTTATTGGTTTATCAAACATTCAGGAGATTAATTATGAGAACAATACAAAAGTATATTAACAGAAAATGATCAAGGTTACTATGACTTGCACAATCTGCATTCTTCATCTCCTTGGTCCAGTTTCAAGTCGGATTTTGAGCTTTTGAATTGGTTTTTTGGATCCTTTTGGAGTAGGGTTACCTCCACGTACCCTATCCATAAACGCAATTATGAAAAATTAATTGGAGTGTTTCTTGGAGGTTTAGATGCTATAAAGAAAGAGGCTTTGGATCAAAGGATTTGTGAAGAATTTCAAGGATTTGTGATCCAAAGACTTGGTGAAGAATTGTTTGAAACTCTACTTGTTTGGAAATTAATTCATATTCATCATCTTTAACATCTGGACATCAATTTTTATGTGATCTAGTAATTTTGTTGATGCCTAAAATCTTTACGGTCATCTTAGGGACTAGGGATGTCATTTTACAGAAGATAATTAGTGTAATAATGATGCGCATCAATGAAGAAGGCACAACTAAAACATCAAAGAAAATTACCTATGATAATTTGATCATGCGTATGATAGGAATCTATAGGTTTATAGTTGAACTTGTACATATGTAGTTTATGTCGCATATGCAATTTTACAAAGAGACGTCATTTATGTTGCTAATGGAGCCCATTGCCGCAGCGGGTTTCGGTCTACCGAAACGGGTCCAAAACCGGCCCAAACCCGTTATGATATAATATAAATATGGGGTTGTGGTGCTAGGGTTTACTAGAGCCAAAGAAAAGAAGCCGAAAAAAAAGTTTTCTTCTTGAGGTGGCTGCTGTTGCTTGATTGTGGCGGCCCGAAGCAAAGTTGAAAAGCAAATAAATTATTTGAGGCAAATAATTTTTGGTGCGTGATGAATATAAATAAATGTATTTTTCCTCTCATACTTTATCTATTTTTGTATATAAATAAATGCTACTCGGGTATTTTTAGTGTCTTTTTCAGGTGATTCGATTCGTACAAGGAGATGACAAGAAATCAATGTTGGAGTAGGAAATCAGAGTCCGAAAAGTTTCTAAAGTGAGCAAAACTACAAAGCTACGATGTTTCAGAGACTTAAAGTCAAATACAGTCAAGGAAATATAATTTACAAGACACGAGACGCACGTGGAAGAAACTTAAATTTATTTACTCGAAATAAAACCGCTATTTAGCGGGTTTTACCGCCATTTAGCGGTAATTCGTGGGTCCCACTCTCTGAATTTTCTCCCGTGGCTTCGATGTAATTTTGTGATTTTCCAGTTCTACTAGAAGTAGGGTTTGATTTCCGAAGCCTATATATTGGCCGTATTCTTGTATTCTAGGTTTTATGCAGTAGTTAATGTAGATTAGGATTTAGTTTGTACTCGTATTTCATTAATAAAATTAAGGTTTTCCTGAAGGGGTGGCGGCCACAATACCGTGCTCCAGAGATAAGCCATTGTTTTGAGATCTTTATTTGCTTTCTAGATAGATTTAATTGCTTTCTAGTACAGATTTATTTGCTTTCTAGATTATATTTAATTGCTTTCTAGAATCATGAGTAGCTAATTAGTTTAGCTCTAGGATGTAGATGAAGTTAGGATCCACCATGTAATTGCTTTCTAATATCTTTCTTCTTAAATAAAAATAATAAAGACATGATTCTTCTATAAAAAGTTTAAAATACAAGAACTCGAAAATTAAGACTTTGATAGGTTATACTTGAATTAGTTTTCTTGATAGCCTATACTTAGTTAGGGTTTGGGGTTGTTGATTTTATCTTTTTTATTGAATTATCTAAAGATTTAGTTTGTTTTTATGAAAAGTAGTATTTTTGATGAGTTATATTTGCACACCACTTGATAGCTCATACTTAGGGCACTTTGAATAAAGATTAAACTAAAAAGATCAAATTTTTATGAGAGAAGAAGATAATAGAAGTAAGAACATGGTTGGAAACTAGTGGATTCTAGATCCTAGGCTAATTAGAACAAGCAAACTTCAACCCAAAATTCTTTGTTAATCCGTTGACTATAGAATTAGTAAGAATCGCAAAACACCTTAGCTCCCTGTGAGACGACCTGTACAGCGCTACAACGATACTGTGCGCTTGCAGTAATTTAACACATCAAGTTTTTGGCGCCGTTGCCGGGGATCGACGGTGTTTTTCTTGCTTTTTCTAACGTTTTACGGATTAACAGTGTGTGTTGAGTGTGCAGGGACCAGAAAGTACAGATACAGGAAAAGAAACAGGACTAGCTAAGCGGTTTGAGTTCACAACAAAAAGTAGAGAACCAAATTCTCCCTTTTCACCGCTAATTAGCGGCATATACCGCTATTTAGCGGTACTAAAGGTACTAAACGCCACAAAATTTTCCTGATATCTGTATTTCATGTCTCTGGTTCAGTAAAAAAAAATACAAAAAAAAAAATAAATTTTATGTTTATTTCTTTTCCATCTCTCTCCCTCTCCACCTTTTTCAAAAAAAAAAAAATTTAAAAAAAATGTTTCAAAATCAAACGGGTTGCTATCATTGTCGTGATCCATATCATAATTATTATCAATGTCCATGGATAGGAAGTTCGCTAGGAGTAGGTCATAATCAAATTCACAACACATATAATGAACCTACGAGCACTTCTTATTCACAAAATTACAACTATGAATGGATGAATAATTCTAATTATGCATATAATCAAGAGCCGTACCAAGAGAGTCCTCCATCTGATCCTTTCTTTATGGACTATTCATCTTCATGTTCTGCATTTAATCATGAACAAGATATTCAATTGAACATGTTAGATGAAAGATTAAAAAGATTAGAAGCAAAATATGCATGTCATGAGAATTTAGCTACAACCACTTCATATCTGTCATCAAAAATATATACGGATCCATCATATTCACCTTCAAATTTCACTCATAATCTCGAGATGCAATCATTTGAGAAAAATAAGCAAAATTACGATTATGAGTCTGAGAAACGAAGACGTAGAATAGAGGAAGATATGAAAACTTTGCTAAAATCATCTCAAAAATCATCCTCTCAAATTGACTCTTGTATGGAAGATCTTCTTAAAGCGATTTCTCAAGCTAAACTTTTTGTAGATCAACCATCTAATAGTTTGAACATATCTAACTCCAACGAGCAATCACTCCAGTCATCTTCTGAAGTAGATATGATTCAAAATGAATTAAATAGTTTTGTGCATGATGAGGCTATAATTCAATATTGTGATCTACCTATTTTAGACCATTGTGAAGATAATTATGATGAAAATGACGATAAAGAAAATATTTTGCTTGATGATTTATCTCATGGTGAGCTTGCTAGTGACACATTATCATTTGATTCTTTTGATGGAAATTGTGAAGAAATTTGTGAAGAAGAATTTTTATCCCTTCATAATAACTTGACGAATGATAAGTCCACTAGTATGCCATTTTCTTTTGAGAATTTTGATGACAGGATTGAAGAAAATTTGCATGACAAGCACACAATAATTGAAGAATGGAAGGAACATCAGAAGGAAGAGGTCATGGTACCTAATAATTTGGAGAGACGATCCAAAATCGAGCTCATGATTCCGCTACATCAAAGTGAGTATGCTATTTCACATGTTGATCAAACCAAAATATTTACTGCCATGAAAGATGCTCGTGGGTCGAATATGAACGTTAAAGGTACGCTTTCTAACCTCAAAACTTTACTATTGAATAAAAGAAAGAAGGGTAGAAATAAATTGAGAAAAATCAAAAATAAGATGGAGAGATTAAATGCAAAATTGACAAAAAGGCTAAGTTCATCCATATCAAAACATAAAAGGACACATTATGAGAGTGGAAAGCGATCAAGAGGTCGTAACCGTTTGAATTTTCTAATAAGTGTATAATATTTGTATAATAGTTTTTTTTTTTTTTTTTTTATTTTACCATTCTTGGTTTGTGTATGAGGGCATATACGAGTCTAGGTGTGGGGGAATGGGTTAGGATATATATATATATATATATATATATTTTTCATATTTTCCTAGGATTTTTAATTTTTAATGTTTTTTAGATTTTTGGGTTTCTTTATTTTACACTTTGGGTAGTTTTTAGGGTAACTAACTGAAAAAAAAATAAAAAAAAACTGAAAAAAAATTTAAAAAAAACTAAAAAGAAAAATAAATTAAAAAAAATTATGTATTTTTATCAATAGATCAACCTAATTACAAATAAAGTAACAAATTTAGATTTGAAATTGAAAAGAAGAGTAGATTGGATGATACACTTTGAATTTTATGAAAAAGATTAAAATCTGAAAAATAAATACCACCAACAGTAGTTTTGAGGCAAGTATACATCTATTTTCCACTTCACAATAGTTTATTAGGTTAAGGACAAAAATGATAATGATTGAGTAAGTCTTCTCTCTCTAAAAAAAAATGAGAAAAAAAAAGAAAAAAAGAAAAAAAAAAGTGAGAATAAAATAATGGGGTGAGCCTGGTATTAAGGCAATAGCCTCGAGAGTGATAAAATAATGGGGTGCGCCTGGTATTAAGGCAATAGCCTCAAGAGTGAAAAAAGAGTATGATCCAAGTAATCGGGTACTTTGCGCCTAAGTAAGCGTGAATATTCGCATGAAAGGTGAAATATTCTAAAAAAAAAAGAAAAAAGAAAAAAGAAAAGAGTATGAACTGAGTAATCGGGTATGTTGCGCCTAAGCAAGCGTGAATATTCGCATGAAAAGTGAAATTTCTTAAAAAAAAAAGAAAAAATGTTATGAGAGAGGAGATGAATCATGAGTTAGAGTTCGAGTCCAAAACCGAAGTAGACTATCACAGTGCACGTAGATGTATAGGAGCCAATGGATTATCTGTTAGTGAGTATTAAAATATATGATTTAAATTTTTGATTAAAATGATAAGTGTATCTGATATGACGCTCAATTTGAAAATTGATAATCTAGATGCGTTCTTGAGTTTGTATATTAGTGAGATTAATTGATGAAAACATGATAAAAAAAAGAATATTTTTTTTTTCTTTTGTACAAAATTTTTTATCTTTCTTGATTTTCGGTTATCCTTATTTTTCTTTTCTTTATTCCTTAATCTATTTTTTTTCATGAATTTTATGGGTATATTCACTGCAAACCCTCACGAGACACAACTCGTCCACTAGGGCAACCTAGGGGTTTAAAGGCTTGTTGCACGTGCTAAGTGCAATCGCGATTCTTGCGAAAGTGAGTTACGATTTTTATTTTTCTTTTTAGATTTAGGTTTTGCTTCGAGGACTAGCAAAAGATAGGTGTGGGGGTGTGATGAATATAAATAAATGTATTTTTCCTCTCATACTTTATCTATTTTTGTATATAAATAAATGCTACTCGGGTATTTTTAGTGTCTTTTTCAGGTGATTCGATTCGTACAAGGAGATGGCAAGAAATCAATGTTGGAGTAGGAAATCAGAGTCCGAAAAGTTTCTAAAGTGAGCAAAACTACAAAGCTACGATGTTTCAGAGACTTAAAGTCAAATACAGTCAAGGAAATATAATTTACAAGACACGAGACGCACGTGGAAGAAATTTAAATTTATTTACTCGAAATAAAACCGCTATTTAGCGGGTTTTACCGCCATTTAGCGGTAATTCGTGGGTCCCACTCTCTGAATTTTCTCCCGTGGCTTCGATGTAATTTTGTGATTTTCCAGTTCTACTAGAAGTAGGGTTTGATTTCCGAAGCCTATATATTGGCCGTATTCTTGTATTCTAGGTTTTATGCAGTAGTTAATGTAGATTAGGATTTAGTTTGTACTCGTATTTCATTAATAAAATTAAGGTTTTGCTGAAGGGGTGGCGGCCACAATACCGTGCTCCAGAGGTAAGCCATTGTTTTGAGATCTTTATTTGCTTTCTAGATAGATTTAATTGCTTTCTAGTACAGATTTATTTGCTTTCTAGATTATATTTAATTGCTTTCTAGAATCATGAGTAGCTAATTAGTTTAGCTCTAGAATGTAGATGAAGCTAGTATCCACCATGTAATTGCTTTCTAATATCTTTCTTCTTAAATAAAAATAATAAAGACATGATTCTTCTATAAAAAGTTTAAAATACAAGAACTCGAAGATTAAGAGTTTGATAGGTTATACTTGAATTAGCTTTCTTGATAGCCTATACTTAGTTAGGGTTTGGGGTTGTTGATTTTATCTTTTTTATTGAATTATCTAAAGATTTAGTTTGTTTTTATGAAAAGTAGTATTTTTGATGAGTTATATTTGCACACCACTTGATAGCTCAAACTTAGGGCACTTTGAATAAAGATTAAACTAAAAAGATTAAATTTTTATGAGAGAAGAAGATAATAGAAGTAAGAATATGGTTGGAAACTAGTGGATTCTAGATCCTAGGCTAATTAGAACAAGCAAACTTCAACCCAAAATTCTTTGTTAATCCGTTAGACTATAGAATTAGTAAGAATCGCAAAACACCTTAGATCCCTGTGAGACGACCTGTACAGCGCTACAACGATACTGTGCGCTTGCAGTAATTTAACACATCAGTGCGGCTGGCCAAGAGTGCAAATAATCAAGGGATGCTCTTGTTTGCTTTTGCCGAGAAAAGTAGAAGGGCAGCACAACCAAAAGCATAGAAGAAAAGAAAAGAAGGCGGGACTTCTTTCGGGGTTTTTCTTCGGCGGTTGAAGTAAAGAGATAAATCACTGCAACAAGAGATAAGGGTTTGATCTCAAAATCTTATGTGATTTTTTTGTGATTTCTCTTGTGGTTGAGAACTAGAAAGTTGTAATCCTCTTTTGATATAGTGAAAGTTTTTCGATCGTGTCTCCGTGGACGTAGGCATATTGCCGAACCACATTAAATCTGCGTATTCTCTGTCTCTGCTATTTTTCTCTTTGGTTAACTATTTGATTCCGCTGGTTGTTGCATTAATATTATTCCGCTATCTTTTGCTAACAATTGGTATCAGAGCCCTGGTTTGGGTCAGATTTCACTCTGATCGGTGTTGATTTTGAGTGGGAGTTATGGCAGAAGATAGGAAGGGAAAAATTGAAAAATTTGATGGGACAGATTTCCAATGGTGAAAGTTTTAGATGGAAGATTATTTATATCAAAAGAATTTACATCAACCACTGTTTGGAGAAAAACCATAAAAGATGACAGATGGGGAGTGGAAATTATTGGACAGGAGGGTTTTGGCGCAGATTCGATTGTGCCTGACAAAACAGGTTGTGTTCAACGTCTCCAAGGAGAAAACCACTTCAGGTTTGATGTTAGCGTTGGCTAAATTTTATGAGAAGCCGTCTGCTTCAAATAGACTGTTTCTAATGAAAAAATTGTTCAACTTGAGGATGCCTTCTGATAGTTCAGTTGTTAATCATTTGAACGAATTTAACACATTATGGGCACAATTTGAATCCTTAGATTTTGTCTTTACTGATGACATTAAAACTTTAATGTTTATGTATTCATTACCGGATAGTTGGAGTAATGTTGTTATGGCCATCAGCAATTCTTCCAATACTACTCTTAAATTTGATGATGTTGTGAGTACAATTATAAATGATGAATTGATGAAAAAGAGTATGGGTGAGAGCATAGTTTCTACAAGTACTGCTTTGTCGGTTGATAATGACAAAAGAAAGGAAAGAGGTAGAAGTTTAAGCAGGAAGTCGAAGCAAAGAGGAAGATCAAAATTTAAGGGAAAATTCAAGAAAAAGTTAGTGTGATGGAAATGTAAGACAGAGGGTCATATGAAGAAAGATTGTCCGAACAAAAATAACGAAGGAGCGAATATGGTGAATCCAAGTAAAGAGTATGATGACTTGTACTTGTCTGCTCATACAGAATCGAGGTCAGATCTGTGGTTTGTGGATTCAGGGGCTTCGTTCCATTGCACTGCTCGCAGAGAATGGTTTGAGAATTATGTCCAAGGTGATTTTGGGCATGTGACTGTTGGTAATGGGCAGGAATGCAAGATTGTCGGTAAGGGAACAATTCAGCTAAAGTTGCATAATGGTGGAAAGTTGCTTTTACAAGAGGTCAGGCTCATACCAGATTTGAAGAAGAATTTGATATCTGTTAGCAAGCTGGATGACGAATGTTATCAAATCTCATTTGAGAGGAAACAGTGGAAGATCAGCAAAGGAGTAATGGTAGTGGTCAAGGGTGAGAAAGTGGGAACTCTATATTTACTCTCAAACTCGGTGGATCACGTTGTTTCCTTGGCCACCGTGAAGAATGAGAAGGCTACCTTATGGCATCAGAGGCTCGGTCACTTGAGCGAGAGCGGCATGAGAGTATTACAATCCAGAGGTATGTTGACAGATATGAAAGATACTAACTTTGATTTCTGTGAGAACTGTGTGTTTGGAAAGCAGAAAAGAGTTAGTTTTATGAAGGATGGCAAGGAGAAGAAAATCGAGAGATTGGAGTTGGTGCATACAGATGTATGAGGGTCTTCTTCGGTGAAGTCTCTTAGAGATAATTCTTATTTTGTCACTTTCATAGATGATACAAGTAGGAAAACATGGGTGTTCGCACTTAAGTAGAAATCCGATGTCTTCAAGATCTTCAAGGTATGGAAAGGTCTTGTTGAGAATAAAACAGATTTGAAGGTGAAATGTCTGTTGTCAGACAATGGTGGAAAATTTTGCAATAGAGAGTTTGATGACTATTGCTCTACCCACGGGATCAGGAGAGTAAAGATTGTACCGAGGACACCGCAGCATAATGGCGTGGCTGAGATGATGAATAGAACCATTTTGGAGTGAGCTCGGAGTATGAGACTACATGCAGGTTTGCCTTTGCAACTTTGGGGAGCCGCTGTAGATACGACAGTCTATCTGATCAATAGGAGTCCAGCTAGTGATTTAGATGGAGGAATTCCAGAGGAGGTGTGGTCTGGTAAGACTGTAAATTATTCATTTTTAAAGGTATTCGGTTGTATAGCATATGCACATGTGGATCATGAGATGAGAAAGAAGCTTGATTCTAAATCTCAGAAGTGTGCATTCATTGGATACGGTGGCGACGAATATGGTTATCACTTATGGGATTATGAGCATAACAAGGTAATTCGTAGCAGAGATGTAGTATTCAATGAGGGCTGTATGTATAAAGACTAAATGGAGAGTAAGAGTGAGAAAATAGTTGAGAAAGAGCACTTGGAACTGGATGAGCCACAAGATGGGATGGATCCCACGGATAAAAGAAAGGAAAAAATACCTACATCTGAAGGGGAAGAAATGCTACACCTGAGTATACACAAATTTCAGATGAGACCGAACAAGAAAGAGAGCTATTGAATGAAGTAGATGGTTCCAGTACTTCATCAGTGAGTGTTCCCACTTTGAGAAGGAGTATGAGGATAAGGAAGCCAACCAAAAAACTTTATCTTTCATTATATCATGTTTTGTATACTGATGCAGGTGAACCAAAGAGTTATCAAGAGGCTATGCAGGATAAATTTCATCTTAAGTGGGAGCAAGTCATGTGTGATGAGATGTCTTCTTTGGAGAATAATTATACATGGAATTGGTGAAGCGATCGGAAAAGATGAAAGTATTGCATAACAAGTGGGTATACAGGGTAAAACATGAGGCATGAGGGACACAAAGGTTCAAAGCTAGACTTGTGGTGAAGGGATACGGTCAGAGAAAATGTATTGACTTCAATAAAATATTTGTAACTGTTGTCAAGATGACTTCTATCATAACAATACTAAGTATTGTGGCTGTGAAAGAATTGTATTTAGAGCAGCTCGATGTGAAGACTGCTTTCCTTCATGGTGATCATTTGGAGGAGGAAATATACATGGAATAGCCGGAGGGATATGAAGTTAAAGGTAAGGAGAATTGGTATGTCGACTGAAAAGAAACTTGTATGGATTGAAACAGGCGCCGAGGCAATGATACTTGAAGTTCGACAAGTTTATGTTGGATTTGGGTTTCGCCAGAGCAATTCAGATCATTGTGTATATCTACAAAAGTTTAAGGATGGTAATTTTATTATACTTACTTTGTATGTAGATGATATGCTTGTGGCAGGTACATGCATGAAGAAAATTAATGATCTGAAAAGGAAGTTGGCAAGGAGATTCTCTATGAAAGATATGGGTGAGGCTAAACAACTTCTTGGAATGCAAATTACCCGAGATAAGAAAAATAAGAAATTATGGTTATCTCAGAAAGGGTACATTAAGAAGGTGTTGGAGAGATTCAATATGGATAATGCAAAACCAGTAACTACAGTTCTTGGTGGTCAGTTCAAACTGTCAAAGGAGCAAAGTGCTAAAACAGATGAGAAGACGAGACACATGGAGAATGTGCCTTATTCATCGGCTGTTCGGAGTCTCATGTATGCAATGATGAGTACAAGACCAGATATTGCACATGCAGTGCGATTAGTGAGTAGATTCATGAAGAACCCTGGAAAGGAACATTAGCAAGCGGTGAAGTGGATTTTCAGGTATTTGAAAGGTACTTCAAATTATTGTTTGTGTTTTAGGGGTGATAACATTGATGTGTAAGGTTTTGTAGATTCGGACCATGCGGGTGATAGAGACAATGGCAGGAGCACCACTGGTTACATCTTTACTGTAGGAGGGACAGCGGTAAATTGGGTTTCAAGATTACAATCAATTGTTGCTTTATTTTCGACAGAAGCTGAATATGTTGTAGCTGCAGAAGAGAGTAAGGAGTTTATTTGGTTACAGCGATTGATGAGTGAGTTGGGTTTTAATGGAGTGGATTGCAGGTTATTCAGTGATAGTCAAAGTGCAATTCATCTTGCTAAGAACTCGGCGTATCATTCACGGACTAAACATATTCACTTAAGATATCACTTCATTAGATCTTTATTAGAGGATGGCCAATTGAAGTTGGAAAAGATTGAGGGCAGAAAAAATCCTGCAGATATGTTGATAAAGCCGGTTGATGGGAAAAAGTTGAGATATTGCTAAAATTTGGTGCATTTGTATTGAATGCTGAAATTGAGACTTTAAACGATCGAGGTAAAAACTTTGGACACTGGGATTATCATGTATAGAGATTATATTTTTAGCAATAGGCCTCCAAGTGGGAGATTATTGCTAATAGAGCCCATTGCCGCAGCGGGTTTCGGTCTACCGAAACGGGTCCAAAACAGGTCCAAATCCGTTATGATATAATATAAATATGGGGTTGTGGTGCTAGGGTTTACTAGAGCCAAAGAAAAGAAGCCGAAAAAAAGTTTTCTTCTTGAGGTGGCTGTTGTTGCTTGATTGTGGCGGCTCGAAGCAAAGTTGAAAAGCAAATAAATTATTTGAGGCAAATAATTTTTGGTGCGGCTGGCCAAGAGTGCAAATAATCAAGGGCTGCTCTTGTTTGCTTTTGCCGAGAAAAGTAGAAGGGCAGCACAGCCAAAAGCATAGAAGAAAAGAAAAGAAGACGGGACTTCTTTCGGGGTTTTTCTTTGGCGGTTGAAGCAAAGAGGTAAATCACTGCAACAAGATGTTAGGGCTTGATCTCAAAATTTTGTGTGATTTCTTTGTGATTTCTTTTGTGGTTGAGAACTAGAAAGTTGTAATTCTCTTTTGATATAGTGGAAGTTTTTCGATCGTGTCCCCGTAGATATAGGCATATTGCCGAACCATGTTAAATCTGCATGTTTTCTGTCTCTGCTATTTTTCTCTTTAGTTAACTATTTGATTCTACTGGTTGTTGTATTAGTATTATTCCGCTATCTTTTGCTAACAATTTATAGAAGATAAGTGTAATATAAATGTGCATGATTCGTTAGATGTGTGATAAAATAAGGAGGGATAAAGTCAGAAATGAAAATATTTGTATTGAGTTAGGCGTAGCGCCACTGAAAAGAAGATGTGAGAGAAATCATCTATGTTGGTTTAGTCACGTATGACTTAAGTAGGTGTACGATATATCAGTTCGACGAGAGAAGTTTGTCAAAGTAGGACAAGTTAAAAGAGCAAAGAAATAACCGAAGAAAAAACGGATGGAGGTAATATGAAAAGATATGTATACTAAATACTTAAATGAAGACATATTATTCGATAGAAATGAGTAGAGAAAGATCATTTATGTGGCTGATCTTGTGTGCCACTCGACCCAGAGCCACTGGCCGGTCCACTAGTGGATTTATTGGTGGATCCAATACTCGGAGCTCTCTCTTGAGTTCAGAATAGTAAGCTACCGGTAGGTTTACTAGTGGGTTAACTAGTCGGCTCACTAGTGGGTTTAATGGTGGGTTCATCGGTGGGTTTAATCAATATATTTCACATACGATTTTTAATTTAGATAATTTAACTAATGTTGGAAAGAGAATTCAATTTTGTATAACTTTTACCTAAATAAATATTTTGTTTATACTTTAACCATATTAAATATTGTGTGAAGTTGTTGGACCTGCATAGGATTACATAGAATCATGTTTTCTGCAATATTCCAAATCCTCTCTAGTGAACTCGATCAACAAATAAGGTACTTTGAATTTTTATATGGTCACAAATTACCAATCTAGATCAAAAGAGCTATAGAAGAATTGATTAGAGGTAATTGAGGTCGGTGATGTCTCCAATTTGGGTTCTTGTGTTGTTTTTTTTTTAAGTAAAGATCCAATTTATCTAGTCTAGTCCTCTAAAACCAGACTGATCTTGTTGCTCTCGTGAAAAAGGAAATGGAATTTTGGAGTTTTTTTATGGGGTTTTTTGGTTATTTCGGCGTCTGTAGTTATCTCTGAACCATAGGGATTTTCGGCTCTCTCATAAATCTCACCCACCTAAGTTTAAGCCTTTTATTGCTGAAAATTTTGGGACAAGGCATGTTTTTTTCCACATAAATTAGGATGCTACAGTGAAAATTTCTGATATTCTGTTAATTTCTAATTAATTGAATGCAAAAGATACTATTTCATCATTGGTGCTATAAAAAAAGGGGTATTTTTTAGGTTGTCAAGTAATACATTTAATTAGGAGCACAATTCCAATTTGTATTGAGAATTGTTTTGAGCAAAAAAGATGAAATTGTGACTTCAAATGTAGTCACATTGGTCAATGAACTTATTATATCGTGTGAAAATTATAATGAATATGTGAACGGGTAGTCGACCTATGCTTGATAATAATTGGAAAGGTTAAATATGATATTCAATGATGTCATGTGATCCATGTTTAAAATATTTGTACATAACTTGTTCAATATGAACATTATACTTGTATACAATTTATTTTGATACAAATAACGTGCATATAACTTGAAATTTAATGTGAACTTATATATATATATATATGTATATGTATATATATATATATATATATATATATATATATATATATATATATATATATATATATATATATATATATATATATATATATATATATATATATATATATATATATATATATATATATATATATATATATATATATATATATAGTTATTTTCTTTCTCTATCTTCTATCATAGGGTCTTTGTTAGATGGTTGTACAATTACGACAAGTCTTATTTATCATTGTGATGCATCATGTCAATTTTTTGTATGTAAAGGACGGGGGTGTGTGTGTACCGTATATATATAGTTATTTTCTTTCTCTATCTTCTTTCATCTTTCTTTGCTAGGGTCTTTGTTAGATGGTTGTACAATTACGACAAGAATTATTTTTGGTTGTGATGCATCATGTCAATTTTTTGTATGTAAAGGACGGGGGTGTGTGTACCGTGTATATATATATATATATATATATATATATATATATATATATATATATATATATATATATATATATATATATATATATATATATATATATATATAGTTATTTTCTTTCTCTATCTTCTTTCATCTTTCTCTGCTAGGGTCTTTGTTAGATGGTTGTACAATTACGACAAGACTTATTTATCGTTGTGATGCACCATGTCAATTTTTTGTATGTTAAGGACGAGGGGACCATTTTTGTTAGGAATTAGAATTAATGGTTGGTACATTATTCATGGGAAATATCTAGATGGTAGAGATAGAGAGATACTTGAATCTCTTATTCTAACCTATTTTTCTCATAGTGGATATTTCTCTCGTTGTTCTCATGGACGTAGATCGAAGTTAGTCAATCGAACCACGCTAATTCTTATGTTATTCTTGTATTGTATTGTTTTATTCGTCTCTACGATCTCGATGGGAGATTTGATTCCCAACAAATGGTATCAGAACCGGAGTTATGGATACGTAATTGAGATTGCAAGATGGCGGATTTTGATGTCAAGTCGGCAAGCACGATTGGCAGAGGCATCAAGATTAACAATAGAAGAAACAAAGAAAAAAAGGAAGGCAGCCTAGCAATGAGGGCCGGTAGGAGCCAGTCGGTGGGCTCTCGACTGGCGGGCACCCAACCACCAGGCGGCCGGCTGGCGATGGCTGGCAAGTGGCCGCTCCCTGCTAGCAGTGCGAGGCACCCACGACAGGAGCGAACAAGGCTGGCGGGCAGCCGGATAGAGGGATCCCGATCAGTGGGCGCTTGGCCGGAGAGCAGCGCGCTCGCAGTGCCTAGGCTGAAGCATGGCAGCTCCTTGCAGGCGCACGAGCAACACCGCTGTAACGCCCCATTTTCCGGAGGGACAAGAAAACGGAGTGCGTTACCGGCGGGCACGTGTAAGTCGACGTGCACGAGGCCTATAAGTATGTAAAAGAAAAAAAAATGAATTGAGCTGAATACTAGTCATCAATCAGGATCTTAGAAATTAGTCTACTGCCATATAAAAGAGAAGATATACATGTCTAAAACAGAAAGCAATAATTAGGTACTGATACAGAAGTTGGGAACTCCAACTAAGCCTTCAAAAGAGGTATACATACCAAACCCAAAAATACAAAAGCGGAGGCCTATAAATCTATTGCTGCTCAGTCTGCTCTAGAAAGTACGGATCATGCAATGGCGGATCCTCGCTCACATCTTCAGTACCTGAGCGTGTGGGGGAGCTCAGGGTCAAACCCGGCAAGTAAAATAATAAGAAGTACGGAGCGTGTAATATAAACAAGTAGGTAAGATATGGGTGTGGATATGAAACTATGCGCATGTGTGGAAAATATTAAATGATCAAGTAATGATATCAAGAAAGAATGTACATGCTATCAAGTATGGAGACTAATGGTGAATAAATAGACTTGTATGGTAGAGAGCATGCAATATGTATTAACAAGTAAAATATGAATTGATGTAAAAAGCATATGCACATGCATGGTGAACTAATTGGTGAAGAAATAGATCTGTATCGTATGTGATCGATATCAAGTACGGAGACTAATACATATCAAGTTTAAATTAATATCTTATTTTAGTAAATGTTTTGAACTGAATGGTGAAGAAATGACTCGTATCGTGAAAGTACCCGTGCATACCCGGGACCCGGCCAAGATGCTGGCGCTGAACCAGCCGTGCCGCTAAGCACTCAAGCAGATACCGATTACTGAGTAATCGGTCGTCCCATCAACATGGACTAAACAAGAGATGATGGCTCAGTACCACCCGGGCGCCCCCGCGGATGGGCCCCTATTTCGGTTGCGCAACCTATCCTAAACCTTTCACGATACAATATTTGTCCACCCTTTAGTTCTCCCATAACCCAAGATTTCAAGCTATATTACATGCAAATCAATCCGGAATATGATAACCTAATCATGTCAAGATTAATACATATACATGTCTAGTAACAAGCAAGATGTGGTCCATGTCAAAATCAAGTTAACAGGCAAGTTAGGATCCATGGCACCATCAAGACATGTGTATATACTAACAAGGAAAATCCGGAATATTTTCATGTATCTTGTACAAGTAATTAGTATGTACATGTCGAAGGAAATATGATGGAATGTCAAAATCAAGTTAACAGGCAAGTCAAGATCCATGACACTATCAAGACGTGTATGTACTAATAAGGAAAGTCCGGTATAATTTCGTATATGTTGCACAAGTAACTAGTATGTATGTGTCAATGCAAATATGATGGAGTATAAAATGTTAGAATGAATGAATTTTCCAAATTCTATAATGATTTCATGGTATGGAAAGTAGCAAAATTTATTAAACCTTACTAATGTATATATATTTCAAGTAAACATGAATTAGCATAAAGGAATTATGACCTAATATAATAGCTTGCATAAAAGAAATATTTTAGTAAATTTAATGTAATACTTATATGAAACTCTCTCTTTAAAACATGATAATGAATAAATAAATAAATGTATATATATACATATTTTCTAACGGCAAGTGGAAAATGATTTTAAAATCATTACATTATACATGAAGAGCTTATATGGAAAAATTCAAATGTATATCCAATATGATGAACATTCATAAAGGTGGTTTCTTTGTAATTTCAAAATAAAACATAGTTTAAGTTATAACTTATAGTTTAAGCATAGGAGACCTTAAATAAAATCACAAATTTAATACATAAACATAGAGTAGAGTGTAAGAATCATATTTTTATATTTAAAATAATCATAGAGAATTTTGTATAAAGATATCACATTTCTAAAATTAAACAAATCAAGATTCTAAGTTAACCATAAACAATTAGAATTAGAAATAAAACATGAAAGGGGATGTGATTTTACTTGCCTTGATTTGTTAGAGAAGGTAAGCCTATTTTGAGGCTAGGGAACTTCTTCTTCTTTTCTTTTTCTTCTCTTTTCTTATTCTTCTTCTCTTTTCTTCTTCTCTTGAGTTGGAGTAGAAAAAAATAAAAGGAAGAGATTAATAAAAATAAAGGAGAGAAAACAAATGAAAGGAGGGGAAGAAAAAGATATAAATAAAGGAGAGATATGAGGTAACATGATGGTTTGTCATTCTTGACCAAAGGACAAGTATGGTGAAAGAGGTATGGGTGAATAAAAACAAAATAGGAATAGGACAAATGAATACTAATAATAGGTTATTAGAGTTGTTTAAAGTTATAATTTCAAATTAAACTAACCCAAAAAAAAGTCAAACTTAATCTTTACAAATCAAAGAAGAGAGACTAGTAAAAATATGTGTAGGACCCACCGGTGATTAAAATAATATTATTTTAAGTGACTATCTTAAAAATTTTAAGAAAATCATAAAAATATAGAAAAATGAGTCAAACACAACGCATTTATTTTGGGATTAATCTGATATCAAGAATGTAACTTATGATGAAATTAGGTTGTTACATCCTACCCTCCTTACAAAAAAATTTCGTCCTCGAAATTTAATTTTTTTTTTTTTTTTTTACTGATTGGAGTAGTAAGATATCAATCAATTGATAAGAATTTGATTATTGAGAAAATAGTTCCAATCAGAATATAATTGAAAACTAACTTGTCATACTATTTAAACTAGTGGGATAAATAATCAAAGATATATGATGGAAAAAAATATCATAAGTCTCACTTTTTTTAGATCTTTGCGAATAGCTGCAATAATTGCCTGCAAATCAATTATTGCCACGCCAATAGATAAGACTCATTATAGCGAAAGCATATGATTTTAGTCGAAAATCAATTATGGAGTATCTCATAAACCCGCTTGCTATAGTTCTAATGAATGACTGTAATTGTTGTCGACTGAGAATAAACCTCAATAATTACCACGTCAACTCAATAGGACTCGAACAGCAGAAGTACAAGACTAGATACATAGAAAATCAAAAGATATATATGGTATGGATAAAAGAACAAGGCAAGATAGAAAATCAACTAATAATAGGACCAAGATAAGGTTTCAGATAAAAAATTTGGACATATTTATATATGGCAGTAGTCCTAAAAACATCCTAAATTAACCTAGAGCTCTGATACCACTCTGTAACGCCCCATTTTCCGGAGGGACAAGAAAACGGAGTGCGTTACCGGCGGGCACGTGTAAGTCGACGTGCACGAGGCCTATAAGTATGTAAAAGAAAAAAAAATGAATTGAGCTGAATACTAGTCATCAATCAGGATCTTAGAAATTAGTCTACTGCCATATAAAAGAGAAGATATACATGTCTAAAACAGAAAGCAATAATTAGGTACTGATACAGAAGTTGGGAACTCCAACTAAGCCTTCAAAAGAGGTATACATACCAAACCCAAAAATACAAAAGCGGAGGCCTATAAATCTATTGCTGCTCAGTCTGCTCTAGAAAGTACGGATCATGCAATGGCGGATCCTCGCTCACATCTTCAGTACCTGAGCGTGTGGGGGAGCTCAGGGTCAAACCCGGCAAGTAAAATAATAAGAAGTACGGAGCGTGTAATATAAACAAGTAGGTAAGATATGGGTGTGGATATGAAACTATGCGCATGTGTGGAAAATATTAAATGATCAAGTAATGATATCAAGAAAGAATGTACATGCTATCAAGTATGGAGACTAATGGTGAATAAATAGACTTGTATGGTAGAGAGCATGCAATATGTATTAACAAGTAAAATATGAATTGATGTAAAAAGCATATGCACATGCATGGTGAACTAATTGGTGAAGAAATAGATCTGTATCGTATGTGATCGATATCAAGTACGGAGACTAATACATATCAAGTTTAAATTAATATCTTATTTTAGTAAATGTTTTGAACTGAATGGTGAAGAAATGACTCGTATCGTGAAAGTACCCGTGCATACCCGGGACCCGGCCAAGATGCTGGCGCTGAACCAGCCGTGCCGCTAAGCACTCAAGCAGATACCGATTACTGAGTAATCGGTCGTCCCATCAACATGGACTAAACAAGAGATGATGGCTCAGTACCACCCGGGCGCCCCCGCGGATGGGCCCCTATTTCGGTTGCGCAACCTATCCTAAACCTTTCACGATACAATATTTGTCCACCCTTTAGTTCTCCCATAACCCAAGATTTCAAGCTATATTACATGCAAATCAATCCGGAATATGATAACCTAATCATGTCAAGATTAATACATATACATGTCTAGTAACAAGCAAGATGTGGTCCATGTCAAAATCAAGTTAACAGGCAAGTTAGGATCCATGGCACCATCAAGACATGTGTATATACTAACAAGGAAAATCCGGAATATTTTCATGTATCTTGTACAAGTAATTAGTATGTACATGTCGAAGGAAATATGATGGAATGTCAAAATCAAGTTAACAGGCAAGTCAAGATCCATGACACTATCAAGACGTGTATGTACTAATAAGGAAAGTCCGGTATAATTTCGTATATGTTGCACAAGTAACTAGTATGTATGTGTCAATGCAAATATGATGGAGTATAAAATGTTAGAATGAATGAATTTTCCAAATTCTATAATGATTTCATGGTATGGAAAGTAGCAAAATTTATTAAACCTTACTAATGTATATATATTTCAAGTAAACATGAATTAGCATAAAGGAATTATGACCTAATATAATAGCTTGCATAAAAGAAATATTTTAGTAAATTTAATGTAATACTTATATGAAACTCTCTCTTTAAAACATGATAATGAATAAATAAATAAATGTATATATATACATATTTTCTAACGGCAAGTGGAAAATGATTTTAAAATCATTACATTATACATGAAGAGCTTATATGGAAAAATTCAAATGTATATCCAATATGATGAACATTCATAAAGGTGGTTTCTTTGTAATTTCAAAATAAAACATAGTTTAAGTTATAACTTATAGTTTAAGCATAGGAGACCTTAAATAAAATCACAAATTTAATACATAAACATAGAGTAGAGTGTAAGAATCATATTTTTATATTTAAAATAATCATAGAGAATTTTGTATAAAGATATCACATTTCTAAAATTAAACAAATCAAGATTCTAAGTTAACCATAAACAATTAGAATTAGAAATAAAACATGAAAGGGGATGTGATTTTACTTGCCTTGATTTGTTAGAGAAGGTAAGCCTATTTTGAGGCTAGGGAACTTCTTCTTCTTTTCTTTTTCTTCTCTTTTCTTATTCTTCTTCTCTTTTCTTCTTCTCTTGAGTTGGAGTAGAAAAAAATAAAAGGAAGAGATTAATAAAAATAAAGGAGAGAAAACAAATGAAAGGAGGGGAAGAAAAAGATATAAATAAAGGAGAGATATGAGGTAACATGATGGTTTGTCATTCTTGACCAAAGGACAAGTATGGTGAAAGAGGTATGGGTGAATAAAAACAAAATAGGAATAGGACAAATGAATACTAATAATAGGTTATTAGAGTTGTTTAAAGTTATAATTTCAAATTAAACTAACCCAAAAAAAAGTCAAACTTAATCTTTACAAATCAAAGAAGAGAGACTAGTAAAAATATGTGTAGGACCCACCGGTGATTAAAATAATATTATTTTAAGTGACTATCTTAAAAATTTTAAGAAAATCATAAAAATATAGAAAAATGAGTCAAACACAACGCATTTATTTTGGGATTAATCTGATATCAAGAATGTAACTTATGATGAAATTAGGTTGTTACAACCGCTCGGCGAGCGCATGGGCGGCGTGCTCAGACAGTGCACAGGTAGGGCGCCAAGGCGGCGCCCTAAGGGGGCGCGCGCGGTCATCAGCCACTGGCCAGCGGCGACACGACGAGCAGCAGTGATGGGCTCTTAGTGGTGTGCGTTTGGATCTGAAAGAGGAGCCTCTTTAGGCGATACGACGAGCAACAATGATGGGTTCTTGGTGGTGTGCGTTTGGATCTGAAAGAGGAGTCTCTTTAGGCGACACGACGAGCAGCAGTGATGGGTTCTTGGTGGTGTGCGTTTGGATCTGAAAGAGGAGTCTCTTTAGATCTGGAATTTGGTATTGGCATAAACAACAAATATCATATCTGCTTTGATGATGTGTCATATGTGATTTAGTGTTGGCTTTAAAACAGCAAACACCAAAAGGAGTGGTTGAAAGTTGAGATGGATTTTGAGGCACGGATCGACGGGTATGGTTGATCGGAGCATTGATAGAATAATCGGTGTCCGATTAAGGTAATTCAGGAGTCAAATTCTATGTTTTTCAGCATTCCAGATGTAGTGGTGGATGCGGATTGGACAAAATCCACTCTTTGGAGTAGATTTTGTGCAGACCAGTAGTGATCAATGGTGATCGAGGGGTCAATGTTAACCAAGATGATCGATGATCGATAGTTGGTTGATTGTACAATGATGAGATATGGCATGGTACTTCATGGTGATGGATACGGTTACTTCGTGACAAGATAAAGCATATGGTAATATATAATAATTTGTTTCTAGAGTTGGTTATAGTTTTTAGATCAAGGTAGAGTATGGTGTATTGATCACTTTTGTGTGGTGCACAATATGATAAGTGATTGTGAGTACTCAAGAGGTCCAGGTATTTTGACCAAGGTGGAGCACGATGTGACGATTATGAGAACTTAGTGAAGAGCGTGGTGTAGTAATCATAAGTGTTCAAAGGAGTACGGTTTAATGATCATGAGTGCTCGGAGGAGAGCATGATTTAGTGATCATGAGTGCTCAAATATAGAGGCGGTGATAATTATACAAATTGTTCCCGGTCGGTGGAGCATGGTGATCGTGCAGTGAATGTATGCAAAGTGGATGGCGAGAACAACGGAGTTTCTCCATTATGCATGGCTCATTGGATACTAGCTAAGGTGGAGATTGTTGGGTTTGTGTCTCACATCTGTTGAATATCCAAATGTGATCAAGAATCACAAGGAGTCTCAGTTGGACTTGGGTTAAAAAACTGGAGTTCTAATTGGATTGGAATACCAATTAGATGGTGATAGTGCTATTCTAATAGGATTAGGATAGGAACACTATATATCTCTTGTATGTGATACGAGAGAGGTGAGCAATTGATAAGAGAGATACTTCTATTATTATAAGAGATGTAAGAGGTAGAAATATACTTGGATTTCTTCTCGTAATCTATTTTCTCATAGTAGATATTTCTCTCGTTGTTCCCGTAGACGTAGGTCGAATTTGATCAGCAGAATCACGTTAATTTTTATATTCTTCTTGTATTGTATTGTTTTTTTCGTCTCTGCGATTTCAATGGGAGATTTGATTCCCAACAATTTAGGTTTTGTTTTGTCTTTTTGTTTTATTTTTTGGGTGGTTGTTGGCTTCCCACCTCTTAAGGCAATGTCATGAGATGTGGGACGATTGATGAAGTCTAGTCAATTAGTGGAACCAGAATATAGATTCTAAAATTTATGAGATATATTTGAGAAGAAAGTGACAAGTTTTAAGTGACTTCGACTAATAAAGGACTTGGATTTTAACAAATTGAGTCTTCACAATCAAAAATGATATCGTCAATGGACATCAATATGCTTGTTATGACCATGAACCATGAATCATAGAGACCCGTTAATGTTCCCAAGAACAAAATTATTCTACGAGATTTTATGTGCAACAACACATAAAAATATCAGCTACTGGTGTCTTTATCAAGTCTACAGATGTTGTCACTCTCTCAAAAAAAAAAAAAAATAAACACTACTTTATATATATATATATATATATATATATATATATATATATATATATATATATATATATATATATATATATATGCTTATGTGAATGTATGCATGTATATAAGCCATGTGTTTTTTTAAGATTTACAAGTATACATTTATACATCCTCAGTTATAAATATTTAAAGACACACATATTCCCAATTAAGACTGCTTTTACAGCGTCAACTGGCTATGTATGTATGTAACTTTCGACATCCATCTAAATAATAGGGTGTTGTATATTATAGAATGCATCTCAATTTTACCTAGGTGAACGTCGC